>JACVVK020000135.1:490000-577500 GCA_018292915.2 Batillaria attramentaria | reverse complement strand
TGAGAGACTGAAAATCCAGACACCTTCCAATGATTACTGTTGGGCAGGATGAGTCCCTTGTGCAGCAAGACCTCACTAACACCCCCCCCCCACCCCCGCCCCTCCACTTCTCCTCAGGACCCTCAAAACACTCCCCATCTTTTCCTGTCCGTGCGTGTCACGTGCCAGATGGTCGAGACAGGCAACTGTGGCACGGTGGTCTCCCCGCAATCAACCTCATGGTCCCCTGGTTCCCCCAGCCCCGTCCCCAGGGGTTCGAACCACACACCAGCACGGAGCGGCAGCTGAGGGTGTCAGTTTCAGTTTGGGGGAATGTTGGCGCTTATTGAAAAGACTCAATTTTCTTCTGACAACATTGAAATTTTCAGAAACTTTCCAGACTACTAAAGTTTGAATTGCGTTACTCGTTACTTTATTGCGGTCGCTGATTGACTCCGCTGACAAGTCATTGTGTGGTCCACAGAGAATTTGGATCGCATGAGACCTGTTTTTAAAAAAAGACTCGGGAAGCAATTTTTTTTTTCTCTTTCAGATTTAAAGATAATTGTTTTATGGAGCCTACTGACTGCTCCACTGGAGTGCAAGTGGTGGTGTATGTGTTTTGCGCGAGAAATGATGACAACCATTCCGTCTCACGTAACACGTCTGGCAAGAAGCACTGCTGAATCCTGACTTTCAGCAGGTCACTGTGGTCGTGAATAGAAATAAGACCTTTCGATGACACTAAATATATGATGATACACTTAAATTCTCCTGCAATTTCTCCCCCCCCCCCTGCATCCCCCACCTCCACACACACACACACACACACACACACACACACACACACACACACACACACACACAAGGTAAGAGAAAGTCAGAATGTGTTTTCGGATCTCCGCAGTATGAGTCAACACTCTTTACTCTGACCGGGCTGAAAACAAACATCCAGTAAGACATCCACAGCTCCACCGCGAAAGCAAGAAGACTATGTGTTTGCGTGATCGAAATCGTTCATCATCCCACAATCTCGCTATTATATCCAAATACAATTTACTTTCAGAATGCGGAATTCTCACAAATGTGATTTATCATTCCCCTGGGTACAACAGCGCGGGTAACCGATCAACCGGAAGTGAATTAGCCGAAGGGGAGAAAACTCTATGTCTTCCCGTTTCTGACATCTAACTCCCAGGTCGCGCTGTGTTCCATGATTGTTTTCTGTCTCGTATCATCTTTAAACACAAACCAATCACTCTCAGGGCCGTGAAAGGAAGATCGGAGAGACAGAAACTATTTACCCTTCTCTCCCGGAGGATCCATTGCAGGGAGACAGTAATACCGTGAAGGTTGACCATCGGCTGCTACATTTCGTGAGAGGAGAGCAAAGTTCACATTCATCTTAAACGGGCTACTTCCGTGTTTGCTAAGCCATCTTACGTTTTGGAACAGACTGCGCCTGTACGCTCGAAATACTCTACCTTAATGATTAGTACAGCTCTTAATGCGACACAATGTTGTTTACACTCAGTCTGCGAGCGCCGGGTCGAACATTCAAATTCTACGACTGTTGTTATGTACATTACAGTACTGGAGCGTTCATTGTGGTCGCTGCCTCATCGAGTATGCTTCTGCAGGATCAGCGTTAGCATTACAGACGCTGTCAGTGTCTAGCTATCTAAGTGGTGTGATGACAGAAACCACTCAGAACGATCTGTCAATATACAGAGTCTGTTCCAAGATCACTGGGTTTCACGAAGGACAACTCATGTTTTGGAACAGTTGCGCTTGTGAGTGGACCAGCACGCTCGATATCGTCTTAATGGTGCTGATCGTGCGAACAAAACTTCAAACGGCCCGAAGGTCTTCTACCGAGCAAATGACCGCAACACTGTGGCAAAGGCCTCGCCTTTCGGGTTGCTTCGAGCCTTCGCTGCTTTTGTCCAACATTGAAATGGACAAACTTTCTGGAAACTGGCTTATCTCCTGTCTGAAAGTGTACTCATGAGCTGTAAATCCAGTTCACAAAATTAATGAACGAATTCTACATAAGACCGATTTAAGGCCTATTTTGTGAAGAGGGCTTTGAATACAACCGTCGTTTGTTTCAGTTCAACCCATTGGTAAGACTGACCTGCTTTGCTTCAGAAGTCAAGGTGATGGAAACTGTATTAATGCAACATAAAAAGCTAACAATATAATTATGAACAAGTATTATTGTATCCAGCCAAGGTGGACTCAGCCGAGTTGGAAACAGACACGTGCTATACGGCATCGTGTGTAGCTTCAGCGAGGGCATACTGAAGCTCGTGAGACAAAGTCCAAAGTCGGATTTAGCTAGAACACAAATGTTGCTCCAAAACGTCCTTGCTCCTCGAACTAAAACCAACATAAATCCAGAAAAGATGAACCGTGCAGTTATACGTCATGTTCTGGTCTTTATCTTGATCGTCTGCTTATTGTGCAGCTGTTGTGGGAGTTGTTGCCCCTGAACCAATCTCGGTTTTCCGGAGGCTAAATAATAGCATTCTCGAAAATTGCTCGCCTATCAGGAGTTGTGATCTGTCTGTTAGGCGGCACTGATTTACACCGAGGCCATAAAACAGAACGTGCACCGGGTTTCTGTTGCTTCGGGGCATCGTAAGAACCCGGGGCAATTTTGCGTGGCGGATGAAGTGGAATAACCCTTTGTAGCAGATGCAGCAGATCCGAGCAGCACTGTTAGCGTTTACTACCGCTGTGAAAATGGCTGAGGGACGGCGGAGCAGTGTTGTATGTCTGCAGAGCGAGTAACTCATTTCGACCGAGGCCTGTCCGAGGTGTCTCGTAATCTCTGGCAAGAAAGGCCGCTTCTCTCCCTGGACCACTAACTCCACCTCTGACCGGAGCTGGTGCTTGGTGCCTGTGTGATGATTCAGAAGATGAGGAAGTGAGGCATCGTTCCTAGCGACGGAGCCAGAGCCGTCTGATCGTCACAGGCGAGGTCAGCGTAGGGTGCTCCCCCCCCCCCCCTCTCTCTCTCTCTCTCGGGGAGCCGGGGTGGCCGAATGGTAGAGCGTTGGGCTCTCGATGCTTGGGTCATAAGTTCGTATCAAGGCTGGAGCCAAATATTTGTGCTGGCGTTTTCATCGTTGTCCCGTCTTTGATTTCACCCGTATGTGGTAGAAAAGGACGTTAAATACCCCCCCCCCTCTCTCTCTCTCTCTCTCTCAGACATCTGGAAGAGAGCCTAAGTACAGTGGGTGTGCAAAACAAAAACAAAAACAGAAAACCAACCTTTTCAAGATGATCGTAGATCTTGCACACACACACACACACACACACACACACACACACACACACACACACACACACACACACACACACTTACCACAGCGAAATATGATTGTTTTTCCTCATTTGCGGTCATTGCTACTTTTTTCTAGGCTTGACTGACACGTTGTTTTATATTTCTACAACAACAAAAAAAAGAAGAAACTGGGGGGGGGGGGGGGGGGGAGAGAGAGATTCCGACACATAACTCTTCTTGCAAGCGAAGTGGACGAAGAGAGAAAACAGAGAAGACAGCCCGGGACAATAGCACTAAATACCATTTCTTTGTCCCAGCCAAAACGACACAATCCAGCTGGGACCTCCAGGAGAACAGGGGACATAAAATATGTAGTTGTCACACCGCTGGTCTGAAGTTGTCGCCCCTGCTCCTGTCCCTCATCCGTGGGCCGCATGATGGCGCTTTGATGGGGAGGACGTCACAGGGGAGATAAAGCAGCTAATGGAGGTGCCGATACTCCCATCACACCACCTCTTGCCACGGCTCTCCCAGTTTAACAGGCAAAAGAAGAGCGCAACTTTAATTTCCTCAAATGTTTTTTTTTTTAATTCCTTTGTTTTCTCTTTCATTCATCGCAGTTGTGTTTTTTTCTTGGGTGATGTTTGTGGAGGAATAGCAAGACGCGTTACTTGTGCTGTTGTGTTTAAACGCTTACAACAATGACAACTACAACAACTACCCCCCCCCCAAAAAAAAAAAAAAAAAAAAAAAACCACAAAAAAACAAACAAACAAACAAACAAACAAACAAACAACAACAACAACAAAAACCAGTAGTTCCGCTTTAAATCAGGATGAATATTTGCGAGATGCATTGTCCACAGCACCGTTAGGTCACCTTCTGCACCTTCCAATAGTTCTGACGAACCATGGTCAGTAGTCTCATCTCATACGATATTTTGGAATCGTAACTGACGCGCACAAGGTAGGAGGCATACAGTCTACAGCCAATACCATGCGACAGTTGCCTGTTCAGACCCTTCTGGCAGAGCACTTCCGGCCGTCACAGGCGGTAGGGACTTTAAAATCGGGATATATTTCGACACCACGTACACACGGCCTTTCTGGCTCCCGCCACAAGCCCACTGAGTCCCCAAACTAATCACAATAAAAGCCGCACGTGTGGCAGCCATACATCGTCTTGTGGATGGTAAAGCCACGGATCGGCGGATGAATACATGCGTGTGAAATGCATGATGGGTAGATGTGACCTAGTGAGCCGATTACATACATCATCTCCCCACGCCATATGCGCCCAGGGACCGCAGGTTCAATTCTCGGCGGTGCCGCATGGCATCACATGATATAACGACGTCCGTTGATGAGATTGACATTTGGGAGACGCCATCCTGATGTTCCTTCAGGGAGGGTGTTGGCCATCAACATTTTAGCTTCGCGTTTTTAAAATGAAAATTGTATTGGTGGCTCCTTCGTGGCATCATCAGCAACATAAACTGAAGCTATGACTTTCCAGGCTTGTTTGTTAACACACGGCCGTCCACTGAAATAACACATTAACTAATTGAAAGATTATGAGCACGATGTGGTGATTATGCAAAAGCGGTATCTAGGCGCTTCATCGGCTCCCCGTGCAGCAGCGCATTGACCACAAAGTCAATAGAAGTTCTTGACCTACTGCTGCATTCACAACACTGCCCCCCACGTACCTGCAAGAACTGAGACTTGCGTAGCAGCCAGCGCGCAATTTGCGGTCTGCAAGTTCTCTCCGTCTGCGGCTTCCTTCGACTGACGACACCAGTAAGAGGAGGTATGGTGCACGGTCCTTCCAAAATGCAGCTCCCAAACTGTGGAACTCTCTTCCAGAGTCAGTGAAGGAGGCGGTGAACATCACCGCATTCCGGAAGCGCCTGAAGACTCTCCTCTTCAGTGCATCACCCCAGTAATCATCTGCAGCTTTTTAAAAAAAATATCTTTCACTCTTGCAAAAACATCTCCCTGAGCGCTGTGAGCATTCAGTGAAGGTGGGGCCGTGCGCTATACCAAGTCTACATCATCATCATCATCATCATCATCTACACAAACAAACACGGGAAACTAGAAGCAGAAAGCGTAAAGTGACTGTAGGTTTGTCTGTTAAACTGCTTCAGTCAGTGCAGAAAGTGCATTCTAAACCTGGCAGCAACTATAATTATGACAGTTGCGTTCACTTCTCAGTTACAGTTGTATCCGTTGATGTTCCCAGTTGGATGGACCCCATTATTTCTATACAGTTGCGTTCACTTCTCAGTTACAGTTGTATCCGCCGTTGTTCACAAGAGATGGACGCCAGTATTTCTGTACAAGCTCTGTCTCTGTGTGAATTCACTTCTTTAGATGCTTTTTGTTGAAGTTTTTATTTTCCTGATGTTTGCAGTTTTTATTAAACTATAAGCGCGTTAGCGTAATTATTAAACAAACAAAATCTCTTGCGAGTGAGTACAGCTAACTGGCAGCATGATAGAATCCACGCCTAGTTGAGTACGAATCTTCCTTATCCTCTACGGATTTCCAGGGCCGCATCATCTGTTATCATGTGCTAATTATCCATCAAACGAAACCAACAAATAAGCCACGGGAACAGTGAAGGAGAAAATTCATTCTGACATAACAGACATGTCGGTCTACGGATCTGACGGTATTTTCCAAAACATTTCTCTTCCCTAGGAGAGCACAGAAAAACAAAATTTATCGGCAGCCACAGCTTATTACGCCCATCTTTGATCTTGCCAATACCCTGCCTACACGTAATCTAGTAAAAGCGCGGGTTTAAATTCCTATCTCTTTATACATCCACGGCAATCAGATAAGAAGGGTTGCATTGTGGGATAGTTAACCCTGAAGAATTGGGCGTAAAATGCACAATGGCACACAGCACAAGAAACGTTCTATGGGGGAAAAATATCTTACACGGGAACCCTGGCTTTTGCTGCGGATAGTTTTTAGTTTTACTCTGGAAGCAGAATGGCGCCGGCTCGCGCAAATCAGCTTTGCCCGCAAAACACGTCATGAAGCATGAAATGATAAAAGAAATTTTGATCTCGTTTATTAGGGTGTCTATCGTTAAGGCACAGAGTTTCTAAAAGATTTCTAAGTATTGCATGTTATACTCGGTGGGGAATATGAAGGGGTGAATCTGCAGTGAGTATTAACCACACTAATCACATAACTAGGAGAAATGCTTGTCGTTGAAGTTCTTGTTCTTGTTCTTGTACGTGTACATGAATTGTATTTCAAGCTCTAATTCTAAGAGGATCAGCACACTCGGATGTACATAAGGTCACGCTCAGCAGCAGCAGGTTTTCACTGCTTTGTCCTCCAGCCGCCCTGCGGCGCCTTGAGCGTCTCAGAAGAGACGGATATGTGTCGAGGAATACGAAATTCGAGCCAAAAAGTTACGCAACCTTTCACAAAACAATGCTTTTGTTTCACGTGCTAATGCGCTCGGACTTCGGAGTTCAATACAGTTGTAGCTGACCCGGTTAGTTTGCCGTGTATATATTTTCACGGGGCGGGGTTTTGGGTTCGAGGCTTACCAAGTGGAGTCGTCAATTGCCAGCGCGAGACTTCGACATGCAAGTACTGACTAGCCTGGGGACTGGAATAAAAAATACAATCAGGGAAATGAGACTCAGTGACAGAATTATTTCTCTCCCTGTCTTGTCGGACACGGCCACAAATGCAAATGGCGCCGCCCATAAACCAGAACTGGCAGGATGCGTCACTTTCTCTCTCTGTTCTCCAATTTGCAGAACATGCTGGTGCCCTTCATAAAACTGGCCTAGCATCTGTGCCGGCAAATTACGCGTTTTGTGGACGATAAATTTCACGAAAAATGCATAGTCAAGCAGATTAATCGTAGCTTGGTGTCTGGCGCCATGATGGCGGATGAGTGTGCAGGTCACCAGAAGCCTCATAAACATGGTCACGTGTCCTCCGGGAGTTGACTCGGTCTCAGCAGACCACAGTTCGGATGTGACGTCAGCGACCACTCGCTGAGACAATCTCCTCCCGAGCTGCGGCCACCCGCTACTAACGACCGGAAGTCGGCGGAAAACCACAAGCCGTGACACATAAATCCCCGCTACTTCTCGCTGAGAACGATGTTTGGGTCGGTACCGTTACCAGACTAGTCTCCCGCATCAGATGAAGCAGCTGGCGGCCACATAATCCAACAACAACAACATGACGAACAACACGATACTGAAGCTGAACACAACTCCATCATCACAGAATTGGTGTGTCTGCAGCCTGTGTCCCGTCCAAAGCGAGTGGTATTCGCTCTTGGTACGTTTTGGAAAAGAACGCCCTCAAAGTCAAAGCCGACTCGGAGTTTAGAAATTCTCATCTCCGTGTGATCTTCACAGGCAGCACTGGAAATAGATAAATTAGTGATAATGCATTCGCTTGTAAATTGGACTTTGACTTTCAGTGTCGTCCGGTACGGTCGTGTTGCGACTGATGTAGGGTACCTCCGGTCTTCCCACAATTCCCACAGAGAGCAGCTGAGGTCGGGGGCCCATTACCCAGCATGCAGCAGTCCGGACAAATATGGATTGACGACTCGGAGCGCCATCAGGGCCCATAACTGTCCATCGTGTTTTCCGCTCATAATGTGCTGAGTACCGAGCACAGATCCGGGACGTGGCGGCCATCTCGCGCCGTGGTCATTGCAGGTGCAGTTCAGTTCAAGATAGCATAAATTAACTGGCCTTGGAAAAGCCCATAAACTTCACCCCACTTCTCGAGACTCTACCCAGTGTCGTGTTTGAGGCTGTCCCAATGTTGATTTGGACCACACGGACCCTGCCATACTCTTTTATGTTCCGTCGTCGGTCACTGCCTGTTTGCGCGTCTCTGTTCTGCAGGAGGTCTTTGGGGGTAGTGACCGAGGCTTTGCTCGTGCAATGTGTGCCTCAGACTCCTACCCACTTCTGATCTTCCTAGGCGCAGGCCATTACCAATGCTTGCCCAGCCGGCGAGGGTGTCACTTGAGGAATTGTTCCTGTTTCTCGAGAACAATCAGAAACAGAGATATTGGACATGGCTAGAGCAGCGATTAGATGTTCCGGAGATGTAGTGGAAGGTTCTAGGCCGCAGCTGGAAAAGACTTGGGTTACAATCCGCTACGGGTGTTGAATTTTTGGGGATCAAGCATTATGCAAAATTTGTTTCCACATTGGGACACTCAGGTTTACAAATAAATTAAAAATACACTCATCTCTATTGTCCAGTTAACCCTTGAAAGCCCAAGCAAAAGTCGCAATTTTACTTGAAATCTTCAGATCAATAGAAGCCACTTCAAGCCACTATTACGCAATCTGCAGCGGTCTAGGGCCTAGTGGAGAAGGCCCACGCCTTGCGTAATAGTGGCTTGAAGTGGCTCCTACTGGTGTACAGTGGCTTGTTCTGTTCAGCTAGTCTCATCGCGTAGCGGGCAGGGGTGGTCGGGCTCAGCAAAGTTCAGTAAACTAACGCGATTTTTTTTTAATAAGAAGGCAAATCAAAGATTCAGAAACTAAAAACAGCGTATTCGGATTCGAATGTGAATTTCTAGACGTGAAACTACTTCAAGTGGAAACTGACATTTCTTCAGCATAACTTGGCTGCTTCTTTGTAACTTTCAGCTGGAAAAGTGCCCAACAAACCTCAGACAACACAAGAAACCGTTTCAGACGCACGCGCATGTCACATTCTGGGTGTTCCAGCATTCAATTTGTACATCTACAAAAAGACAACTTCCAGGCATTTGAAACACACACACACACACACACACACACACACACACACACACACACACACACACACAACTGACAAAAAAAAAAATTAAAACACTTGGGGAAAAAAAAACTTTTAAAACCCTTGGGTAAAAACAGCCTAAAACCCTTAAAAAAATAATAAATAAATAAATAAAGTCCGTCCTATTCTCCACGGCATACCGCCGCCTAAAAATGTCAAAACGTTGAACGAGTCTCTTCGATTTGTGAACGTGATGTAATTATTCTCAACCCTGCCTGCAAATGTGATAAACACCAGATTCGCCGGGACTGAGAAATCCAGGGCCAAAAAAGGATGGGGTGATCAAATTACCCCATCACCGCTCATTCATCAAGCGACCAACCCAACACACAATGGGAGGAAGAAAAAAGTTCCCTTCTGACGGGCAGGGGTCCCCCTTGCACCAGAGCGTTTCACACGTTTAAAGGGTTAATCACAATTTGTTAGACAACGCCACTCTGACTGATCCCAAGAGTAGCGGGCCCTGCCGCCCGCAATATGCAAACGACGAGACCCCTAGACCGCCATAATTATTGAGGACAGCCAATTGCAGTATGATTAACGAGGGGTACTCTTTTCAGGGGAAAAAATGAAGTTTAACAAATGGGCCGAGTGCTTTATCATATTACGGCGTCCAAACGGAAACGTCGTTCCACATACATTATCATAAATTATCGTCGATCATGTACTGAGACATGAGAACTGTGACTGACATAGGCAGATCAGTGTCCGTGGCGGTGATTCCGAGCACAGACATGACAAGTTTCTGCCACAAGAAAGTGGCAGTTATTCTTCGTGCAGCTCTGTCATCAAGATCGTCACCATCCCGTTCATAAGCCGGTCACCTGTTTCACGTAGCATCATCATGCCCCCAGTCATCCTGTGAAATTGAGTGAAAGGTGATGACGACCTTACCCCTGTGCTTCCCAACCCACCCCCCTTCCTCACACACACACACACACGCGCAACACACACACACACACACACACCCCGGCACACACACTGTGACACACGCGCGTGCACTTGATACACAAAAACTTGAGCGGCCCGCGAAAAGCTCACATATCAGTTAACCGACCTTTGTATAATCACAACGGAGAGATTAACGCAGCCACGCTGACGCCAAATCATCAGTTAAGTTTTTTTTTTTTTTTTTTTAATCCGATATTTTCTGAGGCGGGAACACTAAAAAGTGGCCACAATGACTGACACGAAACAGTCACTGACCTTTGTTCCGCACAAACTCCCTACCTGCGTTTTTGAAAAGACACAGACTGATCACTCCCTTTTCTTCCATTCGATTGGTCCGCACACTCAGTTGTTCCCTGATGATTTGAGAGGCCAGACTTGATGCTTAACGTCCCCGCCATAAGGGTGACTGGAAGCCTTTGACAGGAACCACCCAGCTGATAGCCCCGAAAAATTGTTCAAGACGCTAGTCGAACCAAGGGAAGCAAGCGCTAACAAAAGTAAAGGCAGCTGAGCGGCGGATTCACTCCCTTCGCCGGATGAGAGCTCAACTAACGAATCAATTAACACGTTCTTGGTTTGTACGCAAACCAGAACTAGCATACGAATCCAATATGTATCTTACTTGTTACAACCCTTTCGAGGACACTTTCTACACCACTTATTTAAGCTAAAACGTTCAACGATCAAAAAAACTTAATTCAAAACAATTTCTATTCATACATTTTATTCCTGGCATCAACTTGCACATTCTGGGACACTGAGTATCAATTCCACGTACATGTAAATTTTGCAGGTGATTGGAAATCAACAGTACATTACACAGTAAATACATTCACTTCAAGAGTTAAAAGAAATCTAAAAGAATTCCTAAGAATCTTTAGGAAATGCACCTATCACAAGGATTTTTATTTCCACCAAAACAACATCATGTTTACCCTGAGAAAAGAAAACTGAACCAGAAAGTCTCACACAGTATAAAAGCCATGCAACAACAACAGCAACAAGAATGAATACACAATTTTATTGCATACACACTCAACACAAAACCACATAACAAAATTAAACATTCACTCACTCTCTCTCACACACACTCAATCACTCTCTCTCTCTCTCTCTGGATAGCTGGTCTTTGTTGAAAGGCAAATGTCAATTTACAGACATAACTCATCTTGCAGCATACATCATGATGGAACCTAGGCAAAAGTTGAAACATAAATGCATCAACCGGATCACACTGTCAAAAAAGCAAGACAGCACAGAAAAATACAGAAAATGCCATAGACAAGCACTCAAGGACTATAGTTTCCAGATAGTCAATAACAAGTACATGTACAATCATGCAGCAAAGTTCTGATTAAATATCAAATTGTGCGTTTTGCACATTCTTTTCTCTGTGATGTACCCTCACAACCCACACCTCTCTGACCTCATCCATGGCTGAAGAACGAGCCTGACCTTGTCATACACTCCAAGAAAGATGGCACCACCTACTGAGATCCATGTAACGCGAGGTACAACGCCAGAGAACAGGCTGCAAAAAGAAGACCCACAAAAAAGGAATGATCAGTTTCCTCTGAGCATCATTTTTAAAGTGTAACCCCCTGACACTCTACTCAGGGTTGGTACATGTAATACCAAAATGAGAAATCACCTCACTGTTGCAGGTCAAGAGTTATGGTTGCTTACCATCGCTCTGCAGTCATAAAAGTGAGTTGCCTCAAAACAAAATTTATAAAAACAAGAAATAAACTAAAAACCCTTTATGCTGCTGTGTTCCTTGGTTGGGTTACCTATCCAGCTCCTTTGCACCTATTCCTATCCATATGTCAGGATAGTGTCTACAAATGACACACACACCCTGCTCAAAAACAATATCACTTACCCTGCTACCCCACGTTCCAGGTACACCCTGCTCAAAAACAATATCACTTACCCTGCTACCCCACGTTCCAGGTACACCCTGCTCAAAAACCATATCACTTACCCTGCTACCCCACGTTCCAGGTACACCCTGCTCAAAAACCATATCACTTACCCTGCTACCCCACGTTCCAGGTACACCCTGCTCAAAAACCATATCACTTACCCTGCTACCCCACGTTCCAGGTACACCCTGCTCAAAAACAATATCACTTACCCTGCTACCCCACGTTCCAGGTACACCCTGCTCAAAAACAATATCACTTACCCTGCTACCCCACGTTCCAGGTACACCCTGCTCAAAAACAATATCACTTACCCTGCTACCCCACGTTCCAGGTACACCTGTTTCATCACATATGTCATGCTGCCTTCCGCAACAGCACTGCCCTTCTGCAAAAACATACATCACTGTAGTCCAATTCACCAGCTGATCATGAACAAAGAAAATCATCATCTCAGTAAAAGTTCATTTAATAAAAATACAGAACCCTGATTTTTTTTTTTTAAATTAAGCAGAAAAAGAAAAAAAAAGAGGATGCAAAACTAGAAGGCAAATTAGTTATAACTGCGGATAACTCATACACACAAATGAGCGATGTTGGAAGTGCGGCATTACCTTTTCCATGGACCACCATTCATGATCTTTATTTCATGTGCACAACTGACATTTATGTGTATGTATGTGTCCATGATGGTGAGACGGGCACTGTAAATGAGTCAGTGCATGAATTCTAACTTGATTTGGTGGGGGAAAAATACCTTACCAAAATCCCGCATCCCGAGGATTTGAACTCAGTAAAAGGATGGTGACCAAGTTAATCAGAGGTGTGAGACTTACCTCAGCAAGCATGATGCGTGTTTTGGCCACATCAAGAGGGGTTGTCAGTGAAGCAGAGATTCCACCTGTATAATCAAATCAAATACCACTGTATGCATTGTGATGTGCTTCCTTTCTGGCTCTGTGTGTGTGTGTGTGTGTGTGTGTGTGTGTGTGTGTGTGTGTGTGTGTGTGTGTGTGTGCAAGCACAATTATCAGTGCATCAGAACCCCTTACCTGCGACAGCCCCGCAAATGGACGACTGCCATGCGGCAACTGGCTGCTGAGTCCTTAGCGACCACTCTTTCTGAAATAAAATTACCCGTAGTCAAGAACAGTTTTCCAAAACTTGACTCAAGCATACCTATTGCTGTGCTATATCCACAGAAAGTGGATGATACAAACATTGTAGTTGTAGCTTGCATTGACACTGTAACAGAGAACACCTCCTCTTAGTTGAAAGTACTTGCAGCCCCCCTCCCCCCCACACACACACACACACTTAGCCGCGAATTAGTCTTTGTGGCTTGCGCGGCTTTAAGCCCTAAAAACTCACTCACTCACCCCCCCCCCCCCCCCCCCCCCCCACACACACTTACTGCCTGAAGACAGAAAATAGGGTGTGCAGTACATGTACCTTGAGCAGTTCCCATAGGGGGAATTGAATCAGAGAGAAAGGAATTTCTCTGGCTACAGTGGTGACGTAACCTCGATACAGTCCTCTGGCACCCTGAAATGCAAAGCATACAAACTGTATTCGACTGAAAATATTTGTGCATACCTGTACCCTCGCTCAGATCTTTGACAAAAACACAAGACATGGAAAACTGAAATTGAGACTTTGGGTGCAGTAGGGGAGAAAACCCTGCTTGTATGGTAACCGGATCTTGGATCTACAAACAGGGGAAAAAAAAGACAAAAAAAAAGACAGGGTTTTGCCAAAAGAAACTGATTTGGGGGGGGGGGGGGGGGGGGGGAGGGGGATGGAGTTTAACAGTCTTTTCCACCACGTAAGGGCAACGAGAGAGAGGCCAGTACAATTTTTTGGCCCAGCCGGGGATTCAAACTCACGACCCAAGCACTGAGAGTCCAATGCTCTCCCTAACTGATTGGAGGCAAAACTGTAAAATCTTCAGGGGTAGGGGGTGGGGGCTGGGCGTGGGGGTGGGGGGGGGGGGGGGAGGGCATACTGCACCACAAGGTCCTTTATAAGCTAGAAGCAAACATGAGATGGAAAATTTCCTGTTTTGCTTCAACTGAAAATAAAGACAAGATAACCTCTGCAGCCAAAGTTTGTCGGAAGACAGTGACAGAAGAGAGGCTGGGTGAAGCTTGGGCCCGTTGTTTCACCACCTCCACCGGCACTCGAGTCAGGCACGCCATCTGGTGTCGGGAAACAAAACAGCACACCATTATTGCATTTCAAGCGGACAGGATAAACAGTGCACTCAAAGTGAGCTAATGACGAGGTACGTACAGTTTGGACAGCTGGCACGCATCAGAATAAATAATTAGGTGTACATGTGTTGGGAATACTGGACATGACAACAGTCATGATAATCATAACAAACGTAAATACAGAATTATTTGAAATAGGTTAACATTTCTGCAAGAGACAAGTTGCTTATTTTGTACAAATTCCTTTGAAATTCAAAGCAATACATGTACCATGGCTTAAAATGGTCCGTGACTCAAAAGGAGAGAAAGTGTGTTAATGTTGCATTTAGTGTCGAGGTGGCAAAGCCACAAGCGCGTGTCTCTGCAATTTGGGAAACACATAATATGCAATTTGGTGCACTCCGGCAAAGTTTTAAGTGCTTCATAGGACAAAACACTTTTTTTGGGCGGGAGGAATAGTTTTAGAATTAAACTAAAATCTGTGCTTTATGTCCTAAAGAAGGCGAAAGGCGAAAGCCGAAACGTTGGCCTGTGCCGTCCTTTGTCAAAGTTAAGTGGTTTCTGTCCCTTTTATGTCGCTTTTATTTGCTTAAAATCTGTGCAGTTTGGTGTGATTTGGCATGGTGTGTTTCGGCATGGTGTGTTTTGGTATGGTTTTAAGTGCTTCAAAGGAGGAAACACACTTTGTTTTTTGTTGGGTTTTGGTTGTTTTTTTTGTTTGTTTTTTTTTTTTTTTTGGGGGGGGGGGGGGGGGGGAGAGAGAGAAAAATGTATAGCCAAAGGTGGACCTCCACCAACAGGTGAGTATTTTAAGTCTTGACGTATAACAATATATATATGTGATCTAACTGATCAAACACAACAAGCGAAACCTACACGTTACTCACCACTTCTCCAACAGAAGCAGCGGTCATGTGACAAGCAGGCGCCCATCTCTCTCCAGCCATCTTGTGCAAGGCATGCTTGGTCATCTCATACGAGCAGAAGAACAAGGCCGCTGGAAATGTGATGAGATGATGATAGTGAGTGGTTATTTGTAGGGTGCTACAAAAACGTTCACGCAGTAAGCATGATCACAGCACCTTTGGGATGGGGGAGCCAAAACAAAGAGATTGACTGATTTGACTTTATAAGGTGGAGTTTACAGGCACAGAGAGAGAAGCACAGAGAGAGAGAGAGAGAGAGAGAGAGAGAGACAATGACAATGACAATGACAATGAAACTTTATTTTTCAACGGTAGAAATTGTAGCACATGTGCCAGTTTATAATTTGCCGTTGCTAGACTACAAAATGAAAATGTAAAACTAAGGCAGAGGCAGGAGACACCCCCCCCCCCCCAAAAAAAAAAAAAAAAGAACAACAAAAAAAAACAAAAAAAAAAACCAAGCAAAACAGAAGAATGAAAAAAGACAAAAACAAGACAAAACAAAAAATAAAAACAAACAAACAAACTAGTAGACTAAACGTAAGATAAACCAAGTCAGCGTGAGAATATCAGTCTGACATGTACAGGCAAAATGTTACAGGTCGTGCTCTAAAACGCTCGACTACCTAAATAAAACCTGTAAACGCTAGAATACTTAGGTGTGTGGAGACAATCTTTCAACTACATGTGCTTAAACAAGACCTAGAATTGCTAACATGTAACATCCAGGATACATACAACAGAACACTCAGGCGCCTGGAGACATGGATCTTTTAACACATTGAAAAACCTATAACTGTTATCAAGCAACATCGAGGGTACACACGGCAGAACATTCAGGGATCCGAGCATGAGAGTAAATATTTGAGAAGGCTCTCCTTGAACGAGGAGAGCGACGGTGCAGATTTAGCTGCGAGGGGGAGATTATTCCATAGGGAGGGACCTGAGAAAGACAGGCTGGATTTAAAAATATCAATTCGGGGGCGCGGGGTGATAAAGTTCAGCCTGTGAGTAGAGAGAGAGAGAGAGAGAGAGAGAGAGAGACAGACAGACAGACCGACAGACCGACAGACAGACAGACAATTAAATTTAATAATAATAAAAGAACTGTAAAAAGAAATGTGTCTTGAGATTCTACCTGAAGAGTTTGATTGTCACAGAACCTAACCTGAGGTGATAATATGTAAAATACAATCACCAGTATGCACAGGTGGGCTGTGGAAGTTTCGTCTATGTGTGTGTGTGTGTGTGTGTGTGTGTGTGTGTGTGTGTGTGTGTGTGTGTGTGTGGAGGGAAGTTTTGTCTATGTGTGTGTGTGTGTGTGTGTGTGTGTGTGTGTGTGTGTGTGGAGGGGAGTGGGGGTGGGGATGGGGGAGGTGCAGGCAGTCGTTTGGGACTGATGGAAGATCTCACCAGTAGGAGCTGAACCAAGAGTAGCAGACAGAAGTCCGGAATAAATGCCGCGGAATCCCCCTGACGCTTTGAATCCTTGCTGACTCTGTAGACGTGTCTTGATGGTGTCCAGCGGAAACAACACCACATCCACAGACGTACCAGCCATCCCCCCTGCCTTAGCAAAGAATAGGTTTGAATATATGTATATAAATATATCTATATATAAACGTGCTCAGAGAAATGACATCTGTATGATAAAGCATGTCACAATGACTAAAACCTGAATAAGCATAAAGATAATGCTACTGAATAATGTATGCATGCAGCTGTATTAGAAACAAAGGTTTATTCGTAATTGTATTGTACATTCATTCTGTGCCCAGCTAGCACAGGCAACAAGAGGGGTAAGAGGTGGTCACATAGGTAGGGCGTCGGACTTCACCGCTGCGCTACTGAACGGCCATCACCAATGTCACGGCGATGAAGCCCAGGTCGAGCTTGTGATATGTAATACCAGTTGTTCCTGGCAACCGAGCTGCTCATCGGGGATTTCTCTCCAGGTTATTTGGCTTTCCTCCCCAAGCAAAATTAAAAAATAGGATAGGTATTGGGTGGTGCTGCACCGCGGTGATGGGCTTCCCCCGGGGGAAGCAGCTCAAATTTCCCGAAAGGGATAATAAAATGGTTTTAAAAAAAAAAGTAAGTTCAAACTGATTCCTAAAAACACCTTCCATTCACCTGTTCAGTTAGAGAAAACAAAACAAACAACCCCCCCCCCCCCCCCCCAAAAGATGAAAAGGGTCAGGCAAGTGATTTATTTCTAGGATGAAAGTCACAATATGTCAGGCAGGTGGGTAAACAAAACAACAAACAAAACAAAAATCCTTCCATCAATAGCTGTACATGTATAACCTAAAACACAAAAATGTCTTGTACTTGCCAGGAGAGCCACCCTGAAGTCAGTTGGTGGCACAAAGCTTTCTGTGAGGGAAACATCCTCCATGTCTTATCGCTGGCGTCAGTCCTGGTGTCAAGTAAGCCTTGAATGAATAGAGCATAACAGAATACATTATTTGCAAAACAGTATGGGGAACTTGTCTGCACAGCTGGTACACACAAACACAACAGGTCACACAGCACGCTAATCAACGAATGTGCAAGTCTCCAATCTGTTGCGCACTCCTGTTTAGGTTCATGTCTCATGGTAAGTCAGCTTGAACGATGATAAGCAGCATCTAATGTAACAGGCTGATTTCAGTTTCACTTTCACTCCTAGATTTACTGGGGAGTGACAGTAGAAAATTCAACGTTGATTAGATCACTTCATGGGCACCTACTGATTTACCTTGTAATTTTCATACTATACTCTTTGACACACACTCTCTCTCTCCTCCGTAAATTTCGCGGTTTTATTTTTCAATTTTTTAAGTCCATGCACTACTGTCGATCCCAAACAGTCACCCAATACTGCATTCACCCAAGCACATGTCTCCTGGTGAACTATGACCTTGACCTACGGAAGTAAACGGAGGTTATTTTGGAGCTCGTCGTTCACGCTGCTGATTTTTCGTAGCACAACGTCCGTTTTGCTTGGAACTGAGCAAAGAAGCAACAATATCTCCTAATCCAAAAACAAGACAAATCTGCTTGCCCACATACAATGTGTTTACACGCTTGATCAAAAAAGAAATTCATATTTGTTAGTTGTCTAAATAGTGAATACCTGACGAGGTGGCCGAGTGGTTAAGGCGATGGACTGCTAATCCATTGGGGTCTCCCCGCGTGGGTTCGAATCCCATCCTCGTCGATTTTTTTTTGTTGGTCCCCCCCCCCCCCACCCCCTTCCTTCCTACTGCGATTCAAGATTTTCCCTTCAACATTCACCACCCCCACGGCAAAACTGGCATTTTACGGACGACGACCACAAATAGGACATTACTTTTTCAGCTCAGTGCCTGTCATGACAGTTGTTCTGGATGTTACAGATAAAGTAAGTTATTTGTTTGTTTGTACGAAAATGAAATAATTCCACACCCTCTCAAAAAAAAAAAAAAAAAAAAATTGGGGGGTGAACATACAGGATTTAAAAAAAAATAAGTTTCAGTGTTTGCTTGTGGTGGTGGTGGTGTCGGTGGTGATCGGATGGTGGTAATTAAACAGTAAGAAAATATAAACGGCATACACGCGATACATAATAAAACTCATCAGTGTTTATCTACATTGATACACATCAATTATGTAAACGACTCTGCCTCTGAGGTGTACATGCTTTTCATTTGTTGGCGGTGGGGTTTAATCGTGTTCTGGCGTGACTGAGTTTTTTGTTTTGTTTTGTTTTGTTTTGTTTTGTTTTGTTTTATTTTGTTTTGTTTTGTTTTGTTTTGTTTTGTTTTGTTTTGTTTTGTTTTAAACTCACGTTTATTTCCTAGGGAGATTATTTTCCTTGGTATCGATTAAACACAATAATGCTTATTTGTTCGTTAGTGCGGGTAAGATTTTTTTTGTTTTTTTTTCAAAGTTGTCAGTTTTGTTTTTGTTGTTGTTGTTTTTAATACTGATGGGGGTGGGGGGGTGGGGGGGGGTGTCTTATTTGAGCAAATTAGCATGAGTCATGTCTTTGTTTGTTTATGTATTTATTTATTTTCAGATTTTCAATTTTGAGCACACCAGAGACGTACGTGTATGTTTCTGAGAATATCCGGCCACTGTTACGAACTGACTTTACTTTTCCCCGTCTGGGCTGAGTTTGCGCCCCTCTGGCTGGTTGCTGTGTTGACGTTGCTAAGGCCGCCATCGAGTACGACACAGAATACGTTTCAACAGACGAGATGACTGAAGAAGGTATACTATGAAATCAAAACATTTTGAAGACTACAGGGCTTTCATGATAAAAAGACAGATTTGTAAAACTTGTTCCATTCGTATTTGAAGCAGAATTACGCCCAGAGCTGGACAGAAAGACCATTTCTGTGCGATATTCCTTCCAAGGGGCATAACTTTGCACTCTGCCCATATTTCACAGCACCGAAATCGGCGCAATGTCATGTCAAGAAAACAAACGAGGACAGCTACTCCAAACCTGCACAGATACCTAGTTACCACAAACAAAGCCACTTCATTCGTGACTCTTTTTAGCTGAACTAAAAATCTGTGCGGATTAAAGATATTTGTGGACTGCCACTTTGGATCGTTTTGCAGTCTAGTGACTGAGCACACTTGCAGTTGATAATGTTCACGGAACAGGCCGAATTCTAGCAACCAGCAGGGGGTTTGAAGGTTGTGTTTCATGTAAGCCTATCCGACGGCCAGTGGGCACCATAAACCTTTTTAAAGTGTAAAAAGAATGACAAGTACTTAGAACTGAATGACAGTCAGGGCTCATTATGTCCTCTTGCAAACATTGGCATTACTTATCTGAAGCAAGTGCTCACTTGCAAGTGACTACACAGATATTGCCAGGTATTGCCGGAGATCATTGTTAACCGTGCGTGGCACTGCGCGTACATTTTGCTTTTGTAGTGAAGATTTACCTGAACGCAAGGAATGCGGAGAGGTATACACATCCCCTGCATAATTATTCTGCTCAATTTGAGTAATATAATTTTGATTGTTTGTTGTGGTTTTTGTTGATAATTTGGGAAATTTCATGTCGGTGTTTTCTTCTGCATAGAAAAATAAATAAATATAAATTTCTTTGATATTAAAATTTAGAATAACCAGACGAATCCCTCCTTCAGCAGGAACAGCTCCCAAGCAGCCAAAGGAGTCGGAGGTGTTGACTCAAGCGAGCTTGATACATCTGGCAAGAGGACTTGGGAAGGAATCAAACGGCTTGACATTCCCCATGCTGCTCAACATCCCCACGACCACAATAGTCAACATCATCTATGAAAACAATGAAAATGGACTGTTGAATGATGATGGCACCCAGCAGTGTGCCGTTGTGGAGAAATGTTTGCTCCTGTGGCGGAAACGTACAACCGAGCAGAAAAACAAGGATCGCGTGAAATCACTGGAGAAAGCGATGCGCGAGATGGGCAAAATGGAACTTGCAGACTTACTTATGGAGCGCTTCCAGAACCATCAGGAGATCACCCCTGACTTCTTTGCGTAAGCTTTTCCCTCAGCGTGCATGGTGTGGCCATCTCTCTAAACCAGCATGTGGACGCTTCGCCTGACTAACTGATCCAGCGTTTGCATGACGCATGTACAAGTGTTCCATGTAGGAAGCAGAAACGAGAACAATCATTTCCATTCTGTCGAGTCTGTTGGGATTTTCACTTTACCTCCAAGGAAATTGTTCAGTGCAGATGCACTTTCAAGTTGACTGTGCATGTGAAGTTCTGTTTGACTTTTGCAACACGTTGACATTTTCAGATATTTTTGTGTACAGAGTTGATGAGGCGCCACCTCCACCAGCGGAGGACTAGAGGGCGCTGTAATAGTCCATCCCTGTTCAGCGTTCCTTGGCAGCGTACACATTCTGGACAATTTTTTTCTGAAACAGCTTTTACGTTCTTTACATGCAGTTGTGTGTGAAGACAACCGGTTTAGTTTACCATATTTTAACTGTGTAAATTATAATATTGTGCCACTATTAGTATTAAGCATGCGCCAAAATCATTTTCCTTTTTTTACCTTTACTTTTTGACTGTACATGTTGGAGCTTACCACAAGTGTAAATAAATGAGAGCAGCTTATCTTACCAAGTGTTGCTGGAACTCAAAGTGTTACAGCCTTGCCCATACTTTTGAAACTGCAGTGACATTTTTTCTCCACACAATGCGGTACATACGAAGCAGTCATCTACATTCCTGATCCAACCTCTGGAGGGTTTTTTTTTTTTTTTTTTTTAAACTACATGTACATCCAGACACACAGATTATATGTGGGAGAAACAAGGTGCAAAATGCATATACATTTTTATTTGCAGTCTAACACATTTACACATACATGTACATATGTACAAACTGTTTTCATGTCATTTTGAAGTGGATACTTTACATGGGTGACACTGACAGGATCGAGTGACCGTCTAGTGCATGAGGAGACCGTGCAAGGGGTCACACACACACACACACACACACACACACACACACACACACACACACACACACAGAGCAGAGCACATCATTTGTAGGCACAATGAAGCCCAAGTATAAACAAAGATGCTGGAACTCATAAGCGAGCAAGAACCAGTTTGCTTTTTTTCCCCTCCGGCAAAGGAGAGCACACTGAGCTTGTTGAGTGTTGCGTGCCACTGTATCTGTCCACCCCATCATGACTTTCACAAGAAACAGCAACTTCATCTTGGTAAGCTTGGGCAAAATGAAAATGAAGATGGCCGAGTGTCTCCCATGACTTGAAATGAGCAGAAACATACAATGTTCTTACTTAGCATATACACTGTACAACACCCCAGGAAATTATGCCCACAAAGGAACATCAACAAGAAACAAAACTAGCCAGGTACCGGTATATGTGATTCTCATTGAAAATGTAAATGGAAAACCAGTTTCACTACATTTTGTAGGCCTAACTAGTCAAAATAATGTGGCATGACTAGGCCGACAGTTGAAATCAAGAAACCACTACATATTACTAATACTCTGAGTACAAGATGGTCTCCTTTGAACACAGAGAACAAGAAATTCCCAAAAGCTTAAATTTCCATCATGTCTGTATTAAACATATTACTAATCTGCAAGTGCACTTCAGTACAAGGCAACACTGTAAATTCTACAATGTACCTTGCAAAATAACCACAGACACACCAAGGGAAGAGGGGTGTGTGGTAAGACACCTGGAGTTTAACTTTTGCTTATACTACTAACTAGCTATAGGCAAGAGTTGTGGACCCTGTGAACTGCCTGGGGCAAAAGGCAGGTGATGAGAGCAGACTTCACACATTGCCATTATCCGTTTATTGGACAACGTTATTTGACACGTTCACCTCTTCTCAAGAAGCTCAGGATATTATTTAGTGAACGCACGCACGCATGCAAACACACACACACACACACACACACACACACTGTGACACAGACAGACATGATCAGCAGCTTACAAAAAGTGCACAATACTGTACATACTATGGTGATGGAACTGTAGACAACTGTGAGTTGTATCAGTAAGGATGCAAACATGTGGCAAGAAAAAAGGGGAGATGGACATGTGACCATTTTCAGTGCAGATGCACTTGCACCATTACTGCTCTGCAAACAAAGTGGTTCATGTTGTTGAACTACAGTAACAGCCCCTGTGTACAGAGACTGTGCCTACACTCCACCTCACATCACACTGTACCTACACTCCACCTCACATCACACTGTACCTACACTCCACCTCACATCACACTGTACCGATATGTGATGAAGTACAGCAAATAATGAACATGTACCATGAAATACTCTAAAAATATACCATGTAAGACCCTAATAAACAGTCAATATTAACACAGTATCAAAGAAAAAAAACAAAGAAACAAAAAACGGCTAAACCATTCAGCTCATTTGCGGTAGTTTAATGTGTAGCACAAGAAAGACAGTGAATTTTTTTTTTTTTTTTTTTTTTTTTTAATCTGTAGGGCCAAAATGTACTGGTGACTTTTTCAGCTTATGCCTAACATACCAACATTGTTTGAATGTTCAAATTTGAATTTTCTTTCACTGATTGTGAAATTAGGATGGCGCTTTTCTGGACATTGTTTTTCAACCTTACGCCTGCTTCAACCTGGGAACAGACTACCTATTCAAGGGACCCTAACAAAACAACAACATGTTAAAATATTACAACAGACAGACCAGAGAGTTACCAAAAGTTATCATACTTGTCAGGCAAGTCACAAACACATTGCAATGATTAAACAATAAATGCATGTCACGTCACTGTCAAATATATATAAAAGCAAATGAAATGTTGCCTAAGTAAGAGAAAGTTCTGAAATGAAAATTGACAGAAGACTCAGAAACTAATATTCTTTATCGGAAACAAAACCAGCACAAGTAACAGCAGTTTTGGGCAAAAATATCAACAGAATTTGTGAAGCACTGCTTTCAATTTCATACGTGTACGTACATACATTATTATTAGGCAGAGTGGCCTGCAGCACACTTGGTTTATAGTCTAGTCTCACAAACCATGTGGTGAGTGTTTTTGTCAGTGAGATTGAGTTCACACCCAGGCTGGAGTAATCTAACATATGTGTATGTATGCAGTAACAAACTGTGCTTACCCTTCACACTGCCCATTTCCCCTGGCTTTGTGTATTGGGACCGTGTGTGTAACTATCCCATCACAGTCAAGGATAAATTAAAATTTAAAGTGGCTGACATGTCCATCAGACTTACTGAGTACATTCTGTGTAGTGTTAGCTGGACTGTTCAGTTATGGGCAGAAATGAACCATAATAAAGTGAAACACCCATCTCTCCTCAAGGCCAGCTTGGTCTAGAAACATTGCTTCAACTGATGTCTAGCATCACCAATAATGAGCACTGGTCATCTCCTATTATATGACTATGAACAACTTTCTTGTGCTAGTGGTTAACTGTCCACCTGCCTTCCTACAGGAAACAGGGTCAGCTCATGACTCCAGTCAGAACTGCAACAGTACAGAGCAAGAAGCTAAATTTGTGATGGTACACATGATGGTACACATGGTACACATGGTACACATCACAAGTATGTGGTACACACTGCACATACACGCACCAGTACATGCATGCATCTGCACAATATTTTTCACAGACATATATTTCTGGGGAAGCATACCACCAGACCCCTCCTCAGGCGGCATATGCTTTGAGACTTGACGCTTTTCTCCAGTGTAGAGCTGCCCTGGGGCCTTCCTGTCCAGAGTTCCAGTTCACCGCCACGTCATATTCCACATCTTGACCTGCCAACGCTGGGAGTCTTAGAGGCTGAGCAGTCCGTCACGTACATGTATTTACAGTGTCTTAGAAGTCACAGAAAACAGGAAGCATAAGCTTGATTCGATGTTGGAAGAAACTTCACCATGCTGCCTTGTGACACGATGCTGTGCTTGTTAACAAAAGTTGGGCACCTGTAAAGAGAAAAAGCCAGGAAATACAGAAAACCACATACAGGAAACGTCATGTGATGCAAGCGCTGAATACATGTGCTGTTTGAAAAAGACTACGACTAAACAGGAATTATGTACACTAACACAGCGTAAAAAACATGAAGCAAGACGTTGCAGAAATTTTAACTTCAGCCGGGCAGATGTGCAAACTGGTTGGAAAATCTCTAAATCTGATGAGAAAACACTATCTGCAATGCAGGATACTACATCACAAACCATTTCGATTATTCACTAACACAGACACCAGAACCTCCAAATCTGAAAAATCAGTGTTTTAAACCAAGCCAAAAGAACATAAATGGAAATTTCTCTGGAAGTTTACAAAATTGTCTTTCCACTTTTATATCAGTATTTTTAAATTTATCTTCAAAGAATAACTGGTACCAATGGTTTGACTCTTGTCTCATCAGTATCTGTTTTTCCTACAGAGAAGTTTAGTAATACATAGAAGGAAATGGTAAAGCATCACTGATGATTTTCGAGAAGTATAGTTGACATAAGTTCCTTTAAAAAAAAAAATCTCCTGAACAGGGTACTAATGACTTTATTTACAAGTTTCAATTTTTCATGAAAAAAATTAACATAACCATACAAGCAACCAATTGTGAAAAACAAATAAAAGAAGCAGAAAATTATGAAGAACACAACAGCAACCAAAACAACCACCAAACTCAAAACAAAAAATAAACTAAAAATAAAATGAGAAGAGAACGAAACAATACGCTCTGCAGAAATAAATTATAATTATAAAACCTTCCAGAAAAGAGGTTAGTATCAACAAGTAAAATCAAACAGGTTTGAAACTGTGTTTGAATGAAACATAAGAAAAAAATACCTCACATTATAAAGCCAACTAATGCAGGCTTGTTTTTCCAGTATTGGGAAGCTTATGCATGCACAAACGGTGCTGCAAAATGTTTGGAAGACAAGAAGAGATGCGGTACATTACAGCAATACAAGGGAACAATGGGTAAGTTTTACCAAGATTGTGTTCATATAAATTAAATTGTAACAGTTTAACTGTAAGATATTAACCTTTACGCATCGGGACGCGAACCGGCTCGCGTCACTCTCAACAGCCGTAGGCACCGAGCCGCGAACCGATTCGCGTCATCCTAAACGGCCAGCAGCTGCATGCGCATCAGCAGGGAAGTAGGTCACTGGCCAAGCTCGCGATGTCAAAGAGTACTTACAGTAATGATACAGGGAGTACAGGTCAGAACGCAGTACTAAAACTCACTAACACTAAAAACCTGATGTGACCCCAGTGCTGTGCAGCAGACAGCACGTGATTTTTCAGCAGGCTCTGGCTGAGTGTGAAACTGAGGACCTGTACATCCTTGACATACACAGACTGGGGAATTGCTGAGGGGAAAGAAAGACTGAAAGCTAGACCCGGGTGCAAAGGCAGCGCCCTGGTGGGGGACCATGCGGGTAATGGTTCACTTAAGAAAACAAATTTTAGCAATTTTAAAGGGATTAAGTAGCCTCTTCTAGCACCAAACCGGAAAATACTGGCTTGGTACCAACATGCAAGTCTGCAAAAAATGAAGTCAGACTGTGCCATATGTAATGCTATCAATACATGACTGTGCCGTATTTTCCCGCATCCCTTTTCTTTTGATGAAACTGACCGTTTGTTTTTTTTTTTATCTGAAAGAATAGGAAATTTGGCTGAAAAATGCCAAATAACTGAAAAACCCCCAGGCTGCATACACTACTTACTGTAGACAAACTGCAACTCAAATGCAAATACATACTACCTCAATAAACCTAAATACTCATTGTACATTTCTCTGTATTTTCACAACACAACTACGACACTTCCAACATAAACTTAAAAGTTACCTGTCCAGAGGGGAACTGTGCGGTGTAGATAACATTTTGTGCCCCCGTCTGGTCCGTAAGAATGGCTCCCCCGCTCAGTGTGTGTGCTGGAAAGACAACTTTAAGGATGAACGTGAAAATCTCAGCAGCATGAAATGGTTTGTCATCGCAAAGCAATGGTGATGAAACAAGGGCAAAGTCACAGGTGTATAAATTACATTTAGTACCCTACTTTAATGTACTGCATTACTACACACTACATTTTTCAATGTTCAAACAAAAACCTCACATAACTTTATGATACTTTCACAGAACCTTGTAAGTCCCCTCAGCATATTCACAGAACCTTGTAAGTCCCCTCAGCGTTTTCACAGAACCTTATAAGTCCCCTCAGCATTTTTACAGAACCTTGTAAGTCCCCTCAGCATTTTCACAGAACGTTGTAAGTCCCCTCAGCATTTTCACAGAACCTTGTAAGTCCCCTCAGCATTTTCACAGAACCTTGTAAGTCCCCTCAGCATTTTCAGAGAACATTGTAAGTCCCCTCAGCATTTTTACAGAACCTTGTAAGTCCCCTCAGCATGTTCACAGAACCTTGTAAGTCCCCTCAGCGTTTTCACAGAACCTTGTATTTGTAAGTCCCCTCAGCATTTTCACAGAACCTTGTAAGTCCCCTCAGCATTTTCACAGAACCTTGTAAGTTCCCTAGGCATTTTTACAGAACCTTGTAAGTCCCCTCAGCATATTTACAGAACCTTGTAAGTCCCCTCAGCATTTTTACGTAAACTTTGTAAGTCCCCTCAGCGTTTTCACAGATCTGATTGGTCATGTTACATTAATCCTTAAAAGCCCATGCAAAAACCACAATTTTACTTGAAATCTTCAGACCACAAACCACACTTATGCAACCTGCAACAGTCTTGGGCCTAGTGGGGAAGGCCCACACCTGACGTATTAGTGGTTTGAAATGGCTCCTAGTCCTCCTGGTGTGCAGTAGCTTGTTCTTTTCAAACAGTCTCATCATATAGTGGGCAGGAAGTGGTCAGGTTTTGGCTCTTCAGAGTTCATATATGTAGTAATTAGTAGTAAGCAGTGGACTTCTACATCAGCAAAATATCACATAATACACAAATACTTTTGTCCGAAGTAGGGATAAGCTGGTCAAGGGCATGTCCAAAATATATAGTTACCAAGTTCCTCTGGCAGTTCACTCAGTCCCTCTGCTTCCGCTACCCCAGCTGTCGACTTTTCACCTTTTGCACTCTGTAAGCACAGTCAGAAAATATTACAGAAACTGAACAAAATACTAATGTAGACATCTGTTACTAGACAGTCTCTTCCTCAACTTGTTTTCTTCTTCCTCTCTTTGACTTCTGCAGGCCCCACCCACCTCCTTAGTTGAACTTAAAGGAATGGACATGACCACAGTAATGCAATAAAATCCAGACTGAAACAGTTACCTCCCTTGTGAAATTCCTTTGCCGTTCTATGGATATTTCCAGTAGGTGCGATTAAAGTTTAAGGTTGAAATACAGTGAACCTTTCTCATGACATGAATCAGTTAACAGGGTGACAGGGTGTAACAGTCAGCTGGCTGCATCTCTATTTCGTTGCCACATTACCAGCATCAAACTAGTTCGATCAAATCTGACTTGACCATTGCCAACAATCATAATGAAAACAAATGATACTGATAAAGATCACAACACCAACCTCTCTGTATTTTTGGAGATACAACTTGAGGGGCTCGACATAGTTGTCAAAACCCAGAGTGGACATTGCAAACAAGATGTCTTCTCCATTGATAGTCTTTCTCTTTTCTTGATGACATCGCTCACTGGCTCTGTTTCCGGTCAAGGACAAATCTTCACAAGAAACATCTCTACATCTATGCATACCTCACTACCTGCACTCACAATTATGATCATTCACCTGCACTTAAGCTACAGGGGTTAACATGAATGAGGCCATGTGCAGAACATCAGAACATTGTATACTTTATGTCAGTCTAAGTGTCAGGTTCATAAACTACTAAGAAAATATCTTCTTTTTTTTTTTTATATTTTACTTCTTTATTATCCCTTCGGGAAATTCGGGCTGCCTCCCCCGGGGGAAGCGCGTCACCGCAGTGCAGCGCCACCCAATACCTATCCCATATATTTTTACAATTTTGCTGGGGGAGGAAAGCCGGATAACCCGGAAAGAAACCTCGATGAGCAGCCCGGCAGCCAGGAAAAACCGGTATCACCCGGTATTACTTTACATTATCATAAAGTGAAACAAGAAACAAGAAACACACAAAAAACAATGAAAGACAAGATCTGAATACAAGTCTTAGACATTACAGATCAGTGGATGACCATAAAAGGATACTCGCTTGTGATGAAACTAATGAATTCTGACACACACTCCTGAACACATTCCTTTGCATCCTTGGCAATCTGAAATCAGAAAACACTCTGTATTGTGTAAGTTTTAAAAAATGAAGTGTAGGAAGTATTAAAAAAACAAAACAAAACAAAAAAACAATGAAGACAAACAAACAAACACATACACAACAAACAAAAATGCATACATACTACATAATTTTTCTTCGGTCAATTATAGGCGTGTGCCAATCAAAAGGAATGTTTTGTTTTAGTTTTACATACAGTAATGAGTATACACAATACAGGGTTTTCTTTTGTTTGTTTTTTGTTCGTTTGTTTTTGTTGGTTTTTTTTTATGGCTGTTGTGAAAGAGCATACCTTTCTGTCGATCAGTAGGAAACAATAACACATTTAAAAGAAATCTCATCTGATTTATCCTTGCACTGTTAGATCCAACAGGCATTAATATCTACTAATATCGTTAATATCTACTGTATAAGTCAGGCCCAAATGCAGGATAGGCATCTGCACAAGTTTGTGTTTGTGGTCAACATCTCACCTTTCCAGACTGAGGTATGGACTTCTTCATGATCCTGGCAACATTGGCGATGGGCAGGAACCGGTCCTGCAGCAAAAGTAACTTCTACATATCAGGTCAGTATACCGTATACCAGTATTACATACACCATAAGCATTGTCAAATGTTGCATTTCCATGTCACATACTTGGACACCAGTAGGCTGCCTAGACAACATCTTCACAAAGACTCCTTGTTTCGTGGTGAATGTCTGAAGAGCCCGTCGTCTTACCGAGGTGTACGGTGACTCCGGCGAATACTCCTCACGAAGTGAGTTCTTATATTGACTGTGTACGAAGTCTCTTTCACTCACAAAACAGACTCGTGAGTGCGTAGAAAAGTTATAACCATGTGGAGTTTATTACAGCACTTCTCTGGTGTCACACTGCACTCTCAAGCTTGTATAAGCTTCTCTTGTGCACACACCCACACACAAACATCTCAGAGCCTTATATATATATATATACAGTCATAGCGTTCCAGCATATTCTGAACCTGTATTATGAAGGAACCAATCAAAAATCAGAACGTGAATCACCTTATTACTATTTTAAAACTTGAGAAGAATCCAGAATTATCGAGTACCTGCCCGCTGAACCTAGACGCGCTAAATAACCACTTTTAATCATAAACAATTTCTTACAAAGCAATTTGCACAAAATTTCCAGGAGACTCAGACCTTGACCCTAAACGCATACCGCCTCCTGTGGTGAAATGAGTTACAGTCAAAACAAGGTCACCACTTCTAGAGTTTTCGTGAAAACAGTAGAAACTTTTGGATCACGGGAAACAATTTTACATTACTAAAACACAATATGAACTAAATGTAGCAACTTCTCTGTCTCACTCAACCTTCAAAAGAATAATACAGCTGTTATCCTACAAACAAAAGACACAGCCACGCTCGTAACACTCCATGTCATACTCATCAAACAAAAGACACAGCCACGCTCGTAACACTCCATGTCATACTCATCAAACAAAAGACACAGCCACGCTCGTAACACTCCATGTCATACTCATCAAACAAAAGACACAGCCACGCTCGTAACACTCCATGTCATACTCATCAAACAAACAAAAGACACAGCCACGCTCGTAACACTCCATGTCATACTCATCAAACAAAAGACACAGCCACGCTCGTAACACTCCATGTCATACTCATCAAACAAAAGACACAGCCACGCTCGTAACACTCCATGTCATACTCATCAAACAAAAGACACAGCCACGCTCGTAACACTCCATGTCATACTCATCAAACAAACAAAAGACACAGCCACGCTCGTAACACTCCATGTCATACTCATCAAACAAAAGACACAGCCACGCTCGTAACACTCCATGTCATACTCATCAAACAAAAGACACAGCCACGCTCGTAACACTCCATGTCATACTCATCAAACAAAAGACACAGCCACGCTCGTAACACTCCATGTCATACTCATCAAACAACAAAAGACACAGCCACGCTCGTAACACTCCATGTCATACTCATCAAACAAAAGACACAGCCACGCTCGTAACACTCCATGTCATACTCATCAAACAAAAGACACAGCCACGCTCGTAACACTCCATGTCATACTCATCAAACAAAAGACACAGCCACGCTCGTAACACTCCATGTCATACTCATCAAACAAAAGACACAGCCACGCTCGTAACACTCCATGTCATACTCATCAAACAAAAGACACAGCCACGCTCGTAACACTCCATGTCATACTCATCAAACAAAAGACACAGCCACGCTCGTAACACTCCATGTCATACTCATCAAACAAACAAAAGACACAGCCACGCTCGTAACACTCCATGTCATACTCATCAAACAAAAGACACAGCCACGCTCGTAACACTCCATGTCATACTCATCAAACAAAAGACACAGCCACGCTCGTAACACTCCATGTCATACTCATCAAACAAACAAAAGACACAGCCACGCTCGTAACACTCCATGTCATACTCATCAAACAAACAAAAGACACAGCCACGCTCGTAACACTCCATGTCATACTCATCAAACAAACAAAAGACACAGCCACGCTCGTAACACTCCATGTCATACTCATCAAACAAACAAAAGACACAGCCACGCTCGTAACACTCCATGTCATACTCATCAAACAAAAGACACAGCCACGCTCGTAACACTCCATGTCATACTCATCAAACAAACAAAAGACACAGCCACGCTCGTAACACTCCATGTCATACTCATCAAACAAAAGACACAGCCACGCTCGTAACACTCCATGTCATACTCATCAAACAAACAAAAGACACAGCCACGCTCGTAACACTCCATGTCATACTCATCAAACAAAAGACACAGCCACGCTCGTAACACTCCATGTCATACTCATCAAACAAAAGACACAGCCACGCTCGTAACACTCCATGTCATACTCATCAAACAAAAGACACAGCCACGCTCGTAACACTCCATGTCATACTCATCAAACAAACAAAAGACACAGCCACGCTCGTAACACTCCATGTCATACTCATCAAACAAAAGACACAGCCACGCTCGTAACACTCCATGTCATACTCATCAAACAAAAGACACAGCCACGCTCGTAACACTCCATGTCATACTCATCAAACAAACAAAAGACACAGCCACGCTCGTAACACTCCATGTCATACTCATCAAACAAAAGACACAGCCACGCTCGTAACACTCCATGTCATACTCATCAAACAAAAGACACAGCCACGCTCGTAACACTCCATGTCATACTCATCAAACAAACAAAAGACACAGCCACGCTCGTAACACTCCATGTCATACTCATCAAACAAACAAAAGACACAGCCACGCTCGTAACACTCCATGTCATACTCATCAAACAAACAAAAGACACAGCCACGCTCGTAACACTCCATGTCATACTCATCAAACAAACAAAAGACACAGCCACGCTCGTAACACTCCATGTCATACTCATCAAACAAAAGACACAGCCACGCTCGTAACACTCCATGTCATACTCATCAAACAAACAAAAGACACAGCCACGCTCGTAACACTCCATGTCATACTCATCAAACAAAAGACACAGCCACGCTCGTAACACTCCATGTCATACTCATCAAACAAACAAAAGACACAGCCACGCTCGTAACACTCCATGTCATACTCATCAAACAAAAGACACAGCCACGCTCGTAACACTCCATGTCATACTCATCAAACAAACAAAAGACACAGCCACGCTCGTAACACTCCATGTCATACTCATCAAACAAACAAAAGACACAGCCACGCTCGTAACACTCCATGTCATACTCATCAAACAAACAAAAGACACAGCCACGCTCGTAACACTCCATGTCATACTCATCAAACAAAAGACACAGCCACGCTCGTAACACTCCATGTCATACTCATCAAACAAACAAAAGACACAGCCACGCTCGTAACACTCCATGTCATACTCATCAAACAAAAGACACAGCCACGCTCGTAACACTCCATGTCATACTCATCAAACAAACAAAAGACACAGCCACGCTCGTAACACTCCATGTCATACTCATCAAACAAACAAAAGACACAGCCACGCTCGTAACACTCCATGTCATACTCATCAAACAAACAATATGACTGGATCAGTGGATGAATTTGTTTGTTGTCCTACACCTCAAAGCATGCTGTGGGCTTTTTGGTACGTTGACACATGACAGGTGCAGTACTGTAGTAGTACGTGCCCTATGAACTTATTCTGAAGACTTGTTTTACTGTACTCACCTGTTCTCTGAGAGGAGAATCGCTCTTCTCATCGTCCCCATCACCAGAAGCTAACGTGTCATCATTTTCTGCACAAGACACAAGAAAACTCGTCACAATTACTCTGTAAGTATCAACCGTCGCGCACCCTGTGTTCCGCTAGTGAAAAATTTCACAAGATTCCGAAGTGTAATATGAACACTGCCGGAGAGTGCTCATTCAGCTTCATAGCCCTGTCTGTCTGGAACTCCTTGCCAATCAAACCTCGCCTTCACTCCTCCCTGCCCCTGTTTAAATCCCATCTGAAGACCTTTCTCTTCCGCCAGGCCTTCGATAGTTAAACCTCTGTTAAGCCTGTCTGTGTGTACCATGAGTTGGTTGCACTGCCAGACTGTATACATGTAAGAGGGGATGTAAATTGTGTGTGTGTGTGTGTGTGTGTGTGTGTGTGCGCGCGCTTTAAGTGCAGCGAGTCCTTGGAATTCGGAGAGCAGCGCCCTATAAAAACTAATTATTATTATTACAATTAATGAAAAGAACAAACACTGTGACCCCCAGTCAGAAGATGGGCAGATGCACCACCATGACTACTGGCACTACCAGAAAATGTACTGCGTCTATCCTGTACATCATCCACAGCACAAGAATATAAAAAATATAATTAAGAGATGAAGGCTATTTCAAGAGTATGATTACCATATTACTTTTTGACAAACACACACACAGACAGATCACAAAACAACAACACAATAAACATTCATACAATACAATATTAACAAAATAAATGCTGTTGCGGTATCATGGTATTAATGCATTGTTCTTCAATATTTTGTGCATGATGATCACAAGAAATTTCTCCTCTGCAGACAATAACTTGACCTAATCCACGTAAATAAATGGTCACTAATGTTTCTTGTTACCTTCCACAACGTATGTGTTGCTGCCATTGAGGAACGAGTCCTCCAGTCGGTCGTTTGGATCCTGGCTTCCATCCATGCTGGAAAAACCTACATGTATACAGTACAGAAACCAACATTAGTTAATGACAGAACTGGCATCAGAATCAGTGAAATTAATTTTAGTTTGTAAACCAGTGGCAATGAACCTTTCCACTGGAGGTCTTTTCAAGTCAAAGGAGCAACTTGTTCTGTAATACTAAGACTGTAAGAGCCATAGTAAAGTGCAGTTTCTGTTTGATTTAGTATAGAGACATGATCCATCATCCCAGTGTTGCACTGACTTGCAGACACATACATACATGTACATGTATGTCTCTGGTTCAACCGTTTTTACATATATACATATTATTAAAACCATTTGGTACGATTTGTCTTACACATACTGAGTACACACGTATGTATGCATAATTATCACTGATGCAGGATACCTTACACAGCGTTCCTGCTCGTTTGTTCTTGAAGTCCAACGACTTGTCTACTGACTACAAGTGATCCCCTCTGTGTCCGAACCAAACTTGAAACACGGAAATCAGGTCATAGACACACCGCTGGCTATTCCCCACTTGCATATAAAGGGCCTGTTGAAACAGTTCCTCACTACGTTTGCTTGATTTCGAAACTAAAGTTACACAGTAATGACCAGGAACACAAAGTCATGCCATCAAACATAGCTATTTTGTGTAGACTTTCGGGTGAAAATGACTAGAGTCGTGGGAAATTTTCAACAAACTATCATGGCGGGCATTGTGTGGAAGTTGTTTCGCAGCGGCTATAATTTCATGACCACACAGTGAAAACTTTGCTCGATCGAAACAGTTACCGGCGCTACATCAGCACGTGTATAGCACTGTCCGCGGAATAATGACAACAAACCTCTGTGATTGAGACGAGTTTGAGAAATTGGTTGGTCAACGGGTGAACCAGTGAGATTGCAGGAGACTCGCAGCCACTCAGCGAAGAATGTTGCAAAGCCCGATTACCAACCACATCAAGCGCAAGCTTATGGCGGTAAACCGGCCAAAGAAACCAAACGTACGCTGTAACCACTCGTCATTCTGTTTCACTGATCCCAGTAGGGTACGACGTGTCTTTGATTTTGACAATAACAAAATTGGACAAAAAAACTTTTTCATGGTTTGGATGCGTGTGGTGTTATTATGCGTCATGTGACATTGTGGACTGAGAAGGAAGTCTCCTCTTTGTTCTTAAAACCAACGCGGGAATTCAGGCATTCAAGCCAAACGCAAAACCGCCCCCCAAATATCAGAAATATAATGTATATCGGTAGTGCTTTCGTGATTTCTTCATCAATTGTCTGCTGTATATTGTAAATATTATAAACCTACGGGTTGCATCATAAGATGATGTATTCCTACGCAAACAGGTAGCGCATCTAAAAATAAACCAAGGGGAAACACTCCATCCCGGACTCGGCTGCAAAATGCATATTACCGTGAAAGTCCTTAATGGACAAGAATGTACACTGGCGGTGAGTTTTGATAGGTAGTGGCTATTATAAACGGGCACGTTTCTGGCATTAGATTGAGTAGTACGTGTCTGTCGTGCGGGTAAGCTACGGGGCAAGTGGTGGTCTTACACTTGAAGGCAGACGACCGTAGTCTGTGTTGGCAACTGACGTGGGATCTCAAAACAGATCTAGTTTCAGAGCCCAACAATGCGGAAGTGTAGAAAAGTGTATTACGAGAAGAACACGGGGAATTTAGCTGTTGGTCTTTTACCAACAGGTTCGAAGATGTTTTGCTTGTGTAGTGATTGGCTGGCTATTTATTTCGGAGCTCCTGTAGATCTATTCCATTTGGGTTGGCACTTGGCAGACTGCACTGGGCTGGTTCTGCTGCTCAGTTACCGAACTCCAGTGTGTGTGTGTGTGTGTGTTGTAATAGAGAGACGCACACAGGTTATACACAGATCCCACTAATCTTATTTAGTTTATAAAATAGTGTTTATGCATATAATGGAACAATGCAGCCTTGATTGTAGCACAAGGCTGTAGCATATTAAGAGTATGCTGTTTCGTCATCTGCAGGTGTCCCCCAGCAGTCAAGTGAGCGAGCTGAAAGAGCTGGTGAACACATTGATGTCCATCCCTATTGCTGATCAGAAACTTTTATACCGTGGGAGAACACTTGGAGGTAAATGAGCTGTCATATATTGCGGCAGCTGAATATTTGCATCACCCAGACCCATCACACACACATGGTGAGCCAACAAATCTGAGAGTGTAAATGGTATAACTACAAGGTGCTAGGTGAAATACAAGTGGAGCTGGCCCAGTGCTCAGGGAATCTGGTCTGCAGATTCTGAGGTCTGGGTTCAAATCCCATTGTGGGCAAGAATTTGGTCGAGCATTATCCTCATCAAATTGACCAATGATCGGTAGAGTGTTGAACTTTCAGTGCTCAGACATGAGTTCGAATCCCAGCAGGGGGTAAAAAAATGTTTGCTGGCCTTTTCCTCTTTGCCCTGTCTTTCATATCACCCTTATGTGGTGGAAAAGGATGTCAAATATTTACCCACTGCTCATCAGATGGGTCAAATTCACAGGCATACCTCAACACATGTACCATACTGTTTCAGATGACAAAGCATTGAAGGAGTATGAGATAGTGGATGGAGCAAGGCTGACACTGGTGGTGAAAAAATCTTCACGTGACAGCCCTTCACCAGTCACCACAAGCCAGCCTGTCCCAGCACCGCTAGCTCCAGTGTGGGAAAAACTCCATCTCTTTCTCCGGCGTCATTTTCGGGAAAGAGATGCTGACCTGGTTCTAGCTGAGTTCCGAAAGGTTTGGATGTTCGCATTTTAAATCAGTGTATTTTATTTATATTTTGTGAAACATCAGATTTCAGTGTTCACTATGGGGTGAAATAGAGCTGGTGATGATTGTCAGGTGTGTGTTGGAGATAGGTGATACACAAAAAGATTCAAAAGATTTTTTCAAATGTTTCTTTCTGCAGAACTTTGAGATGGGATTGTCGCGCCTGAGTCTGGATGACATTGACCGATTTGCGGCCACCAAAATACGCCAGCAAGCAGCAGCCTCCTGATCTTACCAGCTTTCCTGTGAAGCAACATTAGTTGCTTGGGTACATGGAGGAAGGGATGGGGGGTCATCAGTCTATCAAATGTGGCCGGGTGCAGTGGCTTCAGTTTCATGTGACTTTTAAAAATGGAAATGGAAACATCTTCAGGGGGCAATTACTAAATGATTTTTTTTAATCCTGTAGGGCAAGTGATGTGGAATTTACTGTGTGTGTGTGGTTGACCGAGGCATGAAGTCATTTACTTGCTGGTAGATGCATACTTAACAAAGGCATCCTTCATGCATGTTTTCAATTGTGTGGAAAGAAAATGTCAGACGAAGAATGGGGTACATGTCAACAGTCTGACACTGGCTGTATGTGTGGGAGAGTGTGTGTGTGTGCGTGGATGTGTGCTTATGCTCCATGCCCTGGCCCTGTAGAAATGAAATTGCTGGGGTCAAACTTGTACAAGTAAACTTCGCTAAATGAACGATCGTAATCATAGTGTAGAGTGAGTGATTATGTGTGCATGACATTTGTGTGCAAGACTTGCAGAGGCAGAGGGCAGAGTGCACAACTCAGATTTTACGGTAGTGACATAGAAAATCCTTGTTTTATTTGCGTGTGTGTGTGCGTGTGCAACTGTTCATCTGCATGTGTGAATGAAGCTTGCAGTGTCCCAAGCAAAAAGACAGAAGGTGGTGTGTTTTTTAAAATAAACTTTTACTGATACAAGTGATATGTGTTTGGTTTCTATTGTACAAACCTCTTCAATTATAAAAAATGTACAATGATCACAACTAAAAGCATAATACCACATTCACAACCAGTCATAAAAGATCTTCATGCTCAAACATAACCAGCAAAGTTAACTCGATGCAGTTTTCTGCCGTCTTTGTAAAACAACACACGCTGTGTATTTTTGCAAAATTGAATAGCTCTCATTACGACGTGACAGGGTCATCTTTTTTATACTTGGCACAAAACTGACTCGAAGAAGAAACTCCAAGAATAGCTCCAAGAAAATCAAATCAACTGGGTGGGGAAAAAAAAAGCAGTTCAAACTGCACATCAAATTGCAAGAACCAGAATTAATGGTTCACTTGGCTTCTTGTAAAGACTGCCAGTACTACACCATGATGAGTGAAAGACTCCTGCTCTCTGTACTAGTGTAGTAATGTTCCCAGATACAGGTTTTGAAATCACGCCCTGCACACCCGTTACTTCTGTTGTCCTACAGGTCGGGATGAAGCTGAAAAATCTACCATCAGCCTTGAAGTAGCCACACTAACCCTAACTGTGCACCGGTGAGAGCCAATGTTTCAGCTTCATCCAGTACTTTGTAAAATAAGTCTCTCACTGTCTTCCCCTCTCTCCTTAACCTGCAGTCATGTTTTCTCACATTCTGCATACACGTGCATACTATACACAGCCAACAATTGTAGCATCATAATATTCCAAGCATGGGTTTTGTGATAGCAACTTTATAAACTACTGTTACATAACCGTCTGCACAATACTGTCACATTTGAAGAAAGGACAAAAATCATGTCTTACAGTGCTCAAGAACTTGCATGGCATAGCTGTGTCTCACTTTAGTGCAAGCGCGCGCACGCACACACACACACTGTTTCTTAGAAACAGATTTTCACTATAACATATTGTAAGATGTTAATATGCAACAATATCAAGGATTTCTGAATATTTCACTAGCATCATCAACTCGCCATCTCTCTCTCTCTCTCTCTCTCGCCCTCTCTACAAAGTCATCACACTTCATGTTGGGTCATACATGTACTCCTACAAAACAAAAACATGCTGCTCTCTCTCTCTCACACACACACACACACACGCACGCACACACACACACACACACACACACAAGCACGTGCATATATATATGAAAATATCTGCTCATATAAAGCACTATGTGACTGAGACAGGCATTCCGCAGTTCAATGAGGGATACAATATTTACAAAAAACATTCCAAGCTGGTGTGCACTGTATTGCAACTCGTAAGATGCCAAGACACACCTTACAACCATCCAACCTTCACTCTGACTGATGCAATCACGGAACAGCCCATGAACAGCGCCTCCACTACTCAACAACTTCACAACCAAAGTAAGCAGAGGAAGTGGACACATTAGTAACACTTTGTGTGTGTTCACAACTTTAAACTCATTAACATACCTTGCTTCCTCACCTCCCTGCTTCCTCACCATATATTTACAAGGAATGTGTGCTAAGCAAATGCCTAGATATTGCAAAACAGCAGATGGTGGGAGGGGGTGGGGTGGGGGGGTATGGGTGTCTGTGTGTGTGTGTGTGTGTGTGTGTGTGTGTGTGTGGTGAGCTCACATAACAGACAGAAAATTTTGTTTGGAGGAGATTTACAGTTCCAGTGGTATGAATCCCAACATGAAGGCTGATGCCATTTCATGTGCAACCACATTTTAAAAAACAACAACAACAAAAAACACTCTTAACACTCAGTTTTGGTATGTCGTATACTCTGCAATAAATGTGCAACCCTGTGACACCCGATGAACATGTTGTAAGATAAACAGAATCATGCATGATTTCTTGTATAAAAAACATGCCATCATTTCTCGTCACACAATGACACAACCACAATATCTCTGATACCTGGCACGGACAACTTGCGCTTGGTTTTAGTCTGAAGAAGCATAGAAAAGAAACTGATGACGTCAACAATAATTTTCATCAGCTTTATGTCCCTGAACTTTTCCTGACATGTAGGAGATAAATGCTATGTCTGAACAATGAAGGGGATTTGTAAAACAAGAATTTAGAAAACTAGACACTCCCCCCTCCCCCCATTCCTACGAAAACAAGTCTACTACATACATGAACTTAAAAATCAACACCAGCAACAACCAAATAAACAATGGTACTGGCGCTTTTGCAAAACAGCTATTTCATATTAAGTATTGTTTCAATATCCCCCCCCCCCCCCCAAAAAAAAAAAAAGAAAAAAAAAAAAGGGGATATACTGCAAGATGTGACAAACATCCAGCAGTGATCTTGACATTACTGACAAAGACAGATATGAGATTTTGACAATTTTTACCAGAAGGTGACAGCAAAATACTGGCAAAATTTGCCATGTTCATGTGCATTTGTGATTCACTTGAACTTTGAACAATTTACCCAAAAATACATATTGCTAAAACATACGCACCCACAATAAAAATCCTGTGCTGGAAAACGTGTGTGCAGCCTGCCTGGAGTCTGATTTAACAAGTGAAATCATCAAACATGAAATATTCAGAGCAGCCGTCTCAAGAAAAATGCCCATCACTTACTTAAGCACAATCGCTGTCTCTACCATGGTCTGGAAAATGAACATAAGCGTGAAGGATTTGATGAGCACTTAGCATTTTTTCCTAGATGATGACAGATCTGCATGTTTTCCAGTGACAATGATACAGCTACATGTACTGGACTTTAAACTTAGCTGCCATACATCAGGATCTTGAATAAAGCCTGTCACAGCATTTTCCGATCCTCTTAAATATCTGGAAAAGGCTTTCCCTGGCAGAAGCTGGCCCTTTTCCTGATGGTTGCATGCAAAAACTGAAGTCCTGATGAAAGTTGAGCTGCAGTGAACAGACTTGAAACTGGAATCTGTCTCATGTCGCTCTTAGGACAATCAGCAGGTCTTTCGAACGCTTGTACTACAATGCCAAAGACCAAGCAGCTGAAGTTGTTGATCATGATGCCTATCATCATCTGTTGTTTATCAAGACATGAAGTAGGATTCCTCACAAAACTTGAGCTGCCAGATCTTGCCTGCGTACTCATCAAACCGCTCCTTGCCCAGAAGCTCCATCAGCTGAGGCTGCAACAAGATGTCCAGATTTGTCAGAACATCAGACAGGTCAGCAACATCGTTTGAAACCATATTTTGAGAATGGCTCAAGATGACACACTATTTACTTCTCCTTAGCTATTCCAAAAACTCTGTAAGAGCTTAACCCTGGTTTTGCTGAGAACAGAATGTTCAAAACTACCTCTAGTCTATGGCTTGTTCAGTGTAAGGAAAATGAATTCAGCAAGACCAGGGTTAAAAATAATAATAATAATATATTACACTTGTAGAGCGCGGAGTTCTGCTTTGAAAAACACTCAATGCGCTTTTTGCTCACCCATACACACAACATTCACATGCACACATTTATACACATCAATACAGCCGGTGGAGTTTATACTTAAAGATTAAAAGTTAGTTTGAAAAGATGTTTTGAGCTGTGCTTTAAACTGTAGGAAGAAAGGGATGTTTCTCAGAGAAGATGGCAAGGAGTTAAAAAAACAAAACAAAAAATCCCAAAAAACCAAGACTGATAGTTTCTGTACAGTTGTTGCCTGTAAATGTAACAGCATTAAAAATCTACCATACAAAAACACACAACAGCCACAATTATGAAATTTCTCTAAATTATCAGCAATTTCATTTAAACTGTTCTCCACTGCTGTACAAATACAAAACGCACCAAGAAGTAGCCTAACAATCATGACGAACAGGCAAACATATGACTGGTTACCTCCACAGCATCCTCTTCGATGCGATCCAGAATTTCATAGGCTTTCTTTACGATTTCATATCCTAGCCCATCAAAGCAGTCCCTGAAAAAAAAAAAAAAGGCCATCATGAAAGTCAAATGTGAAAATAACTGAAGCATGGGCCTTACAACCTAAGAACATCTTCTGGGGGTCACGTTTTGTTATACAGTAAAACCTGCCACAAGTGAACTCTTCCACAAGTGACCACATGTCTTGAGTGACAAGAGAGACTATGTATGGACTGTGTCACTCTAGTTAACCCACAAACAGTGAAACACTTGTCTCGCGAGATGACTTCCTGAAGGCAACAAGGGCAGTCGGTCCTGACAGGTTTTACTGTCTCCCTGTATTCAAATATCAGCAACACTACAATAAGGGGGAGGAAGGCAGTTTATACAAGGCTGATGATGTGCCTTGGGGTTTGCTGATTGGCTCCTTTTCCAGACAACTTTCTGTGGTAGTGAAAAGCAAAAACAGCCTAAAAGTTCCCGTGACTGACCTGTCATCAATGCATCAACCAGTACTGTATGCCAGCTAAAGACATCGGCCAATGCATCAACCAATACTGTATGCCAGCTAAAGACATCGGCCAATGCATCAACCTGTACTGTATGCCAGCTAAAGACATCGGCCAATGCATCAACCTGTACTGTATGCCAGCTAAAGACATCGGCCAATGCATCAACCTGTACTGTATGCCAGCTAAAGACATCGGCCAATGCATCAACCTGTACTGTATGCCAGCTAAAGACATCGGTCAATGCATCAACCTGTACTGTATGCCAGCTAAAGACATCGGTCAATGCATCAACCAGTACTGTATGCCAGCTAAAGACATCGGCCAATGCATCAACCTGTACTGTATGCCAGCTAAAGACATCGGCCAATGCATCAACCAGTGCTGTATGCAAGCTAAAGACATCAGCAACTAAAATGCACACACGCTCGCGCACACACAAACATACGAGCACGCACGTGCACACACACACACACACACACAGAAAGACATACACATGCACACATGCGTGTGCACACACAGGTGCGCACACACACACACACACACACACACACACACACACACACACACACACACACACACAGCATTCACTCACTTGCGAAGAATGCGTATCCGATTCATCAACCTTGATGTACTGGTCAGAGTCTCCACACCTGCACACAGAACAAGATACATGTACAACGTTCATAGAGACATACTACTTTATTGTCCCTTTCTGAAAATTTGGGCTGCTTCCCGCCGCAGTGTAGCGCCACCCAATACATGTCCTATTTGTTTCAATTTTACTGGGGGAGGAAAGCCACATAACCCAGGCAGAAACCCCCGATGATCAGCCCGGTAGCCTGGAAACACCGGTATCACATATCACAAGCTCGACCTGGGCTCAACCCCACGCTTCACCATGACAGAGGTGACGGCCGTTCAGTAGTGCAGCGGCTTAGTCCGACACACCACCTGTTAGACCACCACTAACCAAGCAAAACTGCTAAAACAAAGGCAAATATTTCAATAAAATATTAATAACAAAGAGAGAAATCTTCAGAACATTTGCTGATCATAACGCACTTGGCATAGACGCTGACTTGTGCATAGCAGGTGCAGCCTCTTCTACAATTTTCTCGGGTTCATCAGCTGGTTTGCTTTCTTTTTCAACACTGGCTCTTCGCTTGTCTTCCCGGCGGCGTCCGTTCAGTCGCGGCTTGGAGTCAACAGGCACTTCTGTCAGTTCCTCGTCTGATTTGTCGATATCACAGTTCATCTTCAATGTGTTGTCCAGGATTGAGATAAAGTTGTTCATTTCCTTGTTTTCTCTGTAACAGATGTGATGCAAAAATAAATCATCGTGTTTACAAAAAAAAGTGAATGCTTGATACTTTTGCCATTCATTTGTACATTGTGTTTTGGGATTGTTGTTGTTTATTTGTTAGCAGCAATTTCAGTTTTTATACCAGGAATCTTTGTGACTCTCATTAATCACACACAAAAATATTATGTATGTTGAAGTTGTTTCAAGCCATTGCCAAGCCCTGCCATGTGGGATTCCGCTCACTGCTCCATCATACATGGACATTTACCTCCGTTTTTCTCTCTCCTTTGTGTTCTCGTCTGGTGGGGGCTGCGACTCATCAGAAGAGCTGCTGCTGTCTTGTAGTGATGGCTGTCGCTGTCGCTGTAGTTTTGCGGGACATAAAATCCAAAACTTGCATTTTGCATAAACACTGGACGAGAGCGAAACAAAAATGGAGACATTTAATAATTTGAAGCTGTCAATAACACTGCCTAAGGAAAGCAAATGGAAAAAAAAACTTACTGTCTTCTCTTTCCGAGTGACCTTCTCTGATGCTGATCTCTCAGGTATGCGACGCAGTCTCACTCTGGCAGAATTTGGTTGTTCCATAGCTGTGAGACAGTAACATACAAAATCTTGCATACATTATAAAAATACGACATGAACTGGAATAGAAATTAATGTGTTACAGACAGATACAGATCTCAAGTAGAAAATACAGAACAATTAACTGCTGCAGAATGGAGAAATTGTTTGAAAAAAACTGAATGGTCTGCAGAAGGTAATATAGGGAAAACATATGCCTATACATGTGCGGGTGAAAATAACAATCCACAGCACACTTCTTTCCCTTCATATTGTTGTTGTTTTTAGGATATTCTACAATAAATTCATGATGATGGTACAGGGGATCACGCTGTCATTGACTTACAACTACTGGCTGTGTGTTTTTAGGATATTCTACAATAAATTCATGATGATGGTACAGGGGATCACGCTGTCATTGACTTACAACTACTGGCTGTGTGTTTTTAGGATATTCTACAATAAAGTCATGATGATGGTACAGGGGATCACGCTGTCATTGACTTACAACTACTGGCTGTGTGTTTTTCCCTCCTTCGCTCCCTGGCTGACAGGTTTGGCAGATTCTGCAGACATACATTGTTAGCATTTTATTCAACAATAACTTTATTTGTAGGACTGTTAATCAGGGGCAGTCTGTATCATGAATCTGACACCAGGACCACAACAGAGGAAGGAATGTTGAAAAGAAGATAGACTACTGAAAGGCACATACAATATGAGAGACCAAAGAATCTAATTCCCAAATGCCTGGATAACTGCACACCCTCCTTTAGGGGTAACGGCAATAACTTATAATACACAAAGTAAATATATAAATACACACTGCGTTTTCTGTCACTGCTATGGTGCAGCATGAAGCAAATCAATGAATCAGTGAATGTCCTTGATGATAACCCTGGGTGTGACTTGAATCACCGAATGACCTTGACATTGCCCCTGGGTGTGAAGTAAATCACTGAATGACCTTGATACTGACCCTGGGTGTGTCCTCCGCCAAGCCATCAGACATAGATGATGATTTGGAGGATGCCGAGTCTGTCCTTGACTTCTCTCCCTGCCGTACTTTCTCCTGCTGGACCAGTGCATCACGTTTCTGTGGCAGACCTTCGCTTTTTTCAACTTTGGGCACAGGCAGAGGTCGCGCAGAATTTGGCTCTTTACTCTGCTGAAAAACAATACAGCAACAACAGTGAACATGAGAGGAAGAAACACGTATCAAGATTAACACAGCGTATTTGTGTTTCGCCTGTGGACAAAAGGTCGCCTTCATTCCGCTGGCCTCCCATACAATGGATGTTGACAAACACACAGGAGTTCATTGAAAAGGCCTTTTACTTAGTTGTTCTTCAAACACAGCCGCTGGGTTTAGTGTGTTTATTCCACTTCCATCAGTATCTCTGTTCTTATTCATGTGGAGAGCTCCAGTCATACAAAGAACAAAATGGTCACACATCAGCCACGCTCTTGTGTGTATTATATGAAGGAACAGTAAGTTCTGTGACAACCCCAGGAAAATTCCCCTAACCAGCAAATACGCGAAAAAAAACCCTGCTCTTTTTTAATGCACCTTGGATGCTGTGCTGACATCACTCCTGGCTGAGAGCGCGTCTGTCTCTGCATCTCTGGTTTCTGCCTGACTGTTGGCAGCCGGCCGTGAAGGAACGAGTTTCTTCTTCTTCTTTCTCTTCCCCTCGTCTGGCTTGGCTGCTGCCTTCTCCTGTGGAAATTTTGACTGGTGTAAGTGAACAAACGAAGCCAACATCAGCCAGCATCAGGGTAAGTACTGTCTGGTTCAAAAGTACGCCTGATCACCATGCACATTGAATGGTGATGATCATGACAAATAGAGGCTTATAAAAAAGGAAACGGTAATGACTGCGAAGTGGTTACAAGTTAAACAAATAAAAGCGACATAAAAGGGACAGAAACCACTTAACTTTCACAAAGGACGGCACAGGTCAACGTTTTGGCTTTCACCTTCATCAGGACATCAACAAATGGGACATAACTTCAACAAACAAACAAAAGGTAACTCTGCGGACATACTGACATACACGGCACGGGAAAAAAAAAAAAAAACGGTAGGTGAGAAAAGGACCAGAAAAAATAGTAAAAATATCACAACACGCATCAAAAGAACAAAAAAGAATAGTAAAAAATAGCAGACATCACAAAAAGGATGGGTGTTGTGATGTCTGCTATTTTTTTTACTATTCTTTTTTGTTCTTTTCTGCCCCACATTTTTTTTTCACACACAGTCCATGGTCTTTTGTCACCAAAGGATGGGTGTTGTGATATTTTTACTATTTTTTCTGGTCCTTTTCTCGTCCACCGTTTTTTTTCTTCTTTTTTTTTCGCGCCGTGTATGTCAGTACGTCCGCAGAGTTACCTTTTGTTTGTTTGTTAAAGTTATGTCCCATTTGTTGATGTCCTGATGAAGGTGAAAGCCGAAACGTCGACCTGTGCCGTCCTTTGTGAAAGTTAAGTGGTTTCTGTCCCTTTTGTGTCGCTTTTAGAGGCTTATAAAACTTCCCTTATCAGCTCCAACCCAATTACATGGCAGGTGCTGAGGGAAATACTAGCTACATGTAGGTTTCTCATACTCTCTCTGCATGCATCCAAACATGGATAGACAGACAGATGAGACAGTGTTTGTGTTTTTGCAGCTTTAGCAATGGCAAGAATGAAAATTGGACTGCTAGACCACTGTCTGTTACTGTTCTCTCTCTCTCTCTCTCTCTCTCACACACACACACACACACACACACACACACACACACACACATGCACATGTATGCAGCAGCCATGACCCATACCTCCTTCACCTCTTTAACTGTGTTTGGCACAACTGTATCCTCTTTACTGCTGAGAGAGTCTTCAGAAACTTTGTCTTTTTGAGCGGCATGCTCCTGAATGGGTTCCAGTTCTTTTGGTGCTGAGTTGGACGGTCTTCTGGCGTGACCTGGTTTGTAGGGTGGTGCATCGCCAGCGGCATCTGTTCTCTGTGGCTCTGGGACACTGTCAGTAACGTCTCTACAGTGAATAGCACCAAAACACCCGGTACAGACCACGCAAAACCAACAGCGAGTGACAGCGCAAACTGTCAAACGATTACATTAAAAAAACTAAAAGCAACAGCACCCCCCCTCCCTCCCCCCTAAATAAAAACACAACAAAAAACAACCAACCCCCACAGACAAACATACACACAAAACACCCAAAAACAACATCCAAAAACTAAATGAAAAAAAAAAAAAACCCAAAATGAAACAGCAGCAAATAAGGAAACAAACAAAAAAGACCCCAAACAAACAATAAATCCTACAATAAACATGTTCAGCTTACCTTGCTGCTGGTTCAGGTCTTTGTCGTGGTTGCAATGGTCGTGGAGGGGTACCCGATGCTGCTGATGACACAGCTGATGCTGCTGCTGATGACGATGATGATGAACCTACTGATGCAGCAGATCTGTTACTGGCAGCAGATGAAGCCACTGAAGAAGCGGTGGATACTTGAGACATTTGATTTGAACTGGCGGAGGTTGGTCGCCTTCCTGCTGCACTGGATGGCCGGCGACATCTGGCGGGCAAAGGTGTTTTTTTTTAAAAAAATCTTTATTTATTTTTGGCTTGTGGTTTAAAAAAGCTACAGTAAAACTTCTTTTGGGTGACCACTTCTTTGACCAGAAAAAGTGGTCTTGAAAGAGAGATGGCCACAATAAAGAAGCCTCAGACAGCAAAGAAGCGCAACCCAGTATTATTTTAACAGTAATCTGTACTGGCAGGTGGTCTCTGAAAGGGATGGTCACCCAAAAGTGTTTCTGCTGTACATGTAGAGACAGCTCATGCCAGCTGTAACACCTGTTGTTGTAGAACCCATCTGTTGTTGTTTTTTTTTTGTTGTTGTTTTTTTCTTTATGGGACTAGACCTGTTTAGTTATGACTCACTGTAATGCATTTTTTTTAAAAATTTGCTTTGTGCAGAGTTATTTCTACATGAAACTGCATTGTATCCAATATCCGTTGTATGTACACAATAAAATCTCACCCTCTCTTTGTGTCCTCCAGAAAAATTGCAATATTGCGTTTAATGTAGGGATTTCGCAGGAGACGATTCACACTTGGCCGTCTGTCTGGATTCTGGTCAAGCATTTGTTTCATCAGGTCCTGTAGCTCTGAACTGTACTGGCGAGGCATTGGAGGTGTCTGTACAGAGAGAAAACATCCCAGAGTTCCAACACATGGGCCTATGCTTTATGTTATGCCATGCAAACGGGTTAACTCTTTGACAACGGAGCGCAATTTCTGACACACGATTTCCTATAGGAAATCGTGTGTCAGAAATTGTGCTCCGTCGTCAAAGAGTTAATGCTACTTGTTTAATGCTCACACATCGTTCTGAGCTCTTTCTGTGGTATCTATAATCACACAACTTAGTCGTTTGGACCAGTGACAGTGTCTGTTACGCCAACGGGAGTGTACTCAATGACGCAGCGACCACACTGAGTGCTCCAGTAGTGCAACAACAGACACAGAATTTGAATGTACGACTGCTCATGCAAAGTGTAAACAACACTGTATTGATACAAAATCTGTACTAATCATCAAGGGAGGGTATTTCAAGCGTACAGGCACACAAACAAGACTTGAGTTAGGTTAGCAAACTTGGAATTAGCCTGCTAACAACTGGCCAATAACAACAAAAGCTTTAAAAACATAAATCAAAAACACTCCTCTATGACTGTTGTACATTTTGCAGATTTATCATGTACGCTCAAACAAATGTAATTTTCAAAATCAAAACAACACAACCCACCTTTCCTTTAAGGATCTTGTATACAAGCGAGTTCATGTCCTTGGCATTGAAGGCATGTTTCAATGTTGTCATCTCATAAACACAGCATCCCAGTGCCCACACATCAGACTGGAAACAAAACAAAAATATACAGCATAAGACTCTTGCTGTAGCGCAACAGAATTTTCCCTAGAAACAACATTGTGTATTCCCGTTGCCAACAGCACACATATATACACACACACACAGACTCACTTTGTGGTTGTAGGGCTTGTTTGAGAAGAGCTCAGGACTCATGTAGTAAGGTGTACCGATCAGGGTTGTAGCCATGTCACTCGCACTTTCTAAAACTCTGTAAGACAGAAAACATAATCATACAGTACACAGCAACCACCAAAATGGACAGTAAAATTACAATATATATATATTTATCATGCATACACACAGTTTCCTGCTGCTAGTTAACATAAAGTCTTTGCAATTTATGGGTACATGTCTGTATTCCCCCATTGCTTTCCAGCAAACAAATAGTACCTCAGTAACAATAATAAATAAATAAATAAATAAAAACTTGACTTACCTTGCAATTCCAAGGTCACCAACTTTGATGATTTTACTCTTTGTGAGGAATATATTTTGTGTTTTCAGATCTCGATGAAGGATGTTCCGCTCATGCATGTACTAAAAACAAAACCAAATAAATAAACAGATTTCACATCACAGGACAAATCATGCCTGCTTTCCTTTTTGTGCAGTGTTTGTTTTACACGATACAGAAAGCACAAAGTAAAACAAACAGCGCTCATGATGTGCATACAAATGCTAACCTGTACACCGGTAAACATGTATGTTAACACATTCATATGTATCATTCTCATCATTATTGTCATCATATTATCATACACATACCTGTAATGCCATGGCAATCTGCACAAACCACTCAACCACCTGTCTCTCCTCCAGTGCCTGTCCCGCTTTTTGTTCTTTGAGACGTGTATACAGGTCACCCCCTTCACAGTACTGCATGGCAATATACAGCATGCCATCCTTTGTCTCAAATGAGTCTTTATAGGAAACTATGTTGGGGTGCTTCAGTTTTGACAAAAGTTTGGCCTCCTGTTCTGCAGATGTTCGCTCCCGTTTGGAGGCTCGCTGGAGATTCATTCGTTTCAACACATACTGGAACAAACATATTATAAGTTTACATTTTGTGTCACATGTGGTGGCAAAGCCATAACAGAAATTACATGCATGTAAAAGTTCAGTTTCCTGACAGTATTTTGATTACCCATCAGTTAGGATCTGCGCATTGAACTTGCGCATTAAACTTGCGCATTGAATGAATCATTCTGGAAATGCATCAGTTTCCCCCCATTTCTTTTTTTATAGTGATTGTGTCACCATTCCTGAGGTCATTCACAGTTCAGCGATACCTGTCGTCTTGACGTCAAAAGCATCAACTGCAACGCAGATCTTACCTGCTTTTTGTCCTTCTTGTGTTTTGCTAGCCAAACTTCGCCGTAGCTTCCTTTCCCGATCACTCTTAGGCGTTCGAAGTCATCCATAGCTGACTTGGAATATTTTGTGTTACCAACAAAATGGCACTGTCTTCCCTGGCATGGACGAAGATTCCTTTGAGATTCTGGAAGTAAGGAGAACCTTGATCGGACCCAACGGTTCTCACAGGACTTTCTTAGGTATTTTCCATGTGTTCAGTCTTTGGCAGCACACTTCTCACACTAGCAATCAGACTTGAAAAAGACCACAGAATAAAGTAGCGTCCCAAACAACAAGTGCGTGACGATCCACCACTAACAGGAAGAGAAATGCATTGTGGGCTATGTTTATGGTTCCTAAATGGTCTCCCTTATTGCGCAGAACAGACGAATTTGTGGCTGTTTCTAAAGCATAAAATCGGATTAAATGATACAAAAACTTACAAATACATTGCATACTTTGATCAAAGTACGTCGCAGGTGCCTTAAACACATTTTCTTTGGTGAAAAGATGAATGGAATCTGTGCGAAGGGAGGCAATCAAGGCAATCACTTGCAGAAGCAGACAAGGGTCATCTTGTTTCCAATGGCAGTGCAGTTTTGATGGTCTACGATTGTGCTTGTATTGTCAAATACATAAAGAGGCGAAATCGTGGGTGCTGCAAAACTGTCACAAATATCATTTTAGAGGGAGGCATTTGCTGAATGACTTGGTGCAACAATACCTCAGAACCAGCAGCAGTGCACACCCAAACTAACTTTCACACAGGCACTTTTGAACATTGCAAAACTCACTAATGTTTTCTGTTGTTGAATAGGTGAGCGGACTGATCAGTTGTGACAGCAACTGTATGTATTTAAATCAGCAGAGAATCATGAAGTCTGGACTATAAGAAACTTGCAGAGACACATAGAGACAAATGCGCACCCGTCACACATCCAAAACAATTACAGGTTCAGTTCAACTTCTCACGGATATTTATTCTTTGTTGGTACATATCTCAACCTGTGAGCAACAGCTTTTGGAACAAAACCACATTTTTCATACAGTTTAATGCTTGCAGTGTTTTCTGGGTTCACGAACACAAATGGTGTCTGTCCATCCTCGCTCATCTTCCGACACACATCCACAACGACAAGTTCTCCCAGACCTTTCCTGCGATGTCTAGGGTCAGTGAAAACTGATCCAAAAGCATTTGTGTGGTGCAGAACAACATACGACACAAGTTCTCCATCAGCAGTACACACTCCGCTGCTGCGCAGTCGGCTGGCACAGGCCTGAAAGTAGCAGACAGTGTCCGATGGCGTCACACCCCAGGCCGAGTACTGAAGGCCAACAGTCTCAGCTTCCTTTGGAGTCAGACTGTGTTGGGTATAGCCTGCTGGAGGTGCCTGCCTGTTGGGATAACACAGCCATTGTGAAAACAAAAAATACAATCCTAGAATTCTTGGTGGTGCACAGTGCTGTGCCATCCCTCTTCCCATGACTAATTGAGTGGTTTGGGTGGGATATAAGTAACAAAAAAGTGCTGACAATAGTATTTTCTCAACAGTTATGCTGTAAACATATTGTTCTTGCTTTCATATGAAACAGAGTAATAAATGAGAGAGATCATAGTTTTGTAATCTATAATGTACTTTCAGTAAAGACATGTTGTTTTCTCCTTATACAACTAATGCCACTTAAACCACTGCAGAGACTCAAAATATATTTTAAACCAAAAACAAAAACAAACAAACCCAAAACCTTTTTCAAATTTCTAATAGCACATCTTCTCTGTAACCTGCCGTCCCAGCTGCTTTTGACACTTACAACGGCGGTGTAGGGGAGTCCAGGACATAGATCTGGCGTTCCACACAGTCAACAGCATCTGATTTTTCTGCCAAAAGTTTCTGCACATGATCCAGACCTCTACTGCCTAGCACTGAAACAAAGACAAATAAACATGCTTCAAGTTACAGAATAAACATGCTTCAAGTTACAGACAACGTAGTTTACTCTAGATACCACAGATGTGTTAGCACTGCTCTTATTTATCTATTTCAGCAAAACTTAAAAGTCAGTTATTTGGTTTATTGCAAAATATTGTTTAAAGGGGATAATGCTATCATGTTTATGCTCACAGATCGTTCTTAGCTGTTTTTCGTGGTATCTATCATCACACCACTTACACACCTGGACAGTGACAGCATCTGGAATGCCGTCACTGAGCAAAAGAGCAGCGTACTCGATGACTCGGCGACCACACTGAGTGCTCCAGTAGTGTAACAACAGTCGTAGAATTTGAATGTTGGACCAGTCACACAAAGTGTAAACAACATTGTATTGTATTAAGAGCTGTACTAATCATCCAGCGTACAGGCGTACTTACAAGTGAAATTGTTTCAAAACATAAGCTTGCCCACCAAAGATGAAATTAGCCTGTTTCGCCATGAACACAAAACATAAGCTTGCCCACCAAAGATGAAATTAGCCTGTTTCGCCATGAACACAAAACATAAGCTTGCCCACCAAAGATGGAGTTAGCCTGTTTCGCCATGAACACAAAACATAAGCTTGCCCACCAAAGATGGAGTTAGCCTGTTTCGCCATGAACACAAAACATAAGCTTGCCCACCAAAGATGGAGTTAGCCTGTTTCGCCATGAACACAAAACATAAGCTTCATGCCCACCAAAGATGGAGTTAGCCTGTTTCGCCATGAACACAAAACATAAGCTTGCCCACCAAAGATGGAGTTAGCCTGTTTCGCCATGAACACAAAACATAAGCTTGCCCACCAAAGATGGAGTTAGCCTGTTTCGCCATGAACACAAAACATAAGCTTCATGCCCACCAAAGATGGAGTTAGCCTGTTTCACCATGAACACAAAACATAAGCTTGCCCACCAAAGATGGAGTTAGCCTGTTTCGCCATGAACACAAAACAAATCAGCAAACTGTGATAACAATAACAACAATGCATTACATGACGATGTACAGGGACATTTTCCAAGACAGCTTCAATTAGTGATTGAACATTCTTCTTGTTACACACACTATGCAAGAGTCATCACATCTGATCAATACATGACTTACCTCGGAAAAAGATGGGCTTCTTCCAGTCCAACAGATCAGTGTCAAACAGCAGTTCCTTCACACAGTTTGTGTCCTTCACCCATACATCCACTGTAGTGCGATAATTGAAGAGCTGAAAAAAGAGTGCATCTGAAATCTAAAAGCCACCACCACCACCACAACAACAACAACACACGACACACAACAACAACATGAATTTGGATCATACCAGGTCCAATGCTCACATAGCTGCTTAGTCAATACAGTTTAGACACCATCTGATCTCCTGACAACCCTGGACTTGATGCCTCTCCTTTTTGTTTTGCATTTATACCTTTCTGTTGGCTAGATGCCGGTCTGTTACAGACTGTACGTACCATATAACTGTGCATGTGTGTAAGTTGTAACAAAACAACTCAGAACAATTTGTGAGTCTAGGTATGTCAAAAGGTGGGCCTTAAAATCATGCAGAGGGCTAAACTACACTGTGTGTGTGTGTGTGTGTGTGTGTGTGTGTGTGTGTTACGTGTGTGTGTGTTACGTGTGTGTGTGTGTGTGTGTGTGTTACGTGTGTGTGTGTGTGTGTGTGTGTGTTACGTGTGTGTGTGTGTGTGCGTGTTACGTGTGTGTGTGTGTTACGTGTGTGTGTTACGTGTGTGTGTGTGTGTGTGTGTGTGTGTGTGTGTGTGTGTGTGTGTGTGTGTGTGTGCGTGTTACGTGTGTGTGTTAGTGTTACGTGTGTGTGTGTGTGTGTTACGTGTGTGTGCATGTGTGTGTGTGTGTGTGTGCATGTGTGTGTGTGTGCATGTGTGTGTACATGTGAAATGATAAAAGGTGTATTAAATGCAGAGAATGTTTTATAGCTCTGCTTGTGATAAACCCACCTGACCTTGGTGGCTTGGACTGACCAACAGTACCCCTGAAGGTTCCGGCCATGAGTCTACCACAAAGTGCACTTCCTGCAGTGACACGTTGCCTCGGACTGCATTGTCTGCTGTGTAGTAAATCTGGACAATGAAATAAACATGTCATTCATTCCAGGCTGAACTTGGACACAGCTTGGTGCTCTAAACACATGTATATCTCACCATGTACGGAGGGAAACATGATGATGTTGATTTGTCATTTATAGGGCGCAGCAAAAACTTCCATATAAAGTAAACATGGTAAAACAAAGTAAAAGACCGGTCATGGGATGGGTGAAACCATTAGAACAGTGAGAAGAGATGTCTTCAGGTTCCGCCTGAAAGACTTGGTCGAAGCAAAACCTGACTCGAGGTCAGCTGGAGAGAGGCAAGGATAACATGAAGGTGGCACACACACACACACACGCACGCACGCACGCACGCACGCACACACACACACACACACACACACACACACACACACACACACACACACACTACATAATTACTGTGGTGTATTTTAATAAGCTGCTGTTTTCGCTTCTGTGATGCTTGTGATACTTGTCTGTGATTTTTTTTTTTTTTTTTTTTAGTTGCCTCATGCTTATAATTCTCCGGTTAGTCACCAAGTGCAGGATATGTGTGTGTGTGTGTGTGTGTGTGTGTGTGTGTGTGAGAGAGAGAGAGAGAGAGAAAGAGAGAGGAGAGAGAGAGAGTGTACAATTATATGAATTTAGTGATCTTAACTTCTTTATGTGTCTTATGCTCGCCCGCATGAATTGCCCTACGGGGATAAATAAAGTATTTTGACTTGACTTGACTTCACACACACACACACACACACACACACACACACACACACACACACACATTCTGAGATAGCAGAACCTTACTGGTAACGTTTCAGGTAAGTGGTTCTTGAGATGTTCCATTAGCTTAGGGAGATGCTCCATTATTAACGACAAAGGCATTTTCAACATGCGTCAGGTCTACAACTCTCTTCGAACAAGAAACGGTCAGGCCTCTGGGCTGCTTGTTGCACAACTATACGGAACTTCCTGTATAGCAGACGACTTTTTCAAAACGGGATACCGGATTTCTAATTTTAGGCTGCCTCGTTTCTGAATCTGATGCAAAACTGGGGAAGCCGAGTCAGGTGCGTATGACATCCGACATCGGTTGCCTGCAAACTGGTTTCACCGTGCAGCAATATGAGACAGCAGTCGCCTGTCTCTCCCACACGTACGAACGACCCACACCACAGACAGTCGACGTTGCTCACCAGCTGCGTGCGTAGCTTCTGCGGACTGACTGGAGACCAGAAAAAGGCACGCCGTCGTTCTCACAGAATGTGATCAAATCCAAAAGCGCACTGGTTTGTGGAAGAGTTCTGGCACTGACGCCACACTGACAGCGTATTTCTTGTGAACAATGCTCCCCTGACATGTCAGCTGTAATGAGTACGCGACTCGTAAATTCTGATGCAGTCAGAACTGCATGGTGAATTCGTCAGCTGTTCGGGATTGTTTGGTGATAGTCTGCTGCTGCCGCCGCCGGGCTCAAGGCAGCAACAGCCATCATGTCTCTGAGATCTGCATACGACGATCCAGTGGATAGACCTTTGTTCGGTGAGAGGAGACCAGTGGTAAGCCACATCCTTTACCCCCTCCCTCCCCCCAAATTTAGATCACAGTGTGCGTAAAGGCATTCAAAGCGGCAACAATATTGGGGTGTACAATGTGACAGAGGCATACGTGTTCAAGAGTGTCTGGAGCCAGATGCTCACATGACAGCAAGAACAGCAACTGAATCTGTCAGTGTCAGCACAGCAGGACCCAGTCTGAACAGTTTTCCTTTTTAATATTAATAAACAGAAATTGATGCCTCATGGACTGAAGCCCATGAGTGTGATGATTCTTGAATAAGCTGAAATCTTGCTTACATACATGTATCTCTTGCTGTTAATAACTGTGGGCTGATTTCCATAGAACTATAATATATGAATTATTCATAGCAGCAGACAGACATGATGCTGAAGTCATTATAACACATTTATGGATATGGTGCTAATTGCTAGTCAGCATACAGCTGCTAAGGGATTCAACATGTAACATCTCAACTGAATTCAATGTTTCTATCAGGCAATATACTCCTGCAATTTACCTGATCTTACCTTTCCATTTCTTCATGTGTGTGTGTGTGTGTGTTTCATTTCATGTTCTTTGCAAAAGCATTGTCTGTGACCCTCTGCTTGCACGGAATATATACATGTACATGTATATATTTCAAAACACCGTATAAATGACCAGTTGTTATCATGTGTGCTGATGCTTAAATGTTCTGTCTGTTTCAGGATCGGGTGTTGAATCTGGTTGTAGGAGTTTTCACAGCGCTGGTTGTCTTGGTGAGTTTGTGTTAACTGGAAAAGTTACACAGCTTGTGAAAGTCATCCTAATACTAGAGTTTGTTGATGTTTGTCTCTGTACTTGTCTATGTTCAACCGACTTCAACAAAACTCCCTCGCCAGAAAATCTGATCTTACATGCAGTCACCTTCCTGGTTGGTGCATGGCAAATAAGACTGTGAATGTTATCAAGATGTAAATTTATGCTTGGTGGTGGTGTGAAGTGTGCAGACTATACATCAGACAGGGGTACAGTCATGACTGACTTGAACCCACTCTACACAATCATGCATCACCGACCACTCAGTCAAAGGAGACCTGTCCCTGTCTGATACATTGGTTTCAGCCTCTGGGACTCGCATCTATTCTCCCCCCCCCCCCTCCCCCATGTACATCTGTTTATATATGGCATACATTTTACTGATGTTTGTGTTGTCTTTGGGGGAGCTTGGGTGGCCGAATGGTAGAGCGTTGGACTTCTAATGCTTGGGTTGTGAGTTTGTATCCTGGCTGGGTCCAGATATTTGTGCTGGGTTTTTCGTCGTTGCCCCATCTGTGATATCACCCGTATGTGTTGGAAAAGGACGTTAAACTCCCAAACACCCACCCACCCACCTTTGTGTTGTCTTTGGCCTTGTATTAGCTGTATAAAAAATGACAGAGTTCAGTGTCAGTATGCCAGTACTCACATTTTATGTGTAATCTTTTGTTTTGTGAGGGAGAGCAGGGATGTAACTGGTGCCCGGACACAGGACTATGACCGATAGACTTGGCCAAATGTCCGATGAAAAAACTGTCCAGCAGGACAGATGTCCGATTGTTTATTTCAAGAGGAGGTCATATGTCCGATTGCGTTTCTGTTGATCGCGGACAAACTAGTGACATTTTTCCGAGTGAGGGCTGCAGCCTTGCGCTACTCGGGGAGCTTGCTCGCGCAGAGAATATTTTTAGTTGCACGCACGCAAAGCGAGTAATATGTGGTATGTGGTATTCCTTAAAAGAAGCCCTCTGATTGGCAAAGAGTTTAACCCTGACCTGTGTTTATATGGTTCCTGTTTTACAATGCTTTATTGTCGCGCGCCAGAATGTCCTATTGTTTCGTTCCAATTCAGGACAAATGTCCTATTCATCTGCCACCTTCCAGGACATTTGTCCTATAGGTTTCAAGCTCCAGTGACATCCCTGATGTGTAATCTTTTGTTTTGTGAGGGAGAGAGGGATACATGTATCTCAGTGACAGATCAAAAAGTGTGTGTCAAGGTGTGCGTATGTATATGATTCACACACTGTTTCAGATCACACTCATCAGTGCCTTTGTCTTTCCGCATTGGCCACCTAATGGTGTCAACGTTTTCTTCGCCATCGTCATTGTTATGATATGTGGCTCCCACTTAGTGCTGGTGAGTACATCAAAAGCCTCTCAAGACACTTTGTATTGTAAAAAGAAACCAACAGATCAGTTATGCACAAAGCTTTTCTCAGGTTGAACTCTCAGATAAAACTTTAGAAAACAACAAAACAACAACAACAAATAGAAGAGAGAAAAAAAGGGAGATACGTTCTAGCATTATTTTCATTCTCCTGCTGGTGATGTTTAGTTTGATTAGACTTGCATAAGCAAAGCAAGTAAGGGCAGTTCAAAATTTCCATGTGACATTCTGCAAAACGGATACCTGTGTACAAGTACAGTGCAGCTGCTACTAAGGTGGTTTTCTTTTTAAATGTAGTTGATGGATGATTCTGGACTGCATATTTTTAAAAGGTTTTTGTAACTATTTAAGTTTTATCAAGATGTTACTGTGTAATGGGGTATGGCACAGATCATGATGGGTAACCAGCAAGGATTCTTTTGATTATGCATTCACACTTACCTGTGTCTAGGTGACACCCTGTTTTGTCTTCACCTAGTGGCTACCCAGTATTGTGGTTACCTGTGTCTTGAAGACATCCTGTATTGTGGTTACCTGTGTCTTGAAGACACCCTGTATTGTGGTTAACTGTGTCTTGAAGACACCCTGTATTGTGGTTACCTGTGTCTTGAAGACATCCTGTATTGTGGTTACCTGTGTCTTGAAGACACCCAGTATTGTGGTTACCTGTGTCTTGAAGACATCCTGTATTGTGGTTACCTGTGTCTTGAAGACACCCAGTATTGTGGTTACCTGTGTCTTGAAGACACATGGTATTGATGTTACCTGTGTCTTGTAGACACACAGTATTGTCATTACCTGTGTCTTGAAGACACATGGTATTGTCGTTACCTGTGTCTTGTAGACACACAGTATTGTTACCTGTGTCTTGTAGACACCCTGTGTTGTCGTTACCTGTGTCTTGTAGACACCCGTATTGTCGTTACCTGTGTCTTGAACTTGAAGACACCCTGTATTGTCGTTACCTCTGTCTTGTATCCCTGTATTGTTGTTCAGTGCATTCGCTTTTTCGTGCAGATCTACTGGTATCGGCAAGGAGATCTTGAACCCAAGTTCCGGAACATGATCTTTTATAATGCTGCCGTCATCATTTTGTTATGTGTGTGTGGCAATCTCTACATTCATAGCGTCGGCATGACAAAGAAGTCATAGAGAAACTAAAGCATGCGACAGACTCACTGCAGCTTGCATGTCACAGACTTCAGTCATGTTATTATTCAAAGGTGCTATGGACACTGAATGTGTGAGTATTTTTCTCATTCTCATCTCATGATAGTCATACCATCTGTCTCTGCTGAATAATCAACATTCTGTTGTGCTGCATTTAGCCTCCTGAACAGATGTGAATTAATGACATTGACAATAGTTGATACAGTTTATGGTAAAGGTGACGATGTGTTAAGTGTGTGGGTGATACTGTGATGAGTGTTTCAGCGTACTTCCTGATTGAGTAACAGATGACTTAGTTCATGTACATGTGTCCTGCATATACTGTATATTTGTGAAACTTTACTAGATAATAAGACTGTGGGATGAGTTGTTGACACATATTTGGGTGTGAAAACAAAGTCCTCTTTGTATTATAGAATGAACCTTTTCTGTCAGCTATTACCTCAGGAAAAGAAGGTGGTGGTGTCTGGCTGCATGAATGCGTTGGTCTGCCTGTATGGGTAAATGGACGTTAAAAGAATGATTAAGGACTTGCAGATAAACTGATTACTTGGAAGGGGGGAGGGAGGGGGCATTCCTATGGACACATTTGTCATTCAAGCTGGATAGAAATGGATGTGACAAACTTTATGCGATTGAGGGCTTGCAAGGAACCTGCATAGAAGAGTGCTTTCACCTGGGTAAGAACTGTCCTGGAGGTCGGTGCTGGGGATACAGATCACGAGGAGGGGAGAGTCTGTAATTGGTTGGTGCACTGTGGCAACCCATCCCATAGTCTGTGTATTATCTCCTGACAAACAGCTTGCAAGTGATTTATGTAACACCCTAGTCTAAGTGTATTGCAGTTGTCTGCGCAGTATGATGAAGTAACTGTAGTAATGTAATCTGACCCATTTACTTTACCCATCCAATACCCATGTCTCACTAAGCCTTCTGCAAGACGTTACCCATCCAATACCCATGTCTCACTAAGCCTTCTGCAAGACGTTTTACACATATAAAGTGATTGTATGACTACCATGAAGTGTTGTGCTCATTAAAAAGGAGTCAGTCATGTTTATTTGTAATGTGCATTTGAAAACCGTCATTCTGCAAACTTGACCGTGTACATTTTGCAGCATCTGTTGCAGTTTGTGTCTTGTGCATCAGAATTCAGTTCTTTCGATCACCAAAAATCCAGTACATGTACCATTTAGTCATTCATGGCTTCACACTTGTGTTCCTGGGTGGTACAGAGGGTGAACGGAGTTATAATCTGTAAATACCTGGCTTTACTATACGAATGTATGGTGTGCATTATAGATAAATATGTACCACACTGATCGGAACCTACCTCCGTGTTCTTTGCTTCACTCTTGCAAATGTGTCTGCCTTACAGACTTTGCCATGAGTGTGACAACAACAAAAACTCAAGATTTGTGTATCGTATGTCTACCATTAAGTGATTGCAGTGATTTGTATTGCTGCAGATTTTTCTCTTTTTTTCTTTGTTTTTGACTTAGCAGAAAATTTTTTGGAGTTTTCTGTAGCCCAACACATTGTGTTTGCCGCAGCCTGACACATTGTGAATAAAGCTTTGTTGACCATGACAAAATGTGAGAGTTTCTTACTTTGCTGTATAAAATGTGAGAGTTTCTTACTTTGCTGTATAAAATGTGAGAGTTTCTTACTTTGCTGTATAAAATGTGAGAGTTTCTTACTTTGCTGTATAAAATGTGAGAGTTTCTTACTTTGCTGTATAAAATGTGAGAGTTTCTTACTTTGCTGTATAAAATGCCCCATGTTCTGCTTGTGAACTACACTTGGGTCACAAGCCAATGCCTGCCAGGAACGAGTCACACAAATATACATCACACAAATAAATGGATGAGTGTCGTTTTTAATCAAACTGTCGGATAATGAAACTGTCAAAGAACAAAGTTACAACTTTCAATCATCATTCATGGGAAACCAACAGTACAAGGTGAACATTAGAGGAGAACACTTTTATCACAGACAAAGTAAACAATGAGAGTTTGGTACAGTTGCTGGTCTCAAACTAACAAACACAATGACAAAGTTTAGCATCAGGTTTGGGACCACACGACACAAAACTCTGAAGACTTTCCTGGAGGCTTGAGCTATGCACATGAGTGAATGACTGACAGAAGAGGGAAGAAAAGTACAAAAATGCATGTCATAACCACGTAAAATGCACGCTACTTTTGACACCAAGTGCTTTTCCACTTCGTGTGTGCATCATATGGGAACACTGCTGCGGTCCACTCAACTGAGATAACATACTTGTCCAAGCCATATTCTTTTCACTTTTTCTTCTTCTTGTGTGTGTCTCTGTGTGTGTGTGTGTGTGTACGGGTGTTCTGGGACACATGATCGATAAACTAAAGGACACCACTAAAACTTGAGTAAATTCAAATCACCAAGTTGCAACAAAGCTGCCCCTTTTGGTTGGTGTGCAACATCTGTAGAAAAGTGGCAGTTTGGGATCTGCACGTGTGTGCGTTCATGCGTGCTATCTTTGAACCCATGTGTTTGTGGTGTCGGTCTTTGATATAGTGAAACTGCTGCATGTACTTATACAGGAAATATGATCCATCTGAATTAAACCACACACACACACACACATGCACTCTCAGAGTTACCCACTACCAAATGCAGAAGATGAAAAAGTTGCTAACAGATGATATTTAAAAAACAACCAAACATAATGCCTCCCAAATGCAACGTCTCATTCCACCCCATGCCACGCCTTCCCCTGCCATTTAGCATGAGGTATGTGCACAATTTTAGCAAAATGACTAGTGAGACAAATGCCCAATTTCTTTTTATTAAATGCATATTTAGACAAACCCCTACATTGCCCATCTGCTTCACTCCATAACCAAACTGCCCTGCCTAGGTGACTACTGCCACTCTAACAGGGAAATGCCCTACCTAACTTTTAATAATTAAAATAATTATCTCGAAAACCATATAATCCATCTTCTTCACTCTGTGCAGTTAAACAGAACTGTAACTAAACACTGAGTGATTGATGCTGATATGCTGACTGTACAGAGAAATGCCCAATTTAACTTTTTAAAGTGAAAATCTAGACAAACCCACATCATGCATCTTCCAGCAAGAATTAAACTAGTCATGGTGTGTTCTGAACTATCTCAGGAGGCATTGCACGGTCGATGCAGAGATACTGACACTGTGGGGATAACCGTTGAAAACTGGATTAAAAAACTGAAAGAACAAGGTGAATATATATAGACTGAGACATGCTGAGAGAGCAGGATATGAGTAAAGAGATATATCCTGCAGATATAACGGCGCTACCCTGTTCACCCAGTAACTGTGCTGGAAATACCATCCTGGCAACTGCCAATCAGTCATACAACCGGCATCTATCAATATGATTTGTCTGGTACAAGTGCCCATTGTCTGCTACCCACAAGACTAGTCATGTTGAAGTTTAAACCAGACCACCGAGTTCCTGAAGCCATGCTGCTTCTCTCCAGACACACACTAAGCAAGAAATATGCAGAGAGAGTTCTGTTCATGTTCGGCAAACAGTTTGTGGCAGTCCACCCTTCTGGTGTATCTACTACCAGTCTTGTGTTGACCAGAACAAGAAAAATCCATCAGCAGTCAGTCTCTTTTTAACGGTTGTGTTCATCCTTCTCTTGTGCTGAATGTCAACAATTGGCAGTTTTCTACTGCCAGCCATTTTCTTTCCTAGCTTTACTGTAAATCCACCTCCAGTCCGTGGCCGTGCACCTTCTCTGACTCTAAGTCTGAAGAGTTCCCCATAAGATCAGCTTCATTTGAAGTTAGGATTGGATCTGGTCAAACAGAAATGACAGCCATCAAAATAATTATGATGCAGGCTACAATGTGATTCCACCTATTTCTCTATTAATGGTGCAAGTGTAATCAACACTCATTGATGAACAGATCACTGCTTTTTATATCCAACCAGGTGAATGGAGAGGAGACTTTAAAAAACCAAGCAAAACAAACAACTGCAAACATTTTGAACCTTTGAAAGTGAAACCACGCAATATTGAAAGTCTGCATTTGCACCTGAAGTGTCTGAAGAAGTAGATCTGACTAAACTACTGATGCTGTCAAAGGGCGTGCTTAACTATACCCACAGAGACCAGAATATGCACAAGACTTGGGACTTGCCTGACAGAGGGTTCATGATCTCGGCATCATTGCTGGATGACTGCGGGAACTGTGGCGGTGAGGACACCGCGCCACAGCCCATCACCAGGTCACCACCTGACACCACTGCTTCCATCTCCACACCGTCTGCCATGCCTGCCTCACTCACCACCTGCAACAAGCAGCAGGACATGAATGTTACTTTCACTTCACCCATTCTAAAGTAAGTGGCTGACTTGGAAGGAAAGAAAGGCACACTTACGCAAAACACATCCACCCTGAAAACTAAAAAAAACAAAAACAATGGGGAAAAAACCAACTCTAAATGCCTCTGGAAGACCCATGTTTAAGGTAAATGACAAAGACACAGATCTTGTTTTCCTCTTTATCCAACAATGTCGTGAAAACACACCTGCACTTCAAAAGCTGATTCTGAGTCAATGATCTGCTCCCTCATGTGATCTCTCATCTGTGCGGCAGTTTCAAGGTCAACGTCATCTAGGCTGGTCGCTCCTGGCATACTGCTGTCCTCAGTCAACACGTGAAGATCTGGACACAGGATTGTAGATTTGACCGGACAAGTATAACTTGAAATTCATCACAGCAAATCTGTGTTAGCAAACTACACCATGATGTGTAAACTGTAGCACTATTTGTGACAGAGCCAACTACATGAAATCTGTGTGGTTTGATCAGTGAGAAAATTGCTCTATATCACAATCCTGGAAGTGTGAAAAACAACAACAACAACAACAACAACAAAACTCATTGACTACAGCAGAACAGTAATGTTTAATTTATATTTCCACTTCCCATTCTCCACACATACTGACCTTGTTCTGTGTGTGTTAGACCATCTGGCAGCTGTATGGTGAGTGCATGGTCCAGCCCAGTCACCGTCTCCTGCTCACCGGCACGGATGATCAGCTGAGGGTTGAGTTGCACCTGAACGTTTTCCACCTTCACGTCACCCTGATCATGTAATGATAATAAATAAGGACTCACACGGCACAGTGCATGTACAGTGTGACAAATAATGTCAGACACTGTGGTAAAAGAGGCGTCAGCCTGTGAGATGTTACACATACACACCATGAGATGTTACACTTACGCACTATGTTACACTTACACCATGTAACATTACATTTACACACTATCAGCTGACACAGCATGTGACATAACTATGACAACATCTTACACAGTAATCTAAAATTAAAACGTAATTTTAAAAAAAATGCAGGTTTCATATAAAACACAAGGTCTGTTTTCTCCAGTGTGCAAGAATGCAGATCCAAATACCTGAGAGTGAGAGACGGGCATGGCCTGGACGATGATGTGATCCGTGGACAAACCGCTAGACGTCCCACCGTTCCCTACAGACACAGTGGTGGGTGCTGTGGCAGCGGTTGTCAGTTGAGGCTGAGCGATGAGGAAGGCAGTGCTGGAGCTGGGGGTCCACTGCTGCAGGACCTCGAATGCCTGGAAACCATCACCGTCTTCCCCTCCACTGTCCATTCCTGCAAACAGACACATAACTTGCCAGTCATTTTTTTCTCTCGAGGTTTTTTATGTCTACAGCCGCAGCATGTGGCATCAAAACACAACTCTAGACATGAACTAGACAATGGCATACATTATATTTTCAGAGCTGTTACTTTCTTCTGACAATCATTCTATATCCCAAGTTTGTTGTTGTTGTAATAGTAGTTGCTATGATTGTTGTTTGTTCATCTTTTTAATTTTATGCCAGACAAGAATAGGTTGCCAGTTGATCAACAGCAGCAAGTGGTTACAAAACCCTTGTTTTCAATGGTTCTCATGAAAGTGCCCAGTCCACAAATGGCCACTGACCAGTTTGGAGGGATACAGCAGGAATATGCAGCGCCATCTCAGCAGCGCCAACCTGAGGCAGCTCCAGTCGAGTAACTCGCACGCCGTTCTTCAGCTTCACGTTCTGGTACTGTAGGGCGTTTAGACATTCCAACAGCTCTGTGGATCAACGTGTTCAACAGTTCAAAATGACAGCCTTCTGTGTATCGCCATTAAGACACATCAACTAACCATATCATGCCAGTACTCAGTGATTCCCATGCTTTTGGAACATAACAGTGAGCATGTGCCAGCAATGAGGGTCATACTATTCCATTGGTGCAAGGAAAACAAACAAGTCACTTTTCCTGTATGTTTTATGTGTATGCATATTTAACATGTGTACAACATAACCGATGTCAGCAAACCTGACAAACAATGTACATAATGCATATAACAAAAGGCAAACCGACCTGCAAAACTGAGCTGTTGGTACTCAGGTATGTGCCTCTTCAGGGACCACCATTTTCCTCTAAGCCACTGTGGGGATCGAACACTGCAACAAATTTGGGCACGAATTTAGAAATAGAATGACTTCTACAGGTCACAAAAATGTCCACAACGTACTCGAAGATAAAGGCTTTGCACCAGATGTGGGCTAGATCTTCACAGGATGATCAGAAGGTTTTGCAAATTTTCCTATCAGGAGACCAGCTTTGTAAAAAGCTTGGACATTTACATAACCATTCATCAAGAGGGAATGTTTTGCCGATTTGAAATTTAAATTTCCTACCTCGGCCAGTCCTGGGCAAGTTCATTCCAATCAATTTCTGTGTCACTGGTCACATCAAGCTTGCAGATTCTGTGAAAAGAAAAGACAGTGACAATGAATGAACGATTCTGTTAGAAGACAAGCAAGGGGAGAGAGAGAGAGAGAGAGAGAGAGAGAGGTCCCTTAAAAATATACGTAGAACTTACTTTTCTATAAGTGTAAGGTCGTCTTGTCGCGTCCAGTCTGCCCCACCCTGTTGTTTCCAGTTAAGGTAGTTGAGCCACTTTGTACGACACTGTTTTTCAGAGCGTGTGCCCACCTGTTCTGCTACTGCAGCCCATGATAAACCCTGTGTGATGCTCTCACCTTGCAAACAGAATAGAGAAAAAATGCATATGAGACCGGGTCATACCCGACACCTGTTTACTGATATTTTGTGTACAACGTTTACTACTGTATCCCCTTTTGTTCTTAGCCCCACTGTCCCTCTAGCCACCCGTTCTACCCTTCCCCGGCCACCCTGTACATCAGCCTTTGTTCCCTCGCCAGCCCTGTGTAGTGTCTACTGCCCACTAGCCACGCGCGCAGTGTTGCGTATCCGCGGTGGCGCGCGTGTCAATTAGTTGTGTTTGTTTATGTCTGTTTAGTGTTAAATATCTCCCTAGTCCCTTCACTTAGGATAATTCTGTAAACTGCAGTAGTTTCCTGACAGTTTGTACATTTTAATCATGTTTTGTTTTTAGCGCTGTTTTGTAGTTCAGCAGGTGTATTTTGCGATTTTCACCACTTTTCAGATGCATGGTCCCTGGCTTTACGCTCTTTAATCGGCGATAGAAAATTGTCTGTGTTTTGATCAGATCTTAAACTATTATGGTCTTAAAGTACTTTTCACGCTCCTTTAGATGCACTATGTTTGAAGTTTCTAGCTATTATGTAACGCCCGCTGTGGTTCGTTTTCCATGTGTTAACAAACACAAATTTCGCTGTGGCTGGCCCTCGCGGTCTGCTTTTCGCTGCACTTGGGGCAGTGCTGCCTTTGCGGCCCGCGCTGGGCACATAAGTAGCCGCGGGCTACGCCTCACTACACAGTCGCCAGCCAGCCCTGCCGCGAGTCACTGCACGTGTGCACGAATTGTCTCTCTCTGCCTTTGTACTGTTTTCACGTAATAAACTCATGTCATAGCGACCTCTGCGTTTGGTCTCCCTGCCTGCATGAACCGGACCCCTGACACCCGGTTACACATACATTTTAAGGACTCAACGTATGTAATGAAGCATTTGAAAATATTAAACGAATCAGTTAGCTGACAATGAAATGAAGCCCTGTATTTAAAGATCTAAGCTCCCAACAAAAAGCTTTCCGAAGTGTGAAAATTTTTTACTGTGACTCCTTTGACTGTGCATAATGCAGGCAACTCTGTCACAGTTGCAGAGTTTTCAGCGCTTCGGGGACCCTTATAAAACCAGAGCATGAGTTTGCCGTGACATGATTTGGATTTTGGTCAGTGAGCGAGACACATCGCTACAGTGTCTAGCGGATGTTGAGTGCTGCACGGTCTTTCTCGCTCAGTGTCAAAACGCAGACAGAGCTGTGAAGTCAGGCTGCCCTTGGCTTTTATTGGGGTTTCAGGGACGCTGAAAACTCTGCAACTGTGACAGAGTTGACTGTGCTTGCACAGTTCACTCTGTAAAAAATTTTTACACTCTGGAAAGCTCTTTGTTGGGAGCTTAGATCTTTCAGCAGCCTCTACAGTATAAAGTATGGCTTCACACGCTTCTTGACAGAATACGGCCAACAAATGCTGGAAAGCCTACGAATCTATTGTAGTAATCCTGTCTTACTTGGTTTGACTCCAGTCAGTTGGTACACTGCCTGTGCCAGTCGACGCTCCTCTTCTGGGTACCACTTTCCTGAGCAGAACAAAACAACACAACCAGTTTTACTGCAGTACTCATACTTGTTTTCTAATTCACTTGACCTCAGTAAGTGGATATATCTGCAGAAAACTTCGCAAGGATGGATTGCTAATGCGCAAAATGTTTAGAAAATCTGACAAAATAAGTACTGTGACCTGAGAAATCACAGTGACTCTTTATTTAATGTACACAAAGGCAGCAGGATCAACTTTTGTATTTTCACACAGTCATGGGATGTGTGAACTGAATAGCAGAGTATCAATATGACATGCACTGTAAACGTCTCCTGCCCAATACCCCCCATAGAGCATCACTATGTGAGTCCTATTGTTTGTGTCAACATCTGACGCGGTGTGCAGTGGACAAACCTGAGTTACAGTGATCCTTCATCAGTCGACACTTGTCCTTCACTGAAGACGCACTGCGACCTAGAGCCAACCCTATTGCCGCCCAGTCATTGCCGTGCTTTGCTCGCAGTCTGCAAGCAGATGTTGCCAGTGCAGTGAACACATAGCGCTCAGTAACGGTTTATACCAGTAGGGTGGGTGGGTGATTGGGAGTTTAACGTTCTTTTCCGTCGCATATATGATGTCAAACACAGGGCAACGAGAAAAAGACCAGCACAAATATTTGGCCCCAGCCGAGATTCAAACTCACGACCTGAGCATTATAGTTCAATGCTCTACCATTTGGCTATCCTGGATTCCTGGTATATGTTCAATAAATCATTCAAATCCAAAGACATGCTAAATACAGGCCATGGATAGAATTCAGTGTGAATTGTGTGACGTGCAAAACTACTTACTCCCTCAACATGTTGATTTCTTCTGGTGTGTATTTGCCCATGTGGTTTTTCTGGTCGTACATGCGAGTGACACGGCGGTACACAGAAAACAATGGTCGCTGCAACCCTCTTGCGATTGTGCGGTAGAAGTCCTTCCGCTCGTCCTTGGTCATTTCAAATATTATTTCCCTGGGATCCGCCACATTTTGATCCTACAGGCACCAACAGATTGAAAATAATGAGTCATAAGCTGGAAAATCTACTTGTATTTTGTTTAAATGAGTGTAAACTTCAACCACTATATACTTCTGCAAAAAGCAATCCGAAAATATATATATGCAGTCCCAAACGGCAAACCACAGTTGTGGGGGTGAGGTGGGGGAGGGTAATATCACATGAGAGAAGGTGCATGAAATCACAGAGCAACATACCTTGCAGTACTGGTTGATGTTACTCTGCAGCAGCTCGATCTCATCGTTGGTCCACTGGCCTTGCTTCCATCGATGACCTGCAGGAACACACAAGAGAATTAATCATGAATGTATTTTGTTCGTATGAAGGTAAAAAAAATCAAATGCCCTGAAAGACATATTTGGGGTGTGTTTAGAGGCGGAGGAAGAACAGACTGACAGAGCCATGTAAATATGCTGTTAAAGATTTTTTGTTCACTCTAACAGTAAGAGCAACTGAATCTGCACTCCCACACGCGTGCTAAGATGTCACTTTCTGATGATCTGTTCTAAACACAGAGGTCATTTCCAATGTTCAAATAAGAGTAATAAAAAGAACACAAATATCTAGCAGAGATTGATATCTGTAGTGAGACATGACACTGATGATCACTGATGATCAACGTACACATACCTCCTTTCTGGTATGCGTGTTTGTCGTCTCGTGTAGTGAACCATGTCTGATTCACACCCTCGGCCGCTGTTGCCGCAGCAACAGAATTGCTTGAGGTGCTGGCTGACCGCTTGGTGGCGCTGCTAGTCCCTGAAGACGAGGCAGTGGCTGCTGATGTAGCGACGTGGTTCGGTTCTTTTGTTGCCTAAAACAACAACAAAAAAATATGATGTATTTACACTGACTCGATGGACTATGCTGTCGATATCCATTAGTGCCTCTGTGTTTACCTATATGTCAAGCAGTTTTTCCACCATGATCTGGTTTATGCAACATGCAACAAGTATGTTTGTTGAGGTCTTAGCACTGTCTCTTTAAAGTCTCATGAAGCCAGGTTTGGTCCCTCTGGCTCTTACACTTACTGTGAAACTGCCAATGTTAAATGGATGGACACACACACAAAGACAACTAAAGGTTAGTACTGTTAGGCTCACTATGTTTATATTATAGTGAACTAGAGATTTTATAATGTTGGGGCAATAACCTGCACATATACACAAGAAATGGGAGGAGGGAATCTGAATAATTTGTTGTCTTACTGATATTGCAGCGGACGTGAGCACGCTGTCTGCGTCCACCTTCTCCTGAAGCTGGCCCAGAGTTGTCACATCACCGACACCTACACAAGTATACACACACCCATCACTGACACAGTACATGTAACACTAACAGAGTTGTCACATCACCCCAGGGGTTATGAAAGCTGAAAAATCTTGCTAGTCCGTCGGGCTAGTAAGATGTAAAACCAACTAGCCCGAAACCATTTCCACTAGTCCAAAAATGCATTTTGTCAAATATAGACCTATTTGTAAAAAAAAAAAAAAAAAAAGATTCACAACACTGTTATCGGGGGTAGAAATGATCCAGGATAAAAAAAAAAAAGGAAAGAAGAGTGGCGAAGCCACGTCTGCGTAGCGCCAAAGGCGCCCTACCTAAGGGGATCCCGGCGGGGGCATGCTCCCCAGGGAAATTTTTTTAAATCTAGATTAAAATCTGTGCAATCTGGTGCATTCTGACTGCAAAATTGCGCATAATCTGGGATGAAAAATTTCAGAAAAGATATGCGTTTTTGTTTTTTGTTTTATCAGACCATCAAACAACTTTGTTTTTGTGGTCTTCATTCAATTTCACACAACCCTTGAAAGAGCATGTTCCCCACAATGGCAATGCTTGAGGTCACTCATGCATCATTCAGACTACTCTCAACTTCAGATAAACCATGACACTGATTTACATCTCTGAAACAGATTTTTGTTCTACAGTAGAGCCTCACGGCAACTGAGTTGGTCGCTCAAGTCACAGACACTCACGGTGGTGTCCGGACCACTCCGAGTCCCCGGGAGCGCATGTCAACCGTAGAGATCATGGCATAATAAATGATAATTGGTACAAGCATAAATGTGACTCAGTAGCAGAGTCTGGTGTTTCTGTGGAGTCTTTCAGCAGTCAAGATTGTGTGACTTTACCTAACTTGAATTTGCGCGAAGGATAACGTGTCTGAACGACGTACACTGACATCACGGCGTTGCCGATGTGCTGTCATTCAAATCACTGAGTTTAGTCCGGTTGAATTGCAGCGGCATCACAGTCTCTCCCTTTCTCTCACCGTCACCATGGCAATCACACACACACACACACAAACACACACACACACACACACGCACGTCCAAATGACGCACACACCGAGACATCCCGGCGTTGCAGATTTGCTGAGTGTCAAATCGCTGAGTTTAGTCCGGCTGAATTCGCAGTTTCCGTTTTCTTTATTGTCAAACACGAAAACAAGGGGGCCGGATTAGTACGGATTAGTACCCACGCGATACCTATCAAATATCCGCCTTAATTCGATCACACACACCGGCACACAAAGAAACACGTTCACACGCACCGACATACGCGTGATAGGGTGTCTTGTGAAAACAATGGTCAGTGATTTGACAGGTGTAAAGGACGTCGGAACTTTCGGATGAGGTGATAACTACCCGCAGAGCTGCAGTGGAGCTTCGGGGGCGATGCGCTAATTGCCCTGTCTTTGTCCGCGGTCACGCGTGCACAGTAGGGGGTGGGCCACACAAAATTAATTCGCTGTCTTGCCAGGACCGTATCGAGGGGAGATTTGCACCGTTCGCGGAAAGCGTACTACTGGGAATTTTTTTTTTCCCGACACTGAGAGAGAGGGAGGCTCGCTGACAGTACCTTGTGCATTCAGCTCTGTGAAAATAGAGCAAGCTTTGCCTCGTAATCTCAACTAGTCCGGCGGGCCAGTGGTAAAACAATTTAACTAGTCCGACGGTATTTTCACTAGTCTGCGGGCTTTCGGACGAGTCTTTTCATAATGCCTGCACCCACACCTACACAAGTATACACACACCCATCACTGACACAGTACATGTAACACTAACAGCAACATGCATGTCCATTAAGTGAAAGCACACTTTTTACAGTTACACTTTTGCAATGCAGTTTGCATCAAGGAAATGAAAGGAAAAAAGACAGCAAGGAGTAACTTCAACCACTGATAATGTGGTTCCTAAAATTTAGAATTTTAGCAAAATTGACTGAAAATAAAATAGTTATTGGGTGACGCTGCACTGCAGTGACGTGCTTCCCTAAGGGAAAGCAGCCTGAATATTCCCGAAAGGGGTAATAGAGTTTTTTTTTTTTTTTTTTTTTTTTTAAATTTCACTACTCTCTCACAATGATACGAAATCCTATTACTTATTTATTATTTGGCAGGAAATGTGTCATGCAGAATACAAAAGTGTAGACATACCTGTGACGGCCAAAACATATGCCTGACCATCCTCCCCCTCCAGGCGAATGTACTTGGATGCTGGCTCCAGAGTACTAGTTGCATCATCTGAAATTGACAGCAAAATTTAATGGTTGGTGTCTCAGCTGAAAGATACAAGATTTTTCAAACATCAACAAAAAAAATACATTTAATAAATTATATGACTGGGAACAAATTAACAATACAAAATAATTTCTACAGAACTAGGTAAAACGGTACATGTAATAACTGGGGCTGTGCAATGGTAAAGATCTCATTTATTTTGATTCTTTTTTCCTTTCCTGTTCACTTACTGCTGTTATCAACTAATGTGTGGCACTTTAAGCCTACTTCTGCAGGGATGCTGTGCTTTAAATCTGTTACACAAACATTAAGTATTATGTGTATCATCACTTATTCCTTTCTACAAAAAGCCTCACCTCGTGCAACAATGATGTACTGTTGTGGTGTAATCGTCAATGTTTCTCCAGCCACGTCTATCACCTCCGTCTTCACTTCCTTAACCACACACTCTGCCTGAGACTCTGTCATGTCAGTTTCTGCCTTCTCTAACTCAGTACCTTCACACAGGTCTGATGTACCATCTTCCTTCTCCATTTTCTACTGAAACTGGCCAGTGAAGTAAAACACAAAAATTAGTATGATGCATAGTTGTCATGTTTTGACATAAGAACTCATTCTTTATGCTGGTTACTAAACAATTTGATATAAATTTTCTTAAGACTGTATGTATACATGTGTTTGGGGAGAAGGGGGAGGGGGGGGGAGGAGGTGAGGTAGGGTTACTGATAAACTGAGTGAGAGCGGAGGTAGCTTACTTACTACGCGTTTACTAAGTTACTAACTTACTTAAACTTTGTATGGCTTATCTGTATGTTCATAACTAAATTTACTCGTTACTGGCAAATGCTGCTTCGTTGTCGATATTATGACTCTAAAGTGTAGGACTGACTGACACTTAGACATTCCCTACGTCAGCGATAGCACCTTCCGTAATAATTTCGAGTATTCCAGAAATTTTGCTTCGGCTGCAGTTTCTACCGGTGGCACTGTGGCACAGCCAGGAAACGGCCATTTTGAGACAAGTCCAACCACTGTTTCTAGCACGCTAACTATGCACGACAACTTCGGCATAGTTACAGTAACTGAAAGACTGATCGGATAGAGGAAAGCACTGTGAACCAAAAACCCACGTGTTGACGGCCAACAATGTTTTCGTATAGATACGGGTGCTTGAAGAACCAGGATGACGAACAGGATGGAGGTTGCCCAAGAAGCGGATTAATAAGAACTATTTTGTCTTATCTTCTAATAGCCCAAGAATACGCATACACTCTCAGCTAAAACTGTTCACTATAGTTCTAGAGAACTTCGTGGCGCTTGTTTATGATTTTGGAGTGATCCAAAGCCAAAACCTTTGCTAAACTCGAGACTATTTTTCATCGCGGTAGAATATTTTTAATCGCAGCTCTCGTAAAATCTCATCTTGTCTGTGGTTTCAATCATGGCGTCTGCTCTTACCAGGTGCGCTCTGCGCCGCCTGAACCCACAAAACGTAAGCAGTTTCACGAGTGCATCGGTCCAGTTCGAAGAAGTGTTATGCTATGAAAAGTAGCACTTTAGTATTTCTGTATCCATGTCTAAAATGACATGATAGCGGCATGTTACGCAAGGTCAGAGGACGGTCTCATCTTCAAGGTGTTCCGCGACTTGTGTTTCAGCTGATCTTAGTGCGCGTGCACTTAGCGAAGTTGCAAGAGTCAAGACGTCCCGTCTTCTCGTCAGCTTTGTAGGGTGTCTGGGACATTTTGACAGATTATGCAATTTCACGAAATTATATTATTGGTTCTTTTGAATTCCCGTTTATTTTTCAGCAATCACCAAACTTGAGATGTAAGATCAGTTGTGGTTGAAGTGAAAGTTAAAAGTTTCATGGTATTTCTGACAACTTTGTCTACAGGCAGCGGTTGTCTTAAGCCAGGTACGATGGCTAAATCTTCAGGAATACCAGAGCAAAAAGCTGATGGCAGATTGTGGCATTACGGTACAGAAGTTTGAGGTGGCATCATCACCTGAGGATTCAAAAACCATTGCTAGTCGACTGCGTGAGTGAATCTCTATATTTATGGTATTGTTGGACAATGGCAGTTGTTACAGTTTTAATCTGCACATGTACAGTGTGTACACACACAAATACACCATGTATGGCTTCATGTCCACGTTGGACATCAACAACGTCTGATCATACATACCAAGATGAACGTATGTCCTATCATATCTGCACCACAGTGGACAAATGTGATCCTCCACCACGAAATGAGTCTTCTTGTGCTATTTGTTCATGTTACAAGATGACTCATTTCGTGGTGGAGAGTCACAAATGTCCTGAATGTGTTTACGGTCAGCATGGATATCTGTCCTATTACAGTTCCTGTGAATATGAAGCCCTTTGACAAACACACACACACACACACACACTTTCCGCATATTTGCATCCCAGTTCCTCCAGCCTATTATTACGTATCATTTCTCTGCTGACAACGCAAGTACAAATTTCATGAAAAGAACCTCAGTTTATGCCTGTGTATGGAACACAACCTTTAACATTCTGATAGTTTCCTAGCTGAGTGACCTCCAAAGGCTCTGTGAATACTGTTTCCTGCTGCTTGTTTTAGGTGTGCCAGAGTACGTGGTGAAAGCCCAGATTCTTGCTGGAGGTAGAGGCAAGGGCACATTCGATACAGGTTTCAAAGGAGGTGTACATCTCACAAAAGAGTGAGTCACTTGCACTGTTTCACATCTTGACACAGTTCTTACCATCAAACGTGAACTTATAAACTCCCCTATTCCCCTGCTATGTGGTGGAAAAGGATGTTAAACCCCGAAACACCCACCCACCCCCCTATTCCCCTGCTATGTGGTGGAAAAGGATGTGAAACACCCACCCACCCCCCTATTCCTCTGCCAACAATCATCTATAATAATCTTTTCTCCAATGCAGAAATGTGAATGAAAGTTCCCCGATCTATCCAGTGATGCAGGCAGGCAGAGCAACTGTTCACTAGTCATAACTTTTGTTGGGTTAGCAGCCCGAACTGAAAGTGTGCATTTGGAAAGAGAACAACAGGGATGCCCTGCATACCGTACAGATCAAGCAGACAAATTTGTTGTGCTTCATATGGAATTTGGAGTACTAGTCACACTGAATTTCACTTTGGACATTTCCCCTGGCTAAAATAAAGAGGTGAGGTATAATTTACCATTATGATCATTTAGTGTACAATCATGTAGTCTGTGTGGTAAAAAAAATCACTTGTGTTGTTTTTTTCTGACTAATAGTAGTAGTAACAACTTTGATGGGTTGACACCTTGTTTTCAGTCCTTCCAAGGTGGAGGAGCTAGTGAAAAGTATGCTGGGGCACAAACTGACCACCAAACAGACAACTAAAGAGGGAGTGAAAGTTAGCAAGGTAAGGAGAAGAACAGGCTGTATAATCTGGAGGATTGGTTGGTTTTATTCTCCTTTTTTCTTTTTCTTTTTTTCCTTTGATTTTTCCTTCTGTTTTTTTCCCTTCTTCATCTGCTTCTTCTTTCGTGTTTTTTTCCCCCTTTTTTTCTCCCCCAAATCCCTTTTTCTTTTTCTTTTGCTCTTTTAGTGTGCTCTTTAAAAAAAAATTTTTTAAAGTTCTCAGAGTTCGAGACTTTCACCTGACTCAGACTTTATACCAAAGTGAAAAGTGGAAAGAATTATAAGTAGCATTGTCACTACCTCTGGGCAGGTGATGGTTGCTGAAGCAATGGACATTTCCCGGGAAACCTACTTCGCTATCATCATGGACCGCACTTTTGGTGGACCTGTCATGGTGGGCAGTCCGTATGGTGGAGTGGACATTGAAGAGGTTGCTGAGAAACACCCAGAAGCCATTTTCAAGGTGATGATGATGATGGTGATTTGCCATTTGTATCGCGCTACAAGAAAACTTCCATGCAATAAGCATGCTCACACTCACAGCGCCTTTAGGGTTGGGGGGGGGAAATGAGAGAGAGAGAGAATTAGAACTGAGAGAAAAGATGCGTCTTGAGGTTCCACTCGAAGGTCATAGGTGAGTTACTGTGGCCAAGATGGTCGCTTACTCAGTCACTGTCATATAGTGTAGACCACAACCTGTAGTTTTTTCTTTTTCTTTTCAGGACCCAATTGATATCATGAGCGGGATAACAGCGCAGCAGGCAGCCAACATGGCTGAAAATCTTGGTTTTGTTGGGCCGAAATCAGTGCAGGTGTGGTATAACAATATTTTTATTCTCTAATTCCCACTGATGAGGTGGGGTTTTACACATCACCTGCATTCTTATCAGAGCATTGTTTTAAAACGATAGTTCAACATATATCGGTAATAAAGGATTTCAGAAATTTTAGGTTGAGAGATCATTTTAAAGGGTGAAAACTGTTTTTCAGGCTGCTGAAGAAATCAAGAAGCTTTACAAGTTGTTTCTGACTGTAGACGCCACACAAGTAGAAATCAACCCATTTGGGGAAACACCAGATGGAAGAGGTGAGTGAACAGATGTTTCTTCAGTTGATAGATTTTTGGTTTTCAAAATTTTGTTATTTGGGTGTTTTTTGGTTTTTTTTTAAGAGAGACTAACTCAATAGTCCAGCTGAACACTATTCAATCCAGATTGACTTGCATGTTGCTGCATCTGATTTATCCTTTTCTGTGATGGACAAGGTACAGAAACATCCCCAGTACACACACCCATCGTTAAAAGTCAGCTCAGATCCGTACACCTGCCAGACAGGGTGCCTCACTCAAGCTGCGAGAAGAACAAATGATCTTACTGAGGCCCTGGCTGCCATTTCAGTTTGTGTCAGGGAATCCTCTGAACTGCAATGGATATAATTATATATGTTCCTCTCTTTCAGTTGTTTGCTTTGATGCAAAGATCAACTTTGATGACAACGCGGAGTTCCGCCAGAAGCAGATATTTGACATGGACGACATGGTGGAATCGGACCCGCGGGAAGTGGAGGCCTCCAAATACAACCTGAACTACATTGGGATGGATGGGAATATTGCATGTTTAGGTGAGACCATCTTCTTCCTTCTTAGCTGTAACAGCAATATGTTGGTGAATCTTTGTGAAAGCAAATATTTCTTCGGATGAGTAAAGTTTGAGGGTCCATGGTCTTTTGTGTAAAAAGTGTTAACGTCAAAACCATTTGTTGTTGTTGTTTACAAAAGTATTCAAGTAGGACAGATGTATTTGAATTGTAGCGTGTCATCCATAGCGTATCAGCAAGTGAGGAACCCGCACGCTTACCAAATAGATTATGATGATGGTCAAAAAGTGTCCCAGAGCGCTTTCTGTTTGTCATGCACAGTGGCTCAGTGGATCAGCAAAAATGTGATGCTGCAAGAGTCCGCTGCTAGTTACAGATCGCTTTTTATTCATCAAGTTTCCAGAAGTGTTGGGAAAATACTGTTTGTACGTCCTTTTAGAGTTTACTGCGTACAAATGCGCACACCTGTGTGCCGTCGAGAACAGTGCAAAACAACTTAGCATGGGTTTTTTTTATCATTAATATTTTTGCCAACTCTGTGCACATGCAATGGCTGACATGGGTCTCGATAATAGGAACAAAAACAAAAAAAAAAAGTGTATGAGAGTCAGATTGGGAGCTTTACAGGTGTCAGTGGATAAACCAAACACCGGGAGAATTAAGTGGATATATATGTGTGTCTGGATATTGTTGTACAAACTTGTATTTTTCTTGCAGTGAATGGTGCTGGTCTCGCCATGGCAACCATGGACATCATCAAACTTCATGGTGGATCTCCGGCCAACTTCCTGGATGTAGGTGGAACTGTGACAGAGAACCAAGTGTTCCATGCTTTTAAACTTCTCACTTCAGATTCACAGGTAATGTGACACTGCCTAATTTTTCTCGCAACACTTAGTAATTGCTTGTAAGGCTAGTTTTTGTCTATTTCAAGACAAGTTGGGAAAGTTTTGAATTTTCATTGCTTCGGTTGTGAGCTTCGCCTTCTGCCTCCAGACCACCCTTCAAACCACCCTCCACACCGCCTCCACACCACCTCCACACCACCCTCCACACCACCTCCTCACCACCCTCCACACCACCTTCCACAACGCCCTCCACACTGCCCTCCACACCGCCCTCCGCACCACCCTCCACACTGCCCTCCGCACCACCCTCCACACCACCCTCCACACCGCCCTCCACACCACCCTCCACACCACCCTCCACACAACCCTCCACACCACCCTCCACACCACCCTCACAGGAAAACTTTTGCTGTAACTCATGAGCCCAAGCCCAGCCAACCTCTAGCCACTATAATTATGGTAAGACTGGTTACAAGGGACAAGCCACAAGCAACTGCAGTTAGAGTTGGAGTAGGAGTAGGAGCCACTTCAAGGTGTGGGCCGTCCCACCAAGTGCAAAACCACTGCTGACTGTGTAACAGTGGTTTCAAGTGGCTTCTAGTGGTGTGAGGATTTCAAGAAGAAATAAAATGCAATGTTTGCATGGGCTTTTAATAGGTAAGGAGTGTGTGTGTGTATGTGCTTGCACGCGCGAGTGCTCTAGACTTTTGAGAGACACTGGGTTTTTGGTTTTAGGTGAAGGCAATACTGGTGAACATATTCGGTGGAATCGTTAACTGTGCAACCATCGCCCGGGGCATTACCAATGCCTGCAAGTCCATCAACCTGAAACTGCCGCTCGTTGTTCGCCTCGAAGGTAATTCATTCCACCCTACATTTGGCGTCTTCTCTCCTGGCCTTGGAGTTGGATGCATGTTCTTCATCTTTACAGCCTTTCTCAAAGGAAAATTAAGGCCATATGATTCAGTATGTACAGAGTAAGGCGTAGACGGTATCTCTCAGGCTTCAATTAAAGGTGTTCTAAGGTCTGCTGTAGTCAAAAGTCCTCATGGGTGCATGTATACATGTGTGCATGTTCACATGTGCATGTATATAATGTGTAGGAACAAACGTGGACGAGGCCAAGAAGATCCTTGCAGAGAGTAATCTGCCCATTGTCGCAGCTGAAAATCTGGATGACGCAGCACGGAAAGCAGTGGCCAGTTTGGCTTAGCACGTGGTAGGATGTATCTTTAAAGGTTGGTATCAAAGTGATTCAGTACACTATCTCATGTCTATATATGTAATATGAAAGATAAGCTGTCTGTGTTATTAACTACATGTACTTCATACAGAAAAGGGGCGGGGGGGGGGGGGGGGGGGGGGGAAGGGGCAAGTTTTGTGAGTATTTTTATCAATGGTTTATTGTTTTTGGATTCAGTATTTCAGGTAAATGCAGTTTTACCTTTGTACAAGATCCACAAGGCTGTTTCATTCTGAGGACATTCATGCATAAACACTCATCGATGTGGTTGATGGGACCGCTGTGGCCGCATCTCTGATCTTACTCATTAGTCCACCATGAAGTGGCATGCGCATGCAACAGAGTTTAACGAGAGATGTAGCGCTGTGAACCTGACTGTGACGTGTTTCATTCGAGAATGTCCCTATACAGGTTTCTCTTCTGTCAGGTATTTAGCTTCATTTGTTTCTGTCATCTGTTCAGGGGAGCTGGGTTGGCTGAATGGTACTTTTAGTGTTGGACTTTTAACGCTCGGGTTGTGAGTTTGAATCACGGCTGTGGCCAGATATGTGTGCTGGTCTTTTTCTCGTTGCCCCGTCTTTGATATCACTCAAACGTGGTGGAAAAGGACATTATAATACCAAACACCCACCCACCGTGTCATCTGTTCATTTCTCTCATCTGATTGTTGTCTTATCTTCAGTTTCAGATTTTTCAGCGGTGTGGTCATTGGAACAAGACATGGCTGTGTTGTGGCAGCGGCGATGCAATTATTATCTCATGAATAGGATAACGTTTACAGAAGATGGGTGTGGTATTTATTCAAATGACTGTACAAGAAAGGACATCTGCCACAATAACCAAACCATGCTCAAGTCAGGGGAGCCGGGGTGGCCGAATGGTAGAGCGTTGGACTTCTAATGCTGGGGCCGTGAGTTCGATCCCGGCTGTGGCCAAATATTTGTGCTGGCTTTTTCATCGTTGCCCCGTCTTTGATATCACCCGTACGTGGTGGAAAAGGACGTTAAACCCCCAAACACCCACCCACCCCCATGCTCAAGTCAAACTTATAGGTTTGGTTAATAATGGTCCAGATATGTACTTGTCTACTGGACAGACCACCTGACAGTGAGGTCACCTGATACTTCACCAGCCCTGTAGTTGGTAGCATTTTCAGTAATACATGTACATACAAAATCTACTCTCGGGACTCCATTTTGTTTAGAACAATGGGTCTTGGAGACTGGCTTTAAAGCAATGCAAGAGATAGTATTATGTGCATCGAATTTTGTTAGTTTTTGTCACATTCATCAGCAGTAAAAATTTGATTTTCAGAGACAAGATACCTGTCTTGAAAGCAGACCCTAAGATTGTGTTCAAGCACAGCACTGTGATTATATACCGTTTGCATATATATATATGTACTTCATACAGTGTTCCCCCCCCCCCCCCCCCCCAAGTCTTATTTAAAGGGCATCGATGGGCAAATACTGTTTTCCAGTTGGGCCATTATTTGATATTGGGTTGGTGCTGGTAAGCCACAGTCACCTTCCATGTGCATACATGTATCAGAGTATGGTTCAACTGGCAAACCCGTCTTGTCTATTGTGAGGGACAGCAAGTTCATGCAAGGGTACGCCACATACTTTCGTTTGTTTTACGACCATGTTTCTACAGTCATACATCAGGGCAGCTTTGCTGGAGGGTGTATCACAGTATGTGTGTGTGTATTTGTACGCGGATCTAATGATTTTAAGGTAGCCTAGTTATGATGCTGAATTACTGCACAAACATTAGGTGTGTATGGCTGAGATACATGTAAGGATGAAAAACTATGCATGGTTTGATTATGTGGTGATTGATAATGTGATTGATATCAAAACTTTGCATGACTGTGAGATCGTGTAAAATGTATGTATGAGGGTAAAAAATAAAGGGATCAAACAGAGCAAAATTCAGTAGTGTTTGGCCATTTGTTTTGTTTTTATTTTAGTTGTGTGTGTTTCTGGAAGTTTGTGCAGCCAAACCAGCGGTCAGAAACATTCCTGTGTATGAAGAAACGTCTTTTATGGAGTAGTTACAATACAAAGCGATATTACAATCCTTATTGAGGTGCTGTTCACTTCTAACAGAAATGATTCTCAAAATTATGCTTTGAAAGAAAAAACAAAGAGAAAAAAATATTGACATATATTTATTGCAAACCTGGAAAACGTCCAATACGGAAGAGACCAGTTAAAAGTGACCATTGTTTCCAAACATCAAAAACATTGTCTCATCATTTATATTGTGCCGAACTGATGCGTGCGCCGTAGTACAAATACAAGGGACAAATAAAAAAATCAGAACAAAGAAAAGATAGTGATAGTGAAGACGAACAGTAAATGATGAAACCGCACTTTACTTTTGAGGGGGGCGGGGTGGTGATAGGGTGAGCATGCACTTCGTTGCAACTGTGCTGTTATAATCCATGAGACATACTGTCATTTACTGTCATTGCCTAAGACTGTCAGTTATCAACTGACACATCCGTCACCGTTGTGAGCCGATCCGCTGGGGTGTGCAGAAAGATGAGGCACTTCTTCCCTCTGTCTGCCAGACGCTGTCCCGTCTTTGGTCTGACCGGTGCCTCCCGTGTGTAGCTGTTCACAGTCTAAATCAGTATCAGCACCTGATGATGATGTGCCACGTTGGCTCGCATCGTTCACATGACCTGTTTCTAAGCTCCCAACCTCGAAATCTCTACCCTTATTTTCTTGGCTTCTTACGACACCAAGCGTAGAGTGTTCGGTTTTCTCACGGCGATCAGCTGTTTTCTCATTTGGGGATGTATCATCCGAACGCCTCTCCTCGGCAGATTTCTTACGTGAAAGTTCCTCAGTTTTGGCAAGTTCTCCAGAAGTGCTTTTTTGGGTTGAGAGTGAGACGCCGCTTTCCTGTGTGGAGTTGTCGTTCGCTTTGTCTTTAGTTGTCCCACACGTATTCGGACATTCCACCTGCGTGTTTTCCGTGTCATGCGCAACGGTTGTATCTCCGGCATTGTCCCGACTGGGTGATTTCACGACAAGGGTTTCAGTATCGCCTACATCACCCGTATTTTTCCTCTCCGCTCTGTCTGAGGTACCGGTTTCCTTAGCAACGTCCTTGAACGTCTTTTTCTCAGTTGAGACGCCGGAGTGTTGAGAACAATCTGGGTGCGCCCTTTCCACAGCGGAGACGCCATTCTGATTCTTCGTCCTTTTCTCAGCAGGCACTTCATTGTCCCCAGCATCCGCGTGCGTCCTACCTTCACCAGAAGCGCCACTTTGCTCAGAATCTCTGCGCGTCTTGCACTCACCTGAGACGCCGGCACTGTTGGAACCGCCGCACAACGTGGTATCAGCTGATAGACCGCTGTCTCTGAAATCTTTCATCCGTTGGTCGGTTGTGGTGCCAACAGTGTCTGGATCATCCGTGGTCGTTTTTTCTTCCTTTGAAGTGTCAGTCGTCTGACTTTTCTCCTGCCCATGTTTGTCATTTGGGACAAGATTATTTGGGGACTTCTCTGTCTGTTTTGACCATTCAACTGTAACTATGCCTTCGTCGTTAGACAGATACTCTTCAGTTCGTATTTCTATTGCCGCAACGTCGCTTCGTTTGGGACTAACTTTCTTTTTCTTTCCCTTTTCAACAGCACCGTCTGAACTCGCCTTCGTCAGTTTCTTCTTTTCCTTCAGTCGATTCTTTTTCTTTTTGCCTTTAGCACTCTCCCCGCTGTCTGACTTGTCTAACTTGGTCTTCCTGCCCTGAGAGGTGACGTCATCACTACGTGAACTCTCACTGGTCTTTCTGGGACCCAGAGCGAGGTCGGAGCTGTCAAAACTCTCATGTCGCCACGCCCCCTCCACAGTCAGCGTGTTACCGTTCACCTGTAGGCTGATGTTCGAATCCCGCTCGGCCTCAACATCAGGCGGTGCCAGGAGGTCGGTGACTCCGCCCGCCACGTGTGCCCACATCCCGCCCAGTCCGTCCTCGGGCCGGCAAGACTGCACGTCGACACTGGGGGCTCCCACCAACTCCACGCCACTCTGGGGGGGATAAAGAGGACGACCGTTACGGTCTGTTAGAAGAGGTGACGCCGCTATGAACGGTCGTTTGGTGTTTGCTTGATCGACTCATATTAGTCATTAGGGCTGCAGTCAAAGACAGCAAAGACTATGGTGCGGTCTTTGGTTTAAGTCTCTCTTGTTGTGGACCCGAACTAGTCTCACCTATCAGTCTCTCTTTTAGTTTGGAACAACTGGTCTTCTCCGTCCCTCCCTTTCCCGTCCTCACCCCCACACTCTACTTGGTCGGGTTAACCGAAATTCTAGAGATTCAACGAGCGCTCGAGTTGTTAGGTGGGTAGAGGGAAGGACATTAACCCCAGACAAGCAACCTCCCTTATACTCACTCCTCCCCTCCTTTTATACACACACACACACACACACACACACACACACACACACACACACACACACACACACCGCCACCCTTCCACACCCTATCCTATGCCGGCTTCGGTCTTCCTCTCAATTTTCTTACGAATCCAAAAATCAAAGGCCAAACCGGCGATTCATACTAGGCTCTTCAAACAGCATACGCCAAAAAAGAAAAAAAAAAAAAAAAAAAGTGTACCACAAGAATCTGGCCTCCCGCTTTGCGAATGAAGGTGTTGTTTGGCGTGTCCTGAAGAACCCCCGCCGCGATGACGAACGGCATCTCGTCTGAAGGAATCCATTTGGAGGAACGAGTCCCTCGCCGGCTGATGCTGCGGCGGAGTGGGTGATTACGCTTCCATCCAGCGGGGCGGGGCATACACAACACGTGCAACAAGGCCACGCTGAAGGTCAAGGCCACCTGCATTAGGAGACAGTGAGACGAAATCGTATTTTACTGGGCATTTTCTCTTTATCACCAACCTTGGCTCTTAAGAACATGATTGACAGTTTAAGTTATGGAAAGAAAACTGGTAAATCTTACCAGAAATAATTTTTGACAGTGGCCCACAGAGGCGACCAAAACTTCCAGAATGTTCCCATGAGATCCCAGATGAATTTGTCTTTTCTCATAAAACTCAGTGTAAACTGACAGCCTTGCATCATCATCATCATCATCATCATCACCATGGATGTCAGTCAGTCCCAACCTTCTCTGCGATATCCTGGCAGTCCGGATTGTCGATACGGAGTGTACCGTTCTTGAGGTCAGCCACAAGGTCATGCAAGCTGAAGGTCCACTGCTGGTCGGCGTAGGTCAGCTGCTGTTCGCGCCATCCGAAGTCGTCCAGCTCTCGCACGCGAATCATCAACTGACCAGCCAACCCGTCCCGACCCCGCCGGCCTGCACGTGCATCACGTCAGAGTAAGACGATGATAAGCATAAACTTTGTTTGCGGGGCGCCTATCCCTGCATAAGAGCAACCTCTAAGCGTCTTAACCGTGACTGCATGGCCAGCCCGACCGCCCGCCCGCCTTTCAGCCCAAACAAACATAACCCTTTAAAAGCCAACCACAAAACAACAACAACAGCAAAAGCAAAACTCAGACAAGACGTAGGCTTCCACAAAAGAAAATACCAAGTAGCGCATATTTTACAGTAAAATGCGGTCTTTCTTAATGAAAAATTAACAAACTGTAAAGCACAGACTGACAAAAGTGTCCAAAGAAAAACATGAATGCAAAACCTCACCCTCCCCCCAAAAGTACACACACACACACACACACACACACACACACACACACACACACACACACACACACACACACACAGCCAAATCTATCTCAATGCATACTAAATTGATGAAGTGTTTTGTGTTGGGTTTTTTTGTTTGTTTGTTTGTGTGTTTTTTGCGAGGCAACTGGTACACAACACCAAACTGACTTGGTAGGAATCGAGTGAAATCAGCAACAGAATAGGCGGATGTGTGCCGGGTTGGTGGTGATGTCTGGAAGGTCAGCGTATTCCGTGGGGGAATCACCCAGAAAGCGACTTGATCGGATCTGGAAGCTCCGTTAATTGTGTCTTTTCCTCTGTCAGATGGAGTACTTTTCTAAGCTCCTGACGAAAATCGTGAGTCTGTGTTGTCCTGTACTGTGTTCAGGTGCCCATTCAGTTCGGGATTGTTCACTCAAACCCTTTACGACTGAATGTCTTGCGCTCGGCGTCTTCATGCACGCATTTTCTCTTGCCATCGTCTGAATATTTCATGTCGGATTACGATTTACCTCTCTCTCTCTCTCTCTCTCTCTAAGTTGTTGCTTTTTATATTTCTTGTGTTGTATTAGGAACGGCAAGGTTGGAAATGGTCTGACGACCAACACTTTTTTTTAAAAATAAAGAACATTCGTTCTCTCTCTCTCTGTATGTATGTATTAGTCCACGCTGAAACTTGCTAACTTGATGAGTGCTTGAGAGAGAGAGAGAGAGAGAGAGAGAGAGAGTCACCTGTAAATATTTGATCTCAATGTTTTAATTTTCTTTGCTAGATGTGTTTTAGTAGTGTGTAGGAACGGCAAGTTTGTAAATTGACGATCTTCTCTGTCAAAACTTTAACCGTTGGTAAATAAAGTTTCATCATCATCATCATCTCTCGGCTCGCTCTCTCCCTGGCTGTTCCTCTGTCCTTCTTTCTCTGTGTGTGCCCGTAGATGTGTGTGTGTGTGTGTGTGTGTGTGAGAGAGAGAGAGAGAGAGAGAGAGTGTGTGTGTGTGTGTGTGTGTGTGTGTGTGTGTGTGTGTGTGTGAGAGAGAGAGAGAGAGAGAGAAAGAGTGTGTGCTTGCGTGTGTGTGTGTGTGTGTGCTTGCGTGCGTGTGTGCGTGCGTGCGTGAGGCCACAGGATAAAAATACGCAGAGGCCGAGCAACTCCATCTAATCCTACGAAGGACAACGGAATGATAAACCCACAGACGAGCTTTTAATGTTCGTTCCCTGCAGAAAGCCACGTGATGGACACAGTCCCCAGTGTGTAATCGCACGTTTAATTGGCGCATATTTCCAACAGCCATGTTTTCCAGAGTCACGCGGGAATAATTAGCAGCCGCTGTTCACATACACAGTCCTATTGATCTGAGTTTCCTCTAAAACGTGCCTCGGATAAATTTGAACAAGAAACGCAAACAGCCAAAGGGCTACAAGGACAGTTTTACATTATAAAATTGACTGCATGGACACACGCACGGTTTGCACGTGCATTCTGAATGGTGGTGGTTTGGCAGAGCCCTCTTGTTGTCAGCACTGCCTGCATCCAAACATGAAAATAGCTTGCGCGCTTACGCAAACAGCCTCCTACAAGCGCCGTTGTTGGATCGACTCGGAGCAAACAGCACGACAGAGGGAAGAGCATTAGTAGACTTGTTTTGTTTGAGTGCACCTTATAATGTCACACACCTACACGTGATGCCACAATCGTTACCGACTGCACAGCCAGGACAACAGTCTTTGTCGTCGTCGTCAGTTTAAATATCACCATTGTCGTCACCATCGGTTATTGATCAGCAGTGTCGTTGCCGTCGGTCACTGAGCATCATTATCGTCATCGTCATTAGACTGTCGTCATCGTCGTCATCGTCGTCGTCGTCATCATCGTCATCGTCGTCGTCGTCGTCATCATCATCATCATCATCGTCATTACGGATGGTCAACATCACTGGTCGTCGTCCATCATTATCATCGTCGTCTTCAGTCAGTCACTGATCACTAGCGTCATCGTCGGTGTTTGGTAAATGTCGTGGTTGTCGGTCAATGATTGTTATGTCATCGTCAGTTCATGACGAGAGCTAGTTGTCTGCAAGTATTGCGTCCCTTTTTCACCAAAGACTTACGGGGCA
>JACVVK020000135.1:400000-485000 GCA_018292915.2 Batillaria attramentaria | reverse complement strand
AGGCAATGTTTCCAAGTCCATGGAACTGACCAGTGAAACTGGAATATTAGATCGACACCAACAAGGAGGGTAAGGTACACAACACAGGCAAAGCTCTGGATAACTATTGGATTCTCGTGTTTCCTTGGAAGGAAAAACAGGCAAACACAAAGTGATCAGCCCCAAAAAAGCCAAACTGAAAGAAAGACAAAAAAACAAACATAATTTGCAAAGAATGTGGCGGAAGGTAGGGTCAGAGGTATTCCCAGTCACGTGGCTAAAGGTCGAGGTCGTACATTTATCACAGGCTTGGTTCACGAGTTAGGTCAGAGCAGGTAGAAATTACACACATAGACCAACAGAAAGAGTCAACGTATTCCACCCAGAGCTCTAATCTATGTGTAGTTCTGTGATCCCACCTGTACAGTTTATGACTGATGATGCGTCCTGCCACCTGGTTGCAGTCGTGCTGGTAATGCAAGGGAGACAACATGTGACAGTGCCACATCCACTCCACATCTAGCGGCGCTGCCAGAGTCTCGCTGGGATGTTTGGCAGCCAGGGGCATCCAGTAGTTCTCGTACCGGAACAACGCCTGCTTCATCGCCCGCTCGTCCTCCAGCGTGGGGTGTGACATCACTTCCTGCAGCAGGTCAAGGTGAAGGCCGGCACCTTCCAGCAGGTTGACGTTGAGCGTGAAGTTCCAGGGAACCGCCATGTTCCGGCCTCACGACGTCACTCTGTGTGTGTGTGTGTCCACCCTCGTCATACGGCAGATTCAAACTGAACGGAAGACAGAACACCGCGCTGTCCAGTCACATCAGCATAATTTATTGAAATGACGTGGACTAGGGAATGAGGACCAGTCACAGGGTGAATTTCCCTTGTTTAGCTTGCTTGTTTTACAGTTTGTATCGCTGTCATTTGATCCCAAAATTTAGATTGTAGTAACAAGAGACAAAAAAAATAAAAAAATAAAATGGCAGGCTTGACTTGAAAAGTGGCCTCTTTTCAAACATATCCTGTGCAGGGCATGAATAACAGCGTGCACAGTTTCCATCTACTTTGGGGTGTAGGCAAGAACGCCGCATCAGTAAACTGAGAAAACTGCGTCAATAGGTTATTTTTATTTTTTAATCATTTTTTTCTTGCTGCCATGGCAACTGAGCCGGGACAGTCAAGCGATAGAGCACTGGACTTTCAACGCTCGGGTCGTGAGTTCCAATCCTGGCCGGCTAGGAGCCAAAAGTTTGTGCTGAGTTTTTATGGTTGCGCGGTCTTTGATCTCACCCCTATGTGGTGGAAAAGAACGTTAAAACTTTAAACACCCTCCCACCAACCGCGTACTGTCCGTAAACATATCTTGCTGCTGGAAACCCTTGTCCTTTGGGTTCAGAACCCACATGGAAACACTAAATGTGTCACCCTGATATTTTCAACAGTGTAGAAGTCATTGGTGATAAAGCATAGCTGAGACGTGTAGAACCAATTACTACACTCCCGATCCGAAAACTCTGCGGACATTGGACCCCAATCCGGTACATGCACGCTCGGTGACCACTCATTCTGTACACGACACCGGCAGGAACTCGATCACCGCTTTGTGTTTCTCGACTGGCGCGTCACAGACAGTAGCAGCAAGGCCGGATGGCCGTTATATCAGCAAACCGCTTCAGCTTGATCAAGCAGGCAAGCTTTCCGCGCCGGATGTCAAATTACTCCCCCGATGCGCAAAAGAAACTGGATCTGCAGCGTAAATTGTGGGCGGTCGGCGGTCTAGTGGTTAAGACTGCTACCAATGCGACCTCAGGTTCGAGTCTGGAGTATCGAATTGTTCTCTCTAGCATGTGGCACAGTTCATTCGGGCCTATCGTGGAGGGTTCTCTTCAGGTACTCCGGCTTCCATCCCCTTTGCTTTGGATATTTTCAGTCCACAAAATTAGAAAATTAATGCAGTTCCAGTCTCCGAAACTTAAATAGCTGAACTCACCCTTCGCACCACATGATTGTAATGTGCTGATGTGCGTGAGAAAATGCGCGTGATTCACGTGAGCGTGCTGTTGAAGAACTATTGCAACCCGTACATTGTAATCAGTTCTCCTGAATTCGTTTGGCACACTGAGTGAAAATTCAACAAAAATCGATTTCGCTCCGTATTTTCCTCTATATCAACTCTCCACTTTCTTTCCCAACTTTTTCTACACGACCATTTTCCTGGCGAAATCTCAAACAGCTCGCTGAAAATCGAACTCGACAAACACATGCGGTATTCCGCTCTCATCTTGACAATTATACGATAAACTGAGTGGAGAACACCGGCCTTGCTATTGTCATTTTCCTGTGTGTCTTCACAGCGGTGTTATCGAGTTTTCTCATGCAACGAGACAAGAGGACGATGTCTTGGGTGGTGTAATCGGTAAATTGATCGTGCAGTTTTGAGAGTCCGCGGTGAGTGCCAGTCAATATGCTTCAGTTCAAGCTAAAGTAGATACATTGCAAGAGTAAGAAACATCCTTGCGTCTGCCCGTGTCATTGAAGGGACTTTGTTTGTTTGTTTGTTTTAAGAAGCCTTACGGTCGTCGTCCGAGAGGCTTTTCAAAATTCCCAAGCGCAGTTTGAGCGCTCTTTCAGTTTTGACGCACCAACCTTATGGAACTCACTGCCTGTCTGTTTTAACACTGTCCTACCGCGGTCGGTACCAGGTACCGACCAGTGGGGCCCGCATCACTGTCCTAGGTCGGTACCTGGTACCGACCACACCGTGGAACAAACTACAACTTTCAACCCCAATAACTGATGCAATTTTCATTGAAATTGTTCAAAAGTCAGTACACATATCAAGCAATATATTATAAAACATGTCTCATAATTTAAAGAAAATCCATCGAGAACTTAAAGAGTTATTAGCTTTAGAAAGCAGTAACCCATGCTCATGCCTGGAAAACGCTCAGGCAGAGGCTGCATGCGTGACCTAGATTCCTGTAGGGCTGAAAGTGTTAAGAGCAACCTTAAAACGTTCCTATTTCGCAAAGCCTTCCAGTAATTCCAGTGTAACGTGTCAGTTTCACCAGTGTACGTCTGTCCATCTTTGTAAAATGTGCGTGAGTGTCGGTGAGTGATCGGCGCATTCAGTGTTATTCTAAAGAAATGCGCCCTACAAATACCAGTTATCATTATTATCATAATTTTATCGATGTGGGGTGAGCGGTGGTCTAATAGGTAGTGCGTCGGACTTAGCCGCTGCGCTACTGAACGGCCGTCACCGCTGTCACGGTGATGCAGCGTGCGTTCGAGCCCAGGTCGAGGTTGTAATATGTGATACCGGTTTTCTTGGCTACCGGGCTGCCCTCTGGGTTATCCGGCTTTCCTCCCCCAGCAAAATTGAGAAATAGGATAGGCATTGGTTGGCGCTGCACCGCGGAAACGCGCTTCCCCCGGGGGAAGCAGCCCGAATTTGCCGAAAGGGACAATAAAGTGTTTTTTTTTTTTTTTTTTTTAAAGGCCTGTTTCAGGATGAGACCCCCCCCCCCCTCCACCCAAATGTTCGCACGGACGCTGCCACTATTGAGTCAGTGGACTTCCCAAAGTCTACACTAGAGCTCTGTAAACCTGTATTGTTGCTATCTACCCCATGTGATATATACGGCCTGCCCAAAATCTAGGTCGCCGCGGACAGCAAACCGACATATCGCAGCGTGCCACAGATATCAAGTGGGCCCCCAAATCTTGAGTTGGACATTCAGCGAGCAGGTATCGAGCATTTGGGATTATATCTCAGCAACGACGGCCCGAAAAAGGCTCTAATCTCAACAAAAAAGCCGAAATATGGTGTGTGTGTGTGTGTGTGTGTGTGTGTGTGTGTGTGTGTGTGTGTGTGTGTGTGTGTGTGTGTGTGTGTTTAAAATTGCGACTCCTGCAACTTTATGCATAATGCAGGCAACCCTGTCCAAGTTAAAGAGTTTTCAGCGCTTTGGAGACCCTTATAAAACCAGAGCGTGAGTTTGCGGTGACTTCATTGTGCGTTTGGTCAGTGAGCGAGACACATCACTAAAGTGCTTTAGCGGATGTTGTGTGCTGTACTAGAAGACTTGCCACTGCGATCTTTCTCGCTCAATGTCAAATTGCAAACTGAGCTGTGAAACATCTTGAACAACCTTTAACAGATCAAAACTATAATAGGTCAAAACTACGTCATTTTCAAATAAATAATTATGACAACTCTCTCTCTCTCTCTCTCTCTCTCTCCCTCCCTCCGTCCCTCCGTCCCTCTCGCTCTCTCTCTCTGTGTCTCTCTCTCTGTACGTGTGGTTCACTGTAACAAACAGCCCGTAGGCCATATTTCATCACGTAAACAAAAGCTGAGATCGGAAACAAACCTCGTCGGCGAACAACGGTCAGCATCACGATGTGAAATCAATCTGAAGCACATTGCAAACAAAACCCCATTACCACACCGAACAGTAATTCTAGATGTTCGCCACTTGCCATTTTCAGCCTTGTCAATACAGCCAACAGATGAAAAATCACTCAGCAGTACGGCATTGTATGGCAGGCTTTTCCTCATCCCACATATCCGGTGGAGCCGGGGTGGTCGAATGGTAGAGCGTTGGACATCTAATGCTTGGCTGGGGCCAAATATTTGTGCTGGCTTTTTCGTCGTTGCCCTGTCTTTGATATCACCCTGTGTGGTGGAAAAGGACGTTAAACCCCCCAAACACCCCCCCCCCCCACACACACACATATCCGTCTCTTTTGAGACTGCCCAGGCACCGCATGGATGGAGGACGAAGCAGTGAAAGCCTGCTGCTGCTGCTATGATCTACTTTATGTGCTACTCGCTCTGGTGCACACGACGAGATTTCTGTTTATCACGCCACTGTGACACGTGGAACAGAACTCACATGTGGCTGCGCACAAAACTGAATCGCGCCCACGTCATTCTAGTTAATATGTAAATGCGTAGGAAACAGATTAGTGAAACTGACCTTATAGTCTCGGAAACTGGAAAATGTCCTGCTCACACGAACGCGCGCTTCCAAGACATTGCAGCCGAACACAGGCAGGAAAAGCGGCTAATGCTTTGTGCCACTGCCTGACGGTGGAAAATCGATATGGCCTACAACTGCGGTGTTTGAAACTAAGTTGTTGGCAATTGTTTCACAGTATTTCGGGCTACGCGTGACTTAAAAAGACGTCATACGTATCAAATTACCTTTTCGCTTTTGTAGTTATACTTGTCCAAATGTTAGGTGCAAAACTAGAAGCGATTAAGCAGGGTGTGACAAAAGGGAAAGTGGCGCTTACCTTGTCAAGACAAGAGGGCGGGAGAGAGTTTGTCCTGTGTCCTTTGGCAGACATTTAGAACAATCGAAAGAAGCGTCGGGTGAGTATGGATCGCCCAACTTCCTCACGTGACTTGTGACGTCACTGTATTGGTTTTTGTAGGACGGGACAGGCTCATCACGGACAGGCGACAACGATTTGTGTGAAATTTGCCGAGACACATGGGTATAAGCTCAGCTAGCTGTCAATAGCGTCGTCCTTTCGTTGTGTGTGTGTGTGTGTGTGTGTGTGTGTGTGTGTGTGTGTGTGTGTGTGTGTGTGTGTGTGTGTGTGTGTGTGTGTGTGTTTAAGAAACCCTGCTCACCCGTGTTCTTTTCTGTAGTCACACACACACACACACACACACACACACACACACACACACACACACACACACACACACACACACACACACACACACAACCCGCACCCTTTTATCGACACTACCTCCTCCGTCTACACCACCACCATCCCCACCCACCCCAAACGCCCTTCCCAACTTCCCCCACCCACTCACACAATTTTATGACCTTGGTCAAAATCATACTTATGGTGATGAAAGGTCCCGCCTACACTGTCACTAAAAAGGGGCCCCACCCCCGCCCACGTCCCCCTCCCCATCCCCCCCCCCCCCCAAGAAAAGGAGGGGGGGGGGGTGGAGAAGAGAAAAGGGAGAGAATGCCGACAAACGCAACTAAATATTGAGAACAACAGAACAAGGAGAGCTACGCCACACACACACACACACACACACACACACACACACTGCATCTAAACAGGCGCTTTCTTCCGGTTTCGATGTTGTCATTTTCGACTCAACGGAACAGACAGCTTCATTCCTGGGCGTTTACACGCATCAGTCACCAGTTCACCGCTTCACGTGACCGGCGACTGCTCTCGGAAATGTGTGATCGTGGTGTGTACGACTCAAACATTCACTCAGTCAGAACAGTGCTCACGCCATCAGTTTCAGAGAGAGAGAGAGAGAGAGAGAGAGAGAGAGCCCATCAATAGGCTGTCCTTGCGAAACCGTCAGATTAAAAAAAAAAAACCACACACACAAAAAAAAAAACAGAAGGAAGAAAACGCCCCCCCCCCCCCCCACGCACACACGTTCTCTCTCCAAATGAGTCAATATCTCAACAATTTCCGTGATTTAATTAATTTATACTGAACGACACTAAAAAGGAAACAAACAAGCTTGCTGCTGCACGCAGCAAAATCTGCCCCATCCCCATTAAAACAAGGAGGAACGGCCCCGTCCTACAAAGTTGTTTCTCCAAACTTCATTTTATTTTGTCTGTTTTGTTGTTATTGTTGCCGGTTCTCCCCTCTCCAAGTTCTACCGATGACACTAGATCCTCTACGACCTCGACCGATTAGCCACGTGACTGGGGGTGGGGCCGGGTGGGGGAAGAAGGGAGAGAGAGAGGCAGAGGGAGAGGGTGGGTAGGTGGGTGTTTAGGAGTTTAACGCTCTTTTCCACCACATAAGGGTGATATCAAAGACGGGGCAACGAGAAAAAGGCCAGCACAAATATTTGGCCCCAGCGGCCGGGATTCGAACTCTCGGCCCAAGCATTGAAAGTCCAACGCGCTACCATTCGGCCACCCTGGCTTCCCAGAGAGAGAGAGAGAGAGAGGTCAGTTCCGTGAACTAAACATTTGACGTCAGCCTCAGGCAGGTCGTCATACAGAGAGAGAGATGACGTCAAACTTTTGGCGTCAGCCTCTAGCACTGAGATCGTCTGAGGATGCTTCTTTATGTCCTGTGATTTCCCTATTGGCTTTGTTACTTCTCCGACTGAATTATTTTTCACATGAAATCTGGAAGATGTAGAGGGCTGATGAAATGTCGGAAGCAGTGACGATACTTGCAGATTTTGTCTCAGAACCAAAGATTTGACGTCAGCCTCACGCTGCTCGTCTGACAGATGATACTTCTTCATATCTTGTGATTTCCTTGTTGCTTTTGTGACTTCCGGGACTGAATTAATTTTGACATAAAATCTGGAAGATCTAGAGAGCTGATGAAACGTGGACTTAAAGTGCCTTGGATTGCACTTACGAAATTGCAAAATTGGAACTTTTTTGACCGGCGCTTCTCGCAGAAACGTGAAAAAATGTGTTTATCTAAAAGCTCTGTTATTCTTAATACTAATGCTATAATAGTGCAATAGTTCATGTCATATGTGCAGTTGTCACAAGTGACAAAAATACCGGAATGATGAGTAATTTGAAGGAGTCTTTTCATAGATATTTGGCCTTATATGCAAACCACCCCTACCTCGGAAATATTTTTCTTACACAAAACCTGTCAGAGCTACAGAGCTGTGCTACGAAAACAGGCAGTATAATTGGATGATCTTCCCAATTTCAGAAAATGAAGCCATTTGAACATTTTTTTCGAAAAAAATTCGTAACATGACCGATTTTTTAAAATCGGCAATAACTGTTCTCAAAATGCGGCAGGATAAAAATCGTGAAAGGTAGCTCTGGAGAATATGACTGCCCATTTTATCTCAAAGTAAAAAGCCATCCGGCGAGGTGGTTTAGCAGATAGCCATCATTACATCCGTCCACACACACAGACACACACACGTCATTCCCGCCAAAAAGAACGCAGTAGCATAGTGTGCACGTAAGGTGTCTATGACGCAGATTTCGTTACGTCACTGTGTGTGTAAAAGTAAGTATTGTGTGGAGAAACGTCACAGTCTTGTTTTGTATCACTGAAACTTGCTGCTGCGCGTAGCAAAATCTGCCCCGTCTCATAAAGTTGTTTCTCTATAGAGAAACAACTTAAAAAAAGACAAATATTACAAGAGACGCACGAGAATGGCATTACAACAGCAATGGACTAGCATGACTGTCAGAAATATAACACTAGTGTGATTAAACTACATGTAATCTGCACACTGTATCAGTGTGGTGAAATTCTCTGGCAAAAATTCAAACTGTTTCGCATTGTGTGCAGTATACAAGTGTGGGGCCGGTAGCCCGTTACTTTCTGTGATGTGTCACCAAACATTTCCGGGTGTCATAGGGGATTCGCCACTGAACAAGGACAGTATAGCCGCTCCGTTATGGTCCTTCGTTTGAATACTTGCACTCAGAACACAAAGAGAGGCTGGAGGTATAGCATACATCATGAATACACAACCAAGACTCACTTCATGGTGCCTTTGTTTCCTGTCAATGGACATTTTCTGTGTATCATTTCTCCCCAGCATCGTCTGCAAATCCTATGGTACGTTTTAGTCATTACTCGTGTTGTATTTCTAGTTTTAGTCATGAATTTCTGTAAGACGGTACGACCCTTTGGCAGTGACCAGGGGACGAAACTGTTACTTTTTCAACTCTTGTTGCCTTTTTGTTGTTTTGTTTACATGGGCTAACTCCATCATTGCTAGACAAGCTTATGTTCTGGAACAGTTTCGCTCGTGAGTGCGCCTGTACGCTGGAAACACTCTATCTTGATGATTAGTACAGCTCTTAATGCGATACAATGTTGTTTACACTTTGCGTGAGCGGTCGAACATTCGAAATCTACGACTGTTACACTACTGAAGCGCTCAGTCTGGTCGCCGCGTCATCGAGTACGCTTCTGCTGGCTCAGTGCCTCCATTTCAATCGCTGTCACTGTCCAGGGGCCGCATGTAAAAGTCGGGGTTAAGGAGTTCAGCCCCGGGTTAGAGTCTAACTTCGAACTAAACTAGGTCTAGGGTTAAATTTTCAGTTTTCTGTTGTAAATCAGGAAGCGGGTCCATTCCAGCAAGGTGTCTATGCCGATATAGAAGGATTTTTGTCGTTCTTTCTTCGTTCCCTTTTTTACTTAATTTTGTTTTAAGATTTCTTTTGCCCTAGTCTGGGTTAGGCCCGTAGCCGTGGATTAAATTAACCTGGAGTTTTACATACGGGCCCAAATGTCTAAGTGGTGTGATGATAGATACCAGGAAAACAGCTCAGAACGATCTGTGAACATAGAAATGGTAGTATTAGTCCCTTTAAATACCGTCTGTAAAAGCGAACAGCTTGGGACGACCAGACCCGTGAGATGAGTGTACCGAAGCAGACCTGCGCGAAGAAAAGACGTTCCTTCTTCAGGGGAAGGAACTGAATCCACCCAGTAGGCCACCGGTGCCAGGGAACGAGAAAGGGGGTTGGGGGAGGCTGGAGAATGGGGATGGGGGTGGGGTGGGGAAGGGGGTGGGGGTGGGGTGGGGGTGACTGAGTGGCGAGTGGTTGTGTGGGTGTCAGCGTGTGTTTCATTGATCGAATGCTCCGCAAAATCCCCCGTGGTGTACTTTAACTGACAGTTTACCTCCTCGGCGGCCTTCTTTGTAGACAACGCTAAGCAGCTTCAAAGGAATCCCTGATGGCGCTAAGGTATACATACAATAGGAATCAACCAGCACAGCATGGTTCTACGTTTTATACAGCCCTGCAAAATAAACAAACTACAAACTGATGACAGTTGAACTTGAAGGACTTTCTAGTGCAGTTTAATCAGAATCGCACATCTGGATTGTAACACGTGTTTTTGTGTACTGGACTGCCATCCTATAGTTCTACTTCCTGGTGTTACAATAATCATATTGTATTGCGCTGTGATTCACTCAGTCGTCCGTATCTAGTGAACCCGGACATAAACTGTATGTGTTGGTTTCGTTCGGTGAATGGACGACTCCACTCCTGTCAATGACAAGGGTCGAGCCCCCAGAATTCAGCCAATCGCGTCCCGCGGCATAATGAGCACAACACACTTCTTGCCAGACACTACAACGCGGGAAACACGTGTAGTTTGATATAATACTGAAACATGGAGAGAAAGCAGTAGGTCCATTGACGTCAATCTCCTTCATCTTGAAGTCACCCTTTCCCATACAATGACGTCATGAACGTATTGCTTTTTGTCAGAACACGGCAGAGTAAAGGGGTGGGCCTTTGGCCTCGGCTTTGACGAGTGGAGTTGTCTATCTTGATGTCATTGTGACTGTGAATTTGAATGTGACTTGACAGCCATCTTGCCGATGAAGCGGTGGGATTTACTACGCGGCACTGTGAATGTCTCTGAGGTGGAGCATGCGGTTGACATGGACCCGAACTCGTGTGTTACTCTTCAGGCTGCGCCCCCCGCCATCGACATGTCGTTTGATCGGTTCCACCACCTGAAAGCATACAGCAGCATTCGTTCTGTCATCACCTACCTCCCCAAACATGACAGCAGTAAGTTTGTTTGTCTAACACACACACACACACACACACACACACACACACACACACACACACACACACACACACACACACGTGCGTCATCAAACCAAGTCTGCATTTTTCAGTCGACGGACTAAACATGTTTCTTTTCACTTATTCCAAAAAGATAGGGCCAGATGAAGTTTTAGGAAAACAAACGGAGTTAAAAAAATAAACGAACTTTTAGGAAAATAGAAAGGAATGTATTATCGTAACACCTATCATATTTTTTTTTTTTTTTTTGCTGCCCCAACTCTTTGCCAGCTCCAGTGGTGTTCCTCCCAACACCTATCATATTACTCCTGGCTGATTTAAATAAAAATGTGTCACCTACAGCCAGCTCTGCGCACGGCAGATCGGCCATGACAGTGACAGCCGCACACAACATCCGGTTCTCCGTGTCCCACACCTTCACTTCCGGCAGCAACATGGCGTACGTGTGGAGCGGAACTGGCGGCAACTCGGACTGGATCAGGATTGAACTGCAGGACGAGGAAACACAGGCTGACAGTAACAGGAACCTTACCCTGTGTGAAGTTCACGTGTATGGTACGCGTTACCTGTGCGGAGATGGGAAACTTTCTGCGCAAGACCCCCCCCCCCCCCCCGTCTCTCACTTTCTCTCTGTCTTTCCCTCTCTTTTTCTCTCAACTCGTTTTTTTTATTTTAATTGACATTGGCACGACGGCCTTCATCAGCAGGCGAGAGTTGGTAAAGTGAACAGTCGATGAAACAGTGGTCGAGGTACAAAGGTATACATATATAGAGGAAAGAGCTACATCAAAATTAATGTTTCCTTAATTCCAAACATTTATACAAATACCATGCAAGTTGTGTGTGTGTGTGTGTGTGTGTGTGTGTGTGTGTGTGTGTGTGTGTGTGTGTGTGTGTGTGTGTAGATTTACATAGTTATCTATGCCGTTCCGCTCTTTCCATCTTCATCGGAAGGAACTTGGTGTTTTGTAAGGGTGGGTATATGGGAGTTTAACGTCCTTTTCCACAACTCATTGGTGATATCAAAGAAGGGCATCGAAAAAAGGCCGGCCAACCCAAATATTTAGCCCCAGATGGGATGATGCCTCACTAAAAGAAATTTTAACTACTACTACTACTACTACTATCAATTGTTATTGTTAAGTGCTGTGATAATAGTCCGTTTGAAGTGGTTTTGTTTTCTGTCGGTAGATGTGACGTTAAGCGAGTATTGTACATGTGACGACCCGTGCAACAGAAACGCTGACAACATCTGTAGCGCCAGCAAAGTGTGCATCACGCCGGCAGCAGAGTGTCCCTACGGTAGGCTCAGCTACGGACTATAGTGTGTTTAGGTTTTGCTGTAGCCGATTACGCTGGGCTACAAACTATTATGCACCCCATTTCGTACACCAGTAGTAGAGATTTGTTTTCAGGGCGTATTGACCTAACAAACTTCATGACAGTCAGCCTTATCTGTCTTTCTCTTTCTTCTCGGCGCAACTAAAACAAGCCCAAATTTTCACTTTTTTTTTTTTAAATTAATGAGTGAGCTTACCCCAACCTCGACGCCATTGCTACTTGAGGCTCTCGGGAGGAATATTTTATGTTCATTTCGACACTTCACATCTGCTCGTATTTCACTAAATTTCACGTATGCCGAGATTGTCAGTCCTATCATGTTACTGTTACTGAAACACAAAAGTTATATCTGAAGCTTTTAATTACTTACTTCCCTAAAATACTAGCTTTCTCTATGCTATGGACTTTTATCCTTGACAAAATCTCTGTATTTGGTTTCGTAGTTTCTGATGTCATGACTAAGAATAAAAATAAGAAAGTTGGTGATCCTCTGTGTGGGACCTCAGCAGCCAAACGTTGTAAACGTGAAGGCCCCACATGGGGACCACAGCACAGAGTGAGTTATATAAAGAAATACAATGTCAAAAGAATATATTATTAAACTCATTGGCGACTTCAACCCCCAAAAGACCCATCGAAGTTTCAGCTCATCATGTTTGTCTTTCAGCGTATGTAGCAGAGAAAGCTGTTTGGTTGGTTGATTGTTTTTAGGGGTACCGCTCTTTTCCACCGTATTAGGGTCATACCAACGACGGGGCAAGGAGGATAAAGACACGGCACACACGTTGGGATTCGAATTCATGACCCAAGCACTGAAAATCCGCCACTGACAATCCGCCACTGACAATCCACCACTGACAATCCACCACTGACAATCCGCCACTGACAATCCATCACTGACAATCCATCACTGACAATCCACCACTGACAATCCGCCACTGACAATCCGCCACTGACAATCCACCACTGACAATCCACCACTGACAATCCGCCACTGACAATCCGCCACTGACAATCCGCCACTGACAATCCACCACTGACAATCCACCACTGACAATCCGCCACTGACAATCCATCACTGACAATCCACCACTGACAATCCGCCACTGACAATCCGCCACTGACAATCCACCACTGACAATCCGCCACTGACAATCCACCACTGACAATCCGCCACTGACAATCCACCACTGACAATCCACCACTGACAATCCGCCACTGACAATCCGCCACTGACAATCCACCACTGACAATCCACCACTGACAATCCGCCACTGACAATCCATCACTGACAATCCACCACTGACAATCCGCCACTGACAATCCATCACTGACAATCCACCACTGACAATCCACCACTGACAATCCGCCACTGACAATCCATCACTGACAATCCGCCACTGACAATCCGCCACTGACAATCCGCCACTGACAATCCACCACTGACAATCCACCACTGACAATCCACCACTAACAATCCACCACTGACAATCCACCACTGTGCCAGCTCAGCGTTCTGGGCTCCCCTTACAGAGAAGAGCACCAACTTAGTAACACGCCGTCTAACGTTGTATCTGAAAAACAGCAACACTACCACCACCACCCCCACAACCACCACCAACAACAACGACAACAACAACAACAAAATCAATAAGAGGTTTTGAATTCTGCAGAGAACGTGGCGCTTCACAAAAGGGCGACAATGAGCTCAAAGAACGGTAACTCCGGTGACGCCTCACTGGCTGTGAACGGCAACACGGGGACGACTTTCAGCGGCCCTGGCTACACTAGTGACACCACACAGTGGAACTGTATGGAGACCGCTGTTGATACGGACTTCTCGCCATACTGGGCGGTAGACCTTGGACAGAACTATACAGTCCACCACATCACCATCTTTCGCCGAAGCGACAGTAAGTTTTGAAGCAGCAGTATTGAGTTTTGAGTCATCCCACGAAAGTGGCTGTTAGCACACGACTGTCGACAACATTCGTAGAATTGAATGTTCGACGGTTCGCGCAAATTGCAAAGAACATAGTGTCGCGTTAAGAGCAGTACTAATTATCAAGACAGAGTATTGCAAGTCAAGCGTAGAGGCGCAGTTACTAGCGAAAAAGCTGTTGGCTTTGCAAGCACGGAAAATGGCCCGTCTAACAGATTCCTCCACTTGGATTGAAACCCCCCTTTTCTCCCCTGGTTCAGATTCTCTCTTTGTCCAAGACGTTCTTTTTTCCGCGGTTAGGGGATTGGATGAAGTTGGATGGTAACGTTGAGCGAGGGAGGAGGGGGTGGGGACAAGTAAAAAATATATATAGTCTATACTTTAAGTTTGCAAACAAAGACACGAGCAATATCTGAACGTGTCGACAATATACAGCATCCTTCAACAGAGAGAGAGAGAGAGAGAGAGAGAGAGAGAGAGAGAGAGAGAGAGAGAGAGAGCACCAACAAAACATACATGTACAGCGTTGTATTCATGTTCAAAGCTGCTTCCAGTCCCAGTTTGGGAAAACATACACACGTATTACTTGAATACTGCGTGGGGACAATATCAATAAACAACTAGCCTACATTACTACATCATTTTGCTCGATAGAGGTGTGCCGAAGAGAAGGGACAAAAGACATATGTGACGACCCAGGCAGACACAGGATGAGAAACACAAAAGTCATGGTGGACGGCCACACTTGCACAGTGATCACAGACACAGACGTATTGGAGCTGCCGGAAAAATACGTCACTTCCTGTCAGACTCCGCTCACTGGGCGGGAGGTCCGGCTGTCACGTGACGACTCCAGCTCAGAGTTCGGCCACGTGATCAACTTGTGTGAACTTCAAGTTTGGGGTCAGTGAGTTATAGACATACAACATGCAGTAATATTCGGGACCCCATTTGGGGACACCCTAGTCTGATGACAAATTATGATTATGACACTCTGTCTCTGCCCCCCGCCCCCCTAATCCTCACCATGCCTATCATTAAGTGGATGTGTAGGGATTAAAGTAGGTTATATCCATAAAGTTCATAGCATAGCAACAGTCTAAAACATTTTAATGTTCTACCCCTGCCCCTCCTCTCTTTCTCCCCTTCCCCTCTCTCGGTCTCTCTCTCTCTCTCTTTGCATCAGCTTTTAAGACGTTCCTATATCACACAGCCTGCAAGCCGGGCCGTCACGGTGATACATGCCAGCATGGAACCAGTGAAAACTCTAGCGTGGAAAACCCAGACTGCAACAGCCAAGATGCCTGTACTTTCGGTATGTTGAATTCACCTCACAATCCTTTACGTTCATTCAGTTAGCACATCAGTAAACAATGGAACTGGAAAAGACGCTATTCCCGGAGGCACAGACATTCAAACTGCTCGGTAAACCTGCTCTACAATCACTTTGAAAACAGTACAGAATTGTTACCAGTATCCGATTAAGCCACTTTGTTATAAAGAAGGTAGCTGTTTTTGTTTGTGCCTACGCAGTAAGAACATTTTGCTGGCCTTGATCTTTCTTCAGATCATTCAGACACATTTGGAATCTGGATCAACACTTCCTGGATCTGTCGACTCGGTCGCGATGACATGTTTTTACTCAAGAGAAATATTCGATTCTGCACAAAGCGTCTGTACATTTCAACGAAAATAACTCAGTGTTTTTGTAAACAGGTACAATGATTCAGGAACCACCAGTATTTCTTCTCCGTGGTTATCTGTGTGTGTGTGTGTGTGTGTGTGTGTGTGTGTGTGTGTGTGTGTGTGTGTATGTGTGTTTTCACATCTCACAGGATCCTCTGGAACGAGACTGGAACTCAAAGTCTGGCAGATTGTAAGCTTTGTTTTCCTGGGAGGTGTAGTGAGATCATGCCTGTGACGCCAAGAAGGGTTCAGGCGCCAGATCATTCAGAAGTGCTGTCCAGTCTCTGTGGAACACTTTGCTCGGAAATCTCCGAACAGTCAGTTATTCAGAAGAGACATTAAAACCCATTTTTGCCACTATTGTCTGACAGTGCCAAACACACTAAATCTTCCATCCCCCCCCATCCCCACCCCCCTCTCTCGCTCTCTCTCTCTCGCTGCTGTATGTCTAAGTGGAACGGACAAGAACTTTCCTCATGGAGTATTTCTGCGCTTTTGAATGAACATTGGTTTGGATTGGAGTTTGCTGGTTAACTATTGCTCTCAATCCATGAGATCAGTGGATTGGGTTGGACGTTTACTGTTTAACCATTGCTCTTAATCCATGAGATCAGTGGAGTGGATTGGACGTTTACTGGTTAACCACTGCTCTCAATCCATGAGATCTTGACGTTTTACATTGCTGACGCTGTTTGAAATCATTACTGTGCTGATTCCTTGATGGTGTTCAGAGGTGATCCCACTGACAGCATCTTTAGTTTCTTGAAGGAATCCAATTTGTGTTATAAAATATAGACACAGTAAACAATATGGATTTTCTTTGACCTACCTTCTATGTCTTTAGTTTTTGTTTTGTTTTTATACGACTTGCAGTTTAAAAGAGATAAAACTTGTATGTTAACACTTCGTCACTTATGCGAGCGGTCAGTTTCCAGTCCCACTTGGGGCGTACAATTTTTCTCTCTCGCATGTGGCACCGTTCAACCGTTCATTCGGGCCGATCGTCCGGGGTTCTCTCCGGGTACTCCGGCTTCCTCCCCGTCCACTTCGGCCGGAAATATTCAGGCCACAGAATTTGAGATTAAATTCAATCTAAAAATTCCGTAACCTAAATTGCTGATTCCGGAGCTGACCCCTCGCACCACGTGGTTTTCATGTGTATCTTGTGTGAAAAAAAATAGTCATACAAAGGACAAGTTTGCTTCGCCTTATCCGAAGTTCAACTCAGGCGTGTTTGACTTAAACGTATGCGTTTGTATTATTAGCTCACCTGTCATGCCAGTTCTTTGAATGCGGAAACACGATCAGCACCGTAAACAATATAATAAATTTACAAAATAATAATAAGAAGTCCCTCAAATCCCCAACAAATCAACGCCCGTCTGTCTCTTTCTCTCTCACTGTTTTCTGTGCATGTTTCACGTTTTGATTCATTTTGCTTCTTTTGTTGTTCTAGTTAAAAGCAGCTTAGATGGACAGTTTGTAAGATCCTAACAGCTCTCTCTCTCTCTCTCTCTCTCTTCGCCATATCTTTGCTCCTTGTTTTCACAAAAAGAATCCCTTTATTCAAGGTCCCACAACCAGTTAAAAATCCCTCGCCCCAGGATTGACAAGTACAAATCCAGTCGATCCTTCTCTGGTCCGGATCTTTGGAATTTTCTGCATCTCCATGTGAGATCATCCCCTTCACTTCATGCCTTTAAGAAACGGCTTTTAAACTTTTTTCGTTCAGTTCAATAGAGCTGGAAAGCCAGTTTATCACCCATAGCGGCCCTCTTTTTCTTTGATCTCTCCTCCGTACTCAAATATCGGACAGCTTTAACCAGCACTTACCAAAAGTCGTTCTCAAAAAGTTCAGTCGAAGCTGGCGTCTCACCGACGTGTATGCTGTTTGCTGATTTTGCCGTCTGCTATCGGCGCAGAGAATGGCAGCAGATTCGTGGTCTAGATAGACCTCCGATTGAACAGAGGCTTCCTGAATCGTTTGAGTCATTCATGCAGTTATAAAATGTAGCTGCTGGGGGAAGAACGGTGTACATGTACTACAAATATTAAGAATAAACACTCACAAAGCTTCATATTTCGTGAAGAATCGGGACAGGAAGACCCCGCTTGAACGCGCCCTAATCGTGCAAAGCGTGAACAGATTGAGCTGTACTTGATCAGTTTCGCATTCATCACGCAAATTTACATTTCCTTGAAAGCGTCAGCATGTTTGTTTGTGTTTTTAGTGGAAGTTTAAAACTCGTGTTTTTGTTTGGATTTGAGTTCATGAGTGAATTGACACCATCTTGCCAGCATAAAAAGGCGCACTTTATTCTGTCGGCGTCGTGCTCTGCCGACGTACAAACTCGTTCGTCTGCTAGGTGCAGCGACTGTCAGTTTTTACTAGGATAAACGTTCAAAATATACCATAAATTGGCCCAGAAAATCAATCAATCAATCAATCAATCAATTGCACTTTATTCATCCCGAAACGGGCAATTAAGATTGAGACAGGCTCAGTATAAATCAACAAATAAATAATTAAGAACAGTCAATATTAATCACAGACTAAAGTAACTTAAAAAGCGTAAGAGTTCATTTATAAGCTGAACGCTGGGCTAAAAACAGAACACAGGCATTCTTATTCTTCTCTCTCTCTCTCACACACACACACACACTGACGCACACGCACACACACACACCTATACTCACTCACACCCACACACAAACACACGCGCGCACACGCACACACACACACACACACACACACACACACACACACACACACACACACACACACATCATAATTATCACATCACATCACATCACAGTTTGTTTAGGAGTCGGATGGCGACGGGCCCGAAAGAAAACTTCCGCCGGTTTGTCTTGCACGGGGGGCACCTAAAGCGCCGACCCGAGGGTAAAACATCAAATAGTGGATACAAAATATGATTGTTAAGAGCGAGAATGGAACGTGCCTTCCGAACCACCTGTTGTTCACAAAATGAAGTAATGTCCCTTTGCTGCTCGCCAATGATCTTTGAGCTTATCTTAACTACTCTCTGCAAACTGTTCTTGTTTCCTGTGCTAAGATTAAAATACCAACAAATGAACGAAAAACAGAGAACACTTTCAATAAAAGACTTATAAAACAACTGCAATATAGTTCTGTCCACAGAAAAAGAGTTCAACTTTCTGAGGAAATACAAGCGCTGCTGGCATTTTGTGACGACCGCCTCGGTGTTTTCATCCCATCTAAGTTTATCATCAAAGACTGTGCCCAGATATTTAAAAGAACTGACAATTTCAACTTCTTGGCCATGGATGATAGTTTGTACTGCTTTTTGACTATTTTTCCTGAAATCGACAATGAGGTCTTTAGTCTTTGAAACATTCAATTCTAAATACGAGTCGTCACACCATTCCACAAAGTCTCTCAGTGCCGGTCCATGATCTTGGTCATGGCCAAAAAAGAGTGAAAGCAGAGCACTGTCGTCGGAAAATTTCACTAAAAATCTGTCATCATGCCTACTTCTGCAGCTGTCAGTGTACAAAATGTATAGGAGAGGTGAGAGACAGCACCCCTGGGGCGAGCCCGTGTGTGTAAGCTTCATTTTGGACACGTTTCCGTTCACTAAAACACTCTGGGGACGTGCAGAAAGAAAGTCAAGAATCCAGGCTACCAGTTGGCTACCAAGATGAAAGTCAGAGACGAGTTTTCGAGCTAAAATGTGGGGTTGCATCAGATTAAAAGCCGAGGAAAAATCTGCGAAGAGTATCCTTGCATGTGCATTTGGTTTCTCTAAGTGCGTGTAGAGTTTGTCCAGGATGAACAGCTTGGCGTCTTCAACACCCCTACCAGCCCTATAGGCAAACTGAAGGGGATCTAACTGACACTCAGTAACAGAAAGTACTACTGATCTGACAAGTTTCTCAAGGGTTTTCATTACCAAGGAAGTGAGTGCGACTGGCCTGAAGTCTTTGAGTTGTTTGGGATTTTTTGTTTTGGGAATGGGAACAACGGTCGATGTTTTCCAAATAGTGGGGATGGTAGCTGTGTCTAGAGAGGTCTGGAAGAGATGCCGAAGAACGCCACCAAGCTGGTCAGCACATAGTCATGGTTTCCCCTCTCCTGTAATCGAGGGTCATGGCTCTTCGCGTAGGAAAAAATTTAACACATTAATATCTCTGTGGTGGCTGGACCAATATTTAAATAATGATACGATACAAGTGACGCTGAATAACGCTCCATGAAAATATACACTTTGGCCTTACAAGCTACTGTGCATGATTGTCTGAGTGGAAAATGCCCAACTCTGACACTGCGAGCTGAGGTTCGTCTGCTTGGCAGCCATTTGCAAGGTGTCGGCGCATGCGTGCCTGAATAGAAAACCGCGGGAAAAGTCGGAGATTTCTAAAGGTGGGCAGATCAGACAAAAGCTGACAGAATAACAGGAATTGGTGTAATATCTATTTGTCAGTCTCAAAAACAGTTGGCTGAAAAATCTCACAGGTCCTGTACTGCTTTCTACAAGCTTTTCTTAATAAAAAAATTCACTGACTCAGCGAAAAGATCTGTCAACTAAAACGTAAGTCAAGTTCAAGATCCCTCGAATCTGACAGGCCGGCATGCTGATTCCTCCCAACCGCATAGCAGAAAGATCTACACAAACACACGAGATTTTTCTTTGATGACTGAACAAAATTTCTGATTACCACTGATTTGATGTGATCACTGATGTGTGAGTGTCAGTTTATGTCACTTATGTCTCTCTAGATCTAGATTGTGAGCCGACAAGCATATTCACGTGGAAGGATGGTAGTGAGGAGAAAGAATAAAAGGGGGGGGAGCGTAAAATACGGCAAGCACTGTTACACAGCTGCTGTACTTTTTAAACTTTACAAAATCACCGTCACATAATCCAGTGTGTTAAATTGTACGTGCAGTTTTGCTTTCCAGGGACAAGGTCGGTGTAAACTAGCATGCATAATCAAACGCAAAACAGTAGTTAATAGGGAGGGTTTGCAAGCCGACTTTCGTGTCCGTGTGGTAGTGACCTTTTGACCCTGCGCGCAGCTAAAACGAGGCCAACTGACGTCACGCGTTACTCACCACCACCGGACAGCACTCAGGGTTTGCACTGCAAACGTTTCGCGGAATTTTCGTCACGGAGGATTACCTCCCTTGAACGGCTTTGCTTTCCCCGCCATAGCTAGCGCAGCGTGTGTGTTTGGATGCGATTCTTCAATTTCGGATACGATTTCTTCGATTTTGTACGGTACGCATGCTTCATTTTGTTTCAGAGTGAAACATCAGCTTCAATCATCTTACTTTTTTTTTTTTTTTCAACGGTAAGGTTACCTTCAGTTTTGAACTGAAATGCGAGTCCCAGACCACTGAAGTTCAAGTTAGATTTAGACTTTTGAAATGTCAAGATAACCTCCATTTCTAAAGCAACAACCCAAAATGAGCATAAAATTTACTTCTTCACTCAAAAGCAGTCTTTATAATCTTTTCAGTGTTCACTGTGCAACGACACACATCAGCAAGTCAAGCAGACGACGTGTCTTTGAGCTTCAGAGACAGACTTCGAAACCGATCACTTCAACATCAAAACACAGCCCCTAAACACCCATTAAGGCACGAATGATATGCATTATAGGCATGTTTATAAACCAGGTTCATTCACCGACGGAAATACCCCGTATAAACAGACAAAAACACTCACCAAAGTTGCTTGTAAAACTTTCGTCAAAACTGCGATTCTCACCACGAAAATTCTCGAGTTCGTGACCTAGAAACAAGGTCGGGAGGTTACGCGCACGCGCACTGGCCCCGCGCTAAAAATAAACAGGGAACCCCCACCACACGGACACGAAAGTCGGCTTGCAAACCCTCCCTATGGAAAACGTGGAATCTGAACACTATACAAATCAAGACTCTCATCTTTTTAAGTTGTTTGTCCCTGTAATGTACCAAGAGCATTACATGTTTGGCAGCGAGCGGGGAAAACAGCAACATGGTTCAAACTGAAAATGTTGCCACTTCGCATTGTCAGACTCTTGACGTCAATGGCACCATGCGCATCACGTTTGTATGTGGGCACTTGTTTTCAAATGTTTTTTCCTTTGGAGCGAAATGATCCAGTTTGCTGAAGATGATCAATAATATTGTATTGATGATCTGTGGTTTTCCCTCTGTTGTTGTATGTTTCTAAAAAGCATTCATGTCTGTGCTTGGGACTGCTGATAAGACAGTCGAAACATGCTTGGTGAGTGGATGAGGATCTTTGTAAATTAGGCTTTTGGTTGTCCTTTGAGTTGGTCAGACCAGACACAGCGAATGGTCAGACATCAGATTCCTGACGGGCGAAGGTTGTCCGATTTCATTTAAGACTTTTTTGGTAATGTTTGGCAGATAGTACACATGTATTTTAATTCATATACAACTAGGTCTGTTGTACTGCAAACAAAAATGCATACATGGGCACACCAACCGTATTTATTTATATTTTAGTATTACTTGTACTGTTTAATTTTCACACACACACACACACACACACACACACACACACACACACACACACACACACACACACACACTGAATGAGAAACATCGAAAGACATAATGTTCAGGTAGTGTATGTTGAAATTTATCAGCCTTGTGATTAGGACATCACTTGGAAGGTCACACATTATCAAACGTTTCCTTTTGTACATTTATTTCTAGACACATGTTGATCAGTTACAACACAAACATTTTGGCCAGTGGGGACAAAGTTTACCATTCAGGCTGGAAACATGACAGCACATGGAAACTGATCAGATTTAGGACTGACCATACAGTAATGTGTCATGGTAAAAACAAAAACAAAACTAAATACTATTTCTTTCAAATGTTACAACAGTGAAACAAGTGCTTGGACAACTAGCAAACTACAGATAACAGAAAATGTATTCTTTAGATTCTCACTGTTCCTTCAGCCCTAGCCAAGTCAGATTCACAGTATACCTATTACTGTGTCTACTTTGCTTCAGTGTTATATCCTTCAAAATGAAAATGTAGCAGTACAAACAAACATACATGTACAACCAACCAGCACACCTACAAACATTTCAAACAGAGTTTAGTACTAAATTTATTTCAAAAAGGTGGGGGCGGGGGTATGGCAGTTTGAATTTAGCGTCAAGTGTCCGATTAGATGAGGGAATTTTGGGACTGAATTTCACTAGTGTCAATACTGGAAAAGGTCTTGTCCTATTACAACCGGCTTTGACATCACCATTATGGTAACAAAAGATAATTTTAATGAGGGAATTTTAGTGTCCAAGATGCCCGGTCTGTAGATCCTGCAGCAGGTTTAAATCCCATGGTAGGCAGGGATATCACTGGCGATTGCTTTCTGAGGGGATTTCATATCGGTTAAACACAGACTTAGGCCAGTTTAAGAATATGTAATCTTTGCTCTTAGTTTGTAGTACATGTACATGGATTCGACACAATAGAGGTTGTCTGGTACGCTTGTTGCTAACTTTAACATTAAAACAAAACAGCAAAAGTGGACCTAACTAAACTTACCACTTGGTGTTGACTTGAATAATCGCCATGTTGAACATGATATCAGAGGATGACACATTTGTAAACATATTTGCAGGAGCTGGTTGTTTTGAGCAGGAGCTGGGCCTGAAATAAATGCATACATGCAGATCAAAGTGATGTTGTAACACACACACACACACACACACACACACACACACACACACACACACACACATACCCCACAGATCTGTAAAAAAAATAAAATTAAAAAAAAAATTTAAAAAATTGTGATGGTGTGCATGGTTTCTCTTCAGTCCTCATTTGTACTGATCTTGCATGATACATGTACTTCATAGACTGTTCAAACACACACAAAACACTTTGGTATACAGCTGACTTGTACTGCAGGCTTACTGAAATAGCTGCTGGTGAGTCTGACATGAGATCTATCTGTACACTGCCTGAGATCATACTTGCAATACCTATGTACAGACCAATGCCACAGCAAAATGCACAGTGTGCCCTGCTTTTCAGTCCCCCCCCCCCCCCCCCCACACACAGTTCCTGCTGCACCAATGCACACCTATCTGTCTAGCATACTGGTTTGTTCAGTGCTCTGCAATAACATGACAAAGTCCAGGGAAAAGAATATCCCAAGTGTCTATCATGTCACAGTCAGCAGGGGGAAAACACAGTAGGACCATGCTCACCTTCGTAGAATGGATACTGTCTGTGTATGTGATTATTAAAACTGCTGTGAGAGTCAGAATCTAATGTAGCACTCCCTCCAGTTTTACTCAGTTGCCTCCCAGTACTGCCTCTACTCATCCCTCTCCACCTTTCCTGGACTCCCTTCACAGTACACATCTTCCACACCCACCGGAACTCGACTGATTAGTGTAGATTGATCACCTCCTCCTTCCCATCATCGGAGTCATTTTCTTCCAATTCTTCTACATGCCCAAAGGAATCAGGAAAACCGCCGTCCAAATCTACGAATCTTGCCACACTCTAATCTTCACTTTCTGCACCATTCCCCGGAATATTGAACAAAATTCAACGATTATCCCCATTACGTAATGATCGCGCCGCCATCTTGTTGATACGAAAATCTAAAGTAGATTTTCACACGAACATTTATAGAAACTTAAAACCACTAGTAGATAAATATTGCTGTTTGATGTGAGGAGCGAGACCGCGTCCTTCGACTTTGCGAAACTATTCAGAATATCCCAGGTCAGTAAACCACTGAATATTTCGCTAACGTCATATTTTGAGAAAATTGAATCTCGCCTGCCAAAGTCGCTGACGTGTTCTACACGGTTGCTGAGGAAGCAATAGACAAGAAATGCAGTAATTCTGAGTTATACAAACGCCACCAGCGACATTGTGAAGTACAATCCGGGAGCAGTATGTTACTGGTATGAGTGATCGAGTGAGTGCGAAATTTCAAGACAATAGATAGATCTGGTTCCTGCCTGGTCTGTACAACTGATTTAGTAACTGCAGACATGTATCCGTAAAGGCTTTCTTTGAAACTTGACGCAGGCTTTTCAGTTCTAGCATTTAAAGATCTAAAACCACTCTAGTCAATGTCCAAAAATAGTCGGCTGCTAAGACAAAGGTATCAGTGACGCGACGTTACTTCAAGTTGCTTGTAGGCTCACACGCTTCCTTGTCGGACTCAGACGACAATCTCTGTCTAAACTGACAGAGATCATATTGTTTTGAAATAAAGGGGGAAAATGGACGTACACTCAAACACACTGCTTACCTTCAACCACGACGAAGAAATCACAACGCGGATTAAGACTGATTGAGGAAGTATCCGTGTTAGTATCCTTTCGTGAAAAATGTCGCAGGAAAGTGCGCGCGGGTTGGTGTGAGGGCAAATGGGAGATAACTCTGAAATAACAATGATTTCATTCCCTTCAGTTTTCGCCGTGCGCCATAAGGGATCCCATTCTAACTTCCGCAGACGGCCGGTTGAAGCCGTGAACATTTCAATCAAGTTCAGCTATAAACATCATCGTACAGCTTAGGTACGCTGTCAGTTTTCTTATATTAGCCTGACGTTTTCCTGTGCCATAGCCACCACGAAAAAAATGTAGCCACCAAAAAGTTTCTTCGCTTGGATCCCTGACCCAGGATGTGTCTTCCCCGAACACTCATGGGTTAGCCCGGACTAGTCAGCACAGTACTTCAATGTCCTGCCGCATATACCATCAGGACCTGGACTTTTGTTCATGTTGATCGTCCTAAGAAGCTTAACTACTCTGTCCTGGTCAATATCAATAGAATGATCAAACACAAGGGACGATCTGAGTTCGGAAATCTCGGATGAAAAGTCGTGCTTCTCAAAACGAGTGAAAAACGTGTTCAGTTCATCAGGCAGATCATTATCGTGTACACCATCAAGTCTAATCCGTGATTTACCGGCATCGGAAACCACGTTCACTGCTGCCATGTTTTTTATACCTTGCCAGGCAGCTCGGAAGTTTCCACCAGCAAACTTTGTCTCTACTTTGTTTTTGTATGTCCTTTGTGCAAGTCTGATAGCTGCTTTAACCTCTTTGTTCACTTGTCTTTTCTCCTCTGCAGTGCCCTGAAAAAAGACCCTTTTCTTTTTATTAAGTACATCTTTCACGCTCTTAGTTATCCAAGGCTTATTATTAGGGTAAATAGTGACTTGTTTCGTCGGTATCACAGAGTCAACACAGAACCGAATGTATGCCGTGACGGTATCAACAAGTTCGTCCAGTGTCCTGCACGCATCGTAAAACACCTCCCAATCTGTGCAGTCGAAACAACCCTGTAGACAAGCGATACTACTGGCTGTCCACACCTTTACTGTTTTCACCACACGCTGAACACGCTGACACACGGGCCTGTAGACAGGGGCGAGAAGTATGCTGTTGTGGTCCGCTGTTCCAAGGGGAGGTAATGCGACTGATTTATAGGCCGAGGGTACCGAACCATAACACAAATCGATTGTTTTATTGTGGCGAGTGGGGCAAGTCACATACTGATGATACGTTTTCAGTGTTTTGTCAAGGGTGCAATGGTTAAAGTCACCAAGGATGAATTTGGGTGCATCGGGCGAAATCGCGTCGAGTTTGTGTACCAGATGAGCGATGTGCTCAGTGGCCCGGGCTGCGTTTGCACGTGGGTGAATGTAGACCAGCGTAAAGAATAGCTGGGGGAATTCCCTTGGAATGTAGAACGGACGGAGCGACACGGTCAACAGTTCTATATCGGGCGTGCACAGTGTGTCACGGACTGTGACAGTGTTACACCAGCGCGGATTCACGTACAGACACACGCCACCCCCCTGCTGTTTTCCGGTCGCATTCTTGTCTCTGTCCAGGCGCACGGGTGTGGTGCCAAAACCGTCAAGAAACAACTCTGAGTCTGGTACCTGATTGTCTAACCATGTCTCAGTAAAGGCTAGAAGACAGGCATCCCTATATTCATGCATGTAACTGACATTAGCCCGAAGCTCATCCATTTTGGGGCGAAGTGAACGCACGTTTGACAACACCGTAGTGGGCAAGGGTACACGACCATTGTTTGTTTTCTTCGCTTTTTTAAGTCTCCGTCTCCAACCTCCTTTCTTTCCCCTTCTTCTTTTCTTATTCGACGTATTGTTCCCAGAGTGTTGTGGCAGTATATCATGCGGAAAGTCAACGTTAATCAGGTCAAATGAACCGACAGAAGTCGAGTCGCGTAATGTCAGTAAGTACTCACGGGTATACCCGCCATGGCGGCCATCGTGCTGCCCGTGCACCGGTCCAAACGAAGATGAAAAAATGCACACAGTCACAACCCCAAGCATAACTCTGTAGAATATCGCATCCATTTCGTACAGCAGTCACTCATGCAAGTCCTTGTTAGTCCAAAGAGAAAGAAAAGCACACATAACACCATAAAAATGAAAAACAAGGGAGAGCCTGTCCCGTGACCCGTCGCCCCTCGTGAAGCGCCGTGTAAAGAAAAGGATGATAAAGCATTTACACCCCATCAAGCTGTGGTATACCGACTCGTATTCTGATCCAAGACGCAATCAACCCTTCGCTAAAGCTCAGGGTTCATTTGCGTCTTGGATCAAAATACTCGTCGGTATCCCACAGCTTGATGGGGAATAACTGCTAATTATGCCCATTTATGTTCCCGGAGTCCACACGCACTTAGAAACCAGTCTTCACTAATCATTTATACCGTATCATTTATAAACACCCAACATGTACAGTTTTCAGTTTTAATATCTATAATGTGTATAATCCTTAGCTTACTTTTTCTCTCGTACTGTAGTCTAGCAACGGCAAGGTTGCAAACTGGCCTTTTGGCCAAAATCTTTTACCGTTGGAAAATAAAGGATTGCCATTGTCATTGTCTCTCATCATCATCATCATCATCATCATCGTCATTATCTATCCAGCACTAAACACACTCAGAGTGTCGTGTATTGACAACCCACAAATAGAGACAAATAGAGTCTTCATTTGGGGCGACGATTAAAGACACTGACGACAGATAGAGCAATATGACTGTATCATGGAGACCAGGCGAAAGTATGTGGTGTCAACGACTTATGTCAAGCTTTACTTTCCGCTCCACTTAAAAACTTCCTTGTCGTGTATTTGAATTGTTCCGGAACACAATCTTAACCAGAGAGGAGTCAGACATCAACATGGCAGCTCACACCGGGACACCTTTGTCTCTGTCCGGCCATCTTCTGATACTGAGTGTTTTCTTCATCATCACTGTTCCCTACAGTTACGGCGGGTCGTACGGTACGTCATTTCCTGTCTGACATCCGTCTGCTACCTTTTGTTGTTGTATTGGCTACCACAATCTGACTGTGTTGCTGGGTTCGGTCATATTTATGTATGGCGAGAGATAGAGAAGGCTTGAGACTGATAGAAGTTTTGCTTTGCTGTTGGTTTCCCTTTTCTTCCCTTACCACCTTTTGCGGTTTTCGCCCATCAAGGCCATTCTCTCTCTGGCCATTAATTTTTTTGTTCACAACAGCGGTGTGGAAAGGAAAGTTCTACTAGCATTAATTTTAAAGTGTTGATGAGAATGAGTATCCTAGCCGGGGAATACGTTGTATACAATGTATGCAGGTGTAATCAAAAAGCACAGGAATGCTCGTGTGTGTGTGTGTGTGTGTGTGTGTGTGTGTGTGTGTGTGTGTGTGTGTGTGTGTGTGTGTTTCTTCTTGTTCTTCTTGGTTTGCTGATGCTAGAATAACAAGCGAGTCGTTTTAGCTCACCAGCAAAAGCCGTTCAATTCTGCTTATACAAGGAAACCAGCTCCATCCTTAATGAAGTGTAACCTGGACGTCAGAGGGTTTGATCTGTTTTTCTACGGATATTTGTTTCGTGCATCTCCAGGCTTAAAGCCACGTTAAGGTGTTTTCTGGACTTTAGAAGACCTGCTACAGTGCTAGTATAAGTAGGTGACCCCAACTGTGTGATAAGAAAAGTAATGACAAGTAAGTTTACGTTTCCACTTAGGACAAACAGTCATGAGAGTGCCTAAACATTTTCATCCTGAACATACTGAATCCCGGCAAAACAGAAAGTATTGTGATCGCCACACGTCAGAAGCATCAGTTTAGTCCACGCACACTCGGCCTGTCAATCAAAATCAACCGATCAATCAGGTTACTGAACACCGCCTGTTGGGAGTATTAGTCTATAAACACATACAGTGACAGCCACAAATAAACAGCATTTAAAACCATCTCTAAAAATGTATTCATGCTTTCCAAGTCAGTTAAAACACCTCACAGACTGTGATGCTCGCGGGGAGCCGGGGTAGCCGAATGGTAGTGTTGGACTTTCAACGCTCGGGTCGTCAGTTCGAATCCCGGCTGGAGCCAAATATTTGTGCCGGCCTCTTTCTCGTTGCCCCGTCTTTGATATCACCCACACGTGGTGGAAAAGGACGTTAAACTCCCAAACACCCACCCACCCCTGCGATGCTCGCAAACTGTGTTACAGTGCCCATGTCAAAAAGTATATTGATGATGCTTCTGTGATGGTGTTGAGTGATTCAGGCAGACAGGGAGGCAAACACAGCGGTCGCTATGACATGAGTTTTATTGCAACAGGAAAACAACAACAAGCAGCATACAAACAAACGCAGTCACGAGCGGCAGGGCTGAGAGCGAGAGTGTGAGCGTCCAGTGAACCGTGGCTCGCAACTCCTTATATGCGCCCAGCGCGGCCCGCAAAGAAAGCAACGGCCGCTCGCAGCAGAAACAAGGGCTAGATGCTTTCGAGCGGCGAAATCTGTGTTTGTTTACACACAGAAAACTAACAATCGCGGGCGTAATACAACAGCTACAAACTTCAAACAAACTGCATTCAAAAGAGCGTGAAAAATACTTTAAAATGGCATAAGTTTCGAACATCATCAGAATACAGAGAATTTCCGATCGCCGGTTTAATAGCGTAAAGACAGGGACCACGAACTTGAAAAGGGGTGAAAATGGCAAAATACACCCGTTAAAAACAAAACACGATTAGAAAGTACAAACTCCTTCAAAACTACTTTAGTTTACATGATAACTCTAGGTTAAGTGGCTGCGGAGATATTTAGTAAATATCTCCGCACTTATTTAGCACTAAATGGACACAAACAAACACAACCAATTGGCACATGAGCCATCGTGGTTCCGCAACGCTGCACGCGTGCGGTAGCCTACAGGCGAACAAAGCCGGCGGCACACAGCTGGCCGGAGAACCTAGGGAAGTGGGCGAGAGGGTCCAAACCACTTGGCTACACTTCCACTCTGTGGGACTGTAGTAGTTACGTACACTTGAGGAGACTTAACTCCCTTCAAAGGAGAGCGGTGAAACAAATACTTCCTGATCCAACTCTATCCACAGACCAGGAACTGCATCAGCTAGACACGCTCCCACTTAAAAATCTAATATTCAATAAAAGTGTATCCATATCTAAAGTTTGGAAGGGATTTCTCCCGCAATATACATGTGACCTGTTATCTCGCCCAGACTCACGATATTCCACATCAACACTCAACTGTTACTTGCCACATTTGACCAAGATTAGATATCTACAAGACAAGCCTATCATTTTCAGGTCCCTCCCTTTGGAATGGCCTCCCACCAGCCATTAAACCAACTCCTTCGCTTGCTTCCTTTGAGGACAATCTCTTCAAGTTTTTATTTTATCCAGATCAAGCTTATACACAGATCTGTTGAGTATACCCCTCATGTGAGCAGCGTAGGCTCAAATAGACTGCCATGTGCGTGCGCGCGCGCGCGTGTGTGTGTGTTCATTGCGTTTTAAATGTGTAACTTGTTTCTTCTACACGTTTTCCTTTTTTTCTATATATTCCTGTAACTTTAAGATTTTCCTTCCTTTGCTCATATTTTCGTAGTTTAGTAACGGCGAGTTCGAACATGGTATTTCTACCAAAACTGTTACCGTTGCAAAATAAAGATTGTTGTCATCGTCATTGTCATCAATTCCTGTGTGAGTTGTTCATCAAGGGTCAAAACTGATAATCAATAGCCGACATAACATCAGAAAGATGATATAATTATGACCCTGTACATTGTGTCGATAGGTATCCTGCCAATGAAACGTTGGACGCTGCCCGACAACACTGTGAATTCCTCCGCCATAGAGAATGCAGTGGACACAGACACACTTTCCTGTGTTGCTCTCACCGGCACAAGACCGACCATCGACATTCTCTTTGAGCGGCGGGACAATACTGGTCGACCTACCAGTATCCGTACTGTTGTCCTGTACATCCCAACATATGAATCGAGTAAGTAGGATGTTCGTAGGTAACTGACTTGCACAGATACACGCAGTACACTCGTTGTAAGGAATTTGTTTTCAGTTCATTATAGTACGCCTCCTATGGTTGGCCAGATCGACCATGCTACAAATCATTCATAACACTGTTGCCGCCAGCCTGCTGGAATCCGCTGGACATAGGCTGTGCTGTTACGTAATCGAGTGCCGCGAGCGATAGAAGGGGGAAGCAAGGGGATGGTCACGCTTAGGGCCGCTGCTACACGTTGCCAGGATTGGTACTTGCAGGGCTGGAAACGCAGGAAACCATAATTAAATCGCTGGCGGCCAGCTGGCAAATCCCCCTTGCCGTTGCCGGCGCGGGAATAGAAAGCCGTTCTATTTTTCCTGGCAGCCAGCTAGCCACAGGCAGCCCGTACAGCCAACTGACCAATCACTGCCCAAACCTTGCAACGCCGCAGGCTGCATGTGTGGAAAAACCGTTGCCCGCCAGCAGGCAGCCGAGTACGGCAACATGCAGACTGGCAGTCGTGTAACCGTGCGCTTTAGCGCTCACCACCCCTTGACGCGCTGCAGACTGAAATAGGGTCGATGGTTCGATTGTTTGACTAGCTACCTCGCCGGAGGCTCGGTAGCTACACAAACAATCGAATCATCTCGGGGTTAGTGTTTCGCCGTAAACCACTCGAACTAATCATGTAAGCTCTCTTTCTCTCTCTCTCTCTCTCTCTAAAACGTGACTGTGAAAAAGCTCTCTTTTCACATGTCCATAAGTTCTCTTCAGCGTCGACATTTTGGCAGAAGTTTTATTATTTGTTTAAAGACCGAGAAATCTCTAAAATTATCCCCCATCTTTTTTGTTATTGTTTTTTGTTGTTGTTTTTGCTTTTATGTTATTTTTTAATTTTCTCCAAAGTGGCTGTGCGACTTGTCCTTCATGGTCGCCGACACATTCCATTGTACTAACGACCACCACCACAAGAGATGACTGATTGGAAAACACTTGAACATACTGGGGTGGTCGGACCAGCTTTGTTGTTATTGCTTTTTTCGATCTGTTGTTGTTTTTACGTAATATGCTTCAAATCTAAACAATAAAAACCTGACATGTACACCAACCACATTGTAACACCCGTGTTGTACAGACGCCTATAAAGCAGACGGACTCCAGTTGAAGGTCTCAGTTCATCGTGAATTCTCCATGTCCCACACCTTTACTGCCGGCGCCAACATGGGATATGTCTGGGACGGTACTGGTGAGACAGACTGGGTCAGGATTGGACTACGACAGCAGAGATACAGCTCATCGACCAGCATCACCCTAACCTTGTGTGAAGTCAAGGTTTATGGTGCGTGACAGCATCACGATAACTGGACTATGCGCTTTATGAATTCATCACTGAATCACTGACTCAGTCAATCAATCAATCCTCTCAATGCTCGGGTCGTGAGTTCAAATCCCGGCTGGGGCCAATTATTTGTGCTGGCCTTTTTCTCGTTGCCCCGTCTTTCATATCACGCATACGTGGTGGAAAAGGACGTTAAACTCCGAAACACCCACCCACCCAATCAATCAATCAATCAATCAATCAATCAATCAATCAATCAATTGTGTATATTGTATCTTTGACACTTGCAAGTCTTCGATCCATAGCCTGACCTTTGTTTTCAAGCGTTTGCCGAAGTACACTGTGGTATTGCTTGCCACTCAACTGAATGTACGGACATGTGTATTGGTTTCAGGTATGTCCCTATACCAGTACTGTACGTGTGACGACCCCTGTAGCAGAAACACTGACTCACTCTGTAAGAGCACCAAAGTTTGTACCTCGCTGCCTAACAGCTGCCCAAGGGGTATGTGCAGGCTGTTATACTAGAGCGTATTGACAGGAACTTAGGAAGTTGTGGAACTATTACCGTCTTCCTCAGTGGATTTCGCGATACTTTGTGTGTGTGTGACGGTGTGCGTGTGTGTGTGACGGTGTGTGTGTGTGTGTGTGTGTGTGTGTGTGTGTGTGTGTGGTTAATAATAATAATAATAATAATGATAATAATAATAATAATGAGGATTTGTCTGGCGCCCAAGCTCTTACTGGAGCTCTTGGCGCCTCACAATAGCAGAGTGGCATTACATACATACACGTTATATACACGTTACATACACACTGTCATGATACATCCTAAAACGACATAATGATGATGACAGTGATGGTAGCGTAGTCAATTTAGTCTATATAATGCAGCCGGGAAAAAAATGGGATTTTAAATCACTTTTGAAAGAGTCCGACGAGTCAGGAGGGCGAACATGGGAAGGCAGGCTACCGTGGTAGAGCAATGCTCGCCGACCTAGTGTTTTCGACTTAACCTGTGGAATGTGAAGGATGCGGGTGTCAGCGGAGGATCTGAGTTGTCTGGAGGGTGTGTACAGCTGCAGCAGAGAGGAAAGATATGAAGGACAGGAGGCAGTGATACAGTTATTGCATCAGTATAGTAGCGACTTTATACTGAATCCTTGCGCCGACAGGGAGCCAGTGCAGTTCTCTGAGGAGGGGCGTGACATGCTCGGATCTCCGTACTCTAAACACAAGTCTTGCCGCAGAGTGTTGGACTTTCTGTAGCTTGTCTAGCAGATATTTTGGACATCCAGCATACAAAGAGTTGCAGTAGTCTAATCTCGACAGAACAAATGCAATACAGGAGTAACAGTTGCACCAGTGGTAAGGTAATGGCGTACTGAGGCAACGCGCCGCAGTTCTAGGTAGGCAACGCGACAAGAATTTACAACCTGCTGGTTCATGGACAAAGTGGGGTCAAAAATCACTCCAAGATTCTTAGCAGAGGATGAAAAATCAACATTAGTGTTGTCAATGGTAAGTATTTTGAGGACTGGCCCATGACTGGACGTACGAGCAGACTTCATGATCAAAACTTCCGTCTTGTCATCGTTTTGCTGTAACCTGTTGACAGACATCCAACTCTTGACATATGAAATGCACTTCTGAAGGCACTGGATGGCGAGCGGAAGGAGTTCAAAAGTAGTGTCTTTGTACAACTGGGAATCGTCAGCAAAAGCTGGTAGGATATGGAATGTTTATCAGTCAGAGCGGACAGTGGTTGGGTGTACATTATGAACAAAACCGGTCCTAACACGGAGCCCTGAGGGACGCCGAAGCGTAGAGGACTGGAAGTAGAGTGTTGACTGTTCACTAAGACAGTCTGAAAACGCTGGCGCAAATATTATTCACAACAGGAAAGGGCTGTGCCAGTGATTCCAAAGACTTTCTCTTATCATGATATATTGTGTCGAAAGCGTCCGATAGATCAAGCAGGGCTAGAACTGAGATTTTGCAATCACCCAGAGCCATCAGAAGGTCACTGACAAACTTAAGGAGCGCTGTCTCACAACTATGACCAGGTCTCTTTGAACATACATGCTCAACAAGCGGAGACAGTAAGGTGTGTGTGTGTGTGTGTGTGTGTGTGTGTGTGTGTGTGTGTGTGTGTGTGTGCTAACGAAGACTTAACACAGAGAGAAAAACAAAAGGACTTCGCTCTTTGGTCATAATGAACTTTTGTGTTTGTGCAGACAACGTGGCGCTTCATAAGAAAGCGACGATGAGTTCCACGTATATCAAGTCTGGCGACGCCTCACTGGCCGTGAACGGCAACACGGGGACGACTTTCAGCGGTCCTGGTTACACTCGTGACGCCAGACAGTGGAACTGTATACACACTGCTGATGGCGAATCTAATCCATACTGGGAGGTGGACCTGGGACAGAACTTTCAGATTGATCACATTACCATCTTCCGCCGCAGCGACAGTAAGTTCACATCTCTTAAGTTAATTCAATATATTGATCAACAATTAATTGGGACTGCGTACCCGTGTAGAAGCCACCCTCCCTCGACCCGCAAACTCCACTCCTTCAGCCGCCGATCCGGGCTTACCTCCTGCGATGTCATTCATATCTAGGCACTGGGCATTAATTTTATCGTTGTACTAACTGTATCAAGTAGCTGTTATTTGCCGTGATGCTGCTGTTTACCGACGAGAATATTGACCCCGTAAGACACAAATCAGCCCTGATAGTACAGTTCCTTAGGGGAAAAATCGTTACACACCGGACAAAAGCACCAATTTTTTTTCTTCTGGTGATTCTTTAGCACATTTTATTGAAATTTAGCCATGGCCCCCGCAGGTTAAGCTCCGGGTCCACGTCACGTGATATTTTGTCCAACTGCACAACGCGTAACTGACCGTAAACACTACTTTCGCTTTCTTGCGCACATAAAGCGAGACTTATGCTTTTGTTACATAGAAACACGGATGAATTTCAATAAAATAAGAATCACCAGAGAAAAATTGGTGTTTTTGTCCGGTGTGTAACGATTTTACACATGAGGCCTCCATATGGAGTCGGACTACGAGCTTTAGTGAAGGGTTGATCGCGTCTTGGATCAAAATACGAGTCGGTAAACAACAGCTTCATGGGGTGTTATTGCTTTTTCATTGTTTTAGGTAAGTTTGTGGTGTATTTGAGTGTTTGTTGGTTTGGATGCATCGGGCTTTCGGATGATGCAGACGATTCTCGGGCAGACACGGCTGATTGCAGTACACACTCCTCCGCTCAGAAAACGTCACCTTGTAATCACAACAAGAAATACTAGTTCAATTAAAAACCACAGAACCATTTCTAACCGCAATTGGTTAAAACTTTGTAATATTGAAAAAAAAGAAGATGTTTTTGCTGGAGCAGTTTCTGAAAAACCATCGGAAAGCGGTGAAACGAAACCATTTCGATCAACAAAGCCAATGTCACTCAAAGAGCGGGAACTGCCAGCGTCAAGTGTATTTTCTTCGCGGGAACAGGCTTTTTGTGTATGTTGACAGTAACCTGAAAAGTTCACAGATGAATACTGCCCCTGCTAACGGCGCTGTCAGTTCATAAGTTCGGCGTTGTTCCTGTTTCGGTAGGCTGGTTAGTCGCGAAGTCTCGATTCATCAGCTGCTAGCAGACGTCGATTGACGCACGATTGTCTTTTCGTTTCCTGCAACGCTGTTTATGCCCCCTTCACGTCGTAATGAATGCGTGCACTCTGATTATTTTAAGCGAATACTGCGTTCGTTGCGAATTGCGTGATGTAGACAGATCCAAAACTATGGTATTTCACGATTGTTTCTAAAGATCGATCGAAGTATCACGGGAACGAGGCTGATGGACCCACTTCACCTTTCGGTTTTCGTTGTAACTGACCATGAGTTGAGTACATGGTGCCCGTTAGGCAAACGCTGCCCCCTAATATGAAGTCAAAGAACGGGTTAATGAGGGTGTAGTGACTGAATGCCCTATCGCTGGTGGCACAAACAAAAGTAAGCGTGCTCACATTTTCATGTTCCACTCGAAACATCCCTTACACTTAGGAGCGGACGCGATTACTGATGTGCACAGTGTGTTTGTGTAAAAACTCAAGAAATCAAGAAAAGCAAATTATGGTAAGCGCCAGAAGTTATTTTATGTCGTCTCTGTCTCTAATCAAGCGATAAAGGCGCGATTTTCTTCCCATCTCGAGTAAGGTTGTCCGCTGGCAGTCCTGTGGTTCATGGGCAGACGTCAAGGGGTGGGGGGTAGTGTCCCCCCCCAAAAAAAAAGAAAAAAAAAAAAGAAGAAAAAAAAAGCGCATTGTGAGCGTAGTAATATCCAAATTGTTTGGTCCTGAGTTGCTTGTTTCACTAGTCAAATGCGGTCAGTTTCACCACTGAAATAAAAATGAAAGGAAAATAAGGCGCTAATGGATGATAAAAGGAAAAAACAAAAACCACCCGCATTTGTCAACTGAAAGGTTTATATTATGCAATGTGTGTTTGCCAGAGAGTTGTATTAGAGAGTACAGGACAAACGCAGACGTCTGTGCAGATCCCGGTAAACACAAAATGGAAAACACCAGGGTTACAGTGGACGGGCAGACGTGCTTTGACATGAACGAGGTTCGGTACTTGCCTGAAAAAATCGACAGATCCTGTCAAACCCAGCTGACTGGAAGGAAGGTCAGACTGTCACGATTCGAATCTGATAGCTCGGCAGTTGGCAACACGCTCAACCTGTGTGAACTTCAGGTTTGGGGTGCGTATGCATGTGCTGCTTACCGTAGAAAGCAAATTGACATGACTAGAGTGAAAGCCGGCCACTGAAAGAGAACTGATTTATTCTGGATACTTTTCGTGATGTTCTGTCAATATTTTGAAGCTGTTTACCTTGTAGTTTGGCTCGTGTATCTTGAGTCTGAAAATTCTTAATAATCGTAGTTAAATTCTGCCTACATAACGATGTGTGCTCATTGTGAGGGTCGGTTGTGGCCATTTATACATTCTTAACATAATCATAACAGTCTCATCGATGGATTAGAATTCTGTGCATGTGTTTAGAACAAGATGGCCACCAGCCCAATATGTTGTTTCCATTCAGTGACCTGCTGTCGTCGTGGTCGTTGTGTCATGTATGCTGCCCGCGCGCACACGTACGCAAGCTCTCTGACATCAAGCATGTTGACACAAAGAAAGTACAGGAAAACCTTTCCGTGCCTCTTTCCGCTCGCAAAACCCCAAACACATAAAGGTCGTGTTAACTCGCCTAGCTGGTCGATGTCACTAACTTTTTGACGTATGCGAGGTTCTACATGGGTGAATGAATTCTTGTAACACAGTCGTTCCCCTTTGACAGAGTTACTTCCCGCAGGCCTGATTGACAGGTGAGAGACGATTGCTTACTGGTATCGGAGAAGAGAAACACACACACACACACACACACACACACACACACACACACACACACACACACACACACACACACACACACACACACACACTCTCTCTCTCTCTCTCTCCGGCTTAGACGCGCGATTGTCTGCGTTGGTTTCCCATAACATCTGGTGAAGTACATAACTAATTAGTACCTGTTGCCTTTCCACAGTATGCAAGCCAGGCCATTATGGAGACAGATGTATCTACACGTGCAGCAGCCAGTGCCAGGGAGGCCAGACTAAATGTGACTCTAACGGCGATTGTACCGATGGTATGTTTGCGGGTTACATACTGAATTCAAGCTGGTAACCAAACATTTGTACTGACATTTTCCAGCTGGAAAAGGACGTTAGCCACACACACACATCTTTCAGATTTCCGTTTATAATCCGCAAGTAATCAAGGGGGTGGGGGGTGGGGTGGGGGGGGGAGAGAGAGAGAACAAGAACAAGAACAAGAACCTTTATTTTACAACGGTAGAAGTTACAGGCATATTCATACCAATTTTAAAACTTGCCGTTGCTACACTACATGAGCTAATACTACTGAAAAATTAAGAAAGAAGAAAAGAAAAAAACAAACAAACAAAAAAAAAACAAACAGCACACACACACACACACACACACACACACACACACACACACACACACACACACAACATCACGCATGAACCATTCGCACGCACCTATGCAGAACATAATCATAAGCGGAAATAATGTCATAATTTCTATAGAAGTGGACAAAAATGACGATGAGTTATCACGCACAGATAAGAGAACGTTATTCATATTGCTGAAAGGTGAAAGTGGGTACTTGGCGCTAAATAAAATGTAATGACGCATGTGCAGGTGAGAGAGAGAGAGAGAGAGAGAGAGAGAGAGAGAGAGAGAGAGACTGTACATTGATTAATTGATTGATGTAACTACACTGAATCTGCAGAAAGTGAAAATAGAAATTCTGCTCGCTTTAATGCCGTAAGTCTCAGTTCTAATTATGGGCAACGTGTCCCGATCACAAAATATGAAATCACATTGTATTTGACGTGAATTGAAAACTACAGTCGCAACATGACACTGGTGTTTTTTTTATATTTTGTTTTTGTTTTGTTGACACAATGCATGACCGAACTGCTTTCTAGTGTTGTGTATGCAACAGTGTTTCTAAGGAAGGTTGCAGCTTGTCTACAAGGGAGATTTTGTTCCTTTTCAGGGTGCGTGGGAAACTGGGGGAGGCCCAAGTGTACAGGTTTGTACTGTTTGTCACAACAACAATTCATTGCACACACACACACACACACACACACACACACACACACACACCGGCACACACACACACACACACACACACACACACACACACACACAGAGGCGATTTTGTTGAACGAGCCGTGTAACACGCGGGATTATGATGTACTCCCCACCTCTATATACTCCGGGGCACTTACCGCTCTAAAGCTGGATGCACTCCCTATAGTCCAAGGACAGATACATTTCACGAACGAAGCAAATCGTTAGTCTACATGTGGCTTAGACTAGAGGGAGTACATCCAGCTTTAAAGCGGTAAGTGTCCAGGGCCCGTATGTAATAGTCGAGGTTAGGAATTTTAGCCCTGGGTTAGAGTCTAACCTCGAATTAAACTAGCCCTAGGGTTAAATTTTCCGTTGTTTTTTGTTTTAAATCAAGAAACGGGCCCATTCCAGCAAGGTGCCTAAACCGTTATAGAAGGATGTTTCCTTCCTTTCTTCGCTTTCTTTTTTATTAATCACAGTTTGCTTTTGGGTTTCTTTTGTCCTAGTCTGGGTTAGGCCCGTAGCCGTGGGTTAAATTAACCTTGAGTTGTACATACGGGCCTAGGAGTATAAACAGCCTTGGAGTACATCCCGCGTGTTATCCCGGTCTGTATTCGGTTAAAATGCATATTCCTGTTAGTGTTCAGGGGCAAAGGTCGAAGAATAGGAATTCGTCGGAAACTGACGCGCGGGCTTTATAGGGGTATCCGAAGCGCTGAATACTGTAACTACGACAGAGCTGACTGTACTCTATCATATGCGCAGCCGATTATTGATCCAATTGTTCTATAACCCAGGCACAATGATACACGCCTGGTAGTGGTAAATGAGAAACACAATCTTACATAAACTGTGCATGCTTCTTCGATTCCAATTGCCGGCTGCATGTGGAAGTCTAACCCCAAATATACATTTGCAGCGTGTGCTCCTGGCAAGTATGGACGGGACTGTCGTAAGACGTGCAGCAAAGGCTGTGTCAACAACACGTGTGACCAACTTACCGGTGACTGCTCGTGTCGTGCTGGCTGGAAACCACAAGACCCCAAGTGCAAGACAGGTAAACACCTCCGGAAGCGTGCCGATCATAATAATACATGTGTATTAGACCGGTGGGGGGGGGGGGGGGGGGGGTAGACCTGTAACGTTGTACCAGTTTAACTCAGGATAAGCAGCTATCATACTTGTCGTACAGCATGGACTGTCTTAGAGCTTAGCTATCCACTTGGCCATCGGGGATGATGGTTGTTTTACGATTATCTCAAGATATCTCTTTAGGAGTAGGTAGAAATACACAAGTTTGTCTTTGATTTCCACGTTCATGGTCCACGTGTGACATAATAACCGAACTACTAACTCCTGCGTCTTTTCTGCCAGTATCAATGTACGCCTTCCAAACGCTGATTCGTGAGTTGCATGCTGTTGTCCTGTGTCCTGTGTTGTGCAGAATGTACTGCTGGTACGTACGGCGAGAACTGCGGGAGTCAGTGTGGCGAGGGATGCAAAGACACCTGTGACAAGGAGAACGGACATTGCCAGTGTAAGGACGGATGGAAGCCCGATACCTGTGACCGCCGTGAGTGACTAAATTCTTTACCTAACTTTTTGGGTGTACGTGCGTTAACGAACTTGGAACAATTTTGAATCAAACGTTTTCCACAACGAATGTGGTCCAGTCCTCAGTCTATTGAAAGCATCGCTAAAAGAAAACACGCACAAAAACCACACACACTAAAGGAAACAAACAAAGCTTTACGGAAACAAAGTGGTAATTAAGTATGAATGATACTTCGACTGAACTAAATGAGGACCTCCTGAAGTTATGTTTAAACACACATGTGTACCACATAATTACTCAAAACAAGTTGTTGGTCCAATGCATTCTCTTAGCGCTGCTGTTTCCACTGAAACGTTGACCTGGCATGAATGAAACACAGGGGCCAACACATCCGTATGAAGTGTGAAACATGTTGATTAAAAAAAAAAGGGGGGGGGGGGAAGGGGGGTGAGGGGGGGGGGGGTGAGGGTGTTTATTTGCCCACATTTGACAGTTTAAAATTCATTGAATTTTTTTCCAGGTAATGCAAAATAAACAAGGAGTCAGGAAAGGGTATTGATCCACAACCAAAGTGGGTACACCCTGCCCCATGGCAAAATCTTGAATTACGAAGCCCAGACTTGGAGTTACTACCCCCTTGATACGGAAACAAAGCCCATGGTGATATAAGAGATACTGCATAGAATCGAATACATGAATGAATGTAATCAGGGCATTTGACATCCATACGACAAATGAGACACGTGCAGATGACACGCACCCACAACAGAGAGAAGTAATCTCTTTTCCCCCAAACTAGACCAGCATCTAGTAAAATATAATGGAGATAGCATCATGGCTTCAGGTGCACATAACGTTATGTCAGATAAATCTAACACTTCTGATTAAAGGAGCACATTATTTGAATTGGCTGAATGAATTGGTAGGTACTTGACGAAGCAACATAACGAAGGGTTTGTTCGGCAGAGTAGACTCCAGAGTTATGTCTCTTCCCATGTAGACATATAGTCCACCCTTAATACTTAATATTACAAACTGACAAGGCTTCTATTTTCCAGGATGTGAGGCAGGTACCTATGGCCCCAACTGTCAAGGGAAGTGTAGTGAAGGATGTGCAGCCGACTGTGACGACCTGACCGGACACTGTGACTGTAAAACTGGCTGGATTCACTCTGATAAGTGTGAAAAGAGTATGTCCCATGTATACTTGTAGTCTTTTAACGTGCCATTCGTCTGGTAATTCAGTCCTGTCCTGTCTGCCAGTTGCGGTGATCTTATATCGTTCTGTATGGGAATGGTGTGTGTGTGTGTGTGTGTGTGTGTGTGTGTGTGTGTGTGTGTGTGTGTGTGTGTGTGTGTGTGTGTGTGTGTGTGTGTGCGTGCGTGCGCGTGTGTGTGCGTGCGTAGGTGCGTGCGTGTGTGTGTGGGGGGGGGAGGGGTGTTATTTTGTCGTGTTGTTATACTGGTTATTGTTTTTTTTATGATTTAATTGTGCGGTTTTTTTTTGTTTTGGAGTTTGTTGTTGTTGTTTCTTGTTGGGTTTTTTTTTGTTTCTTTTATGCGATTGTGAAAACAGGTCAACGTGAACCAAACTCTCAGCAAATACTACAATGAAAAAATGCAAACCAGTGTACAAAAAAATAAAGATGATGTTTACTTCGACAGAATGTGACGATGGAACGTATGTTCACAACCGTGTTATGACGTGTGGCCAGTGTGCGGGGTCACCAGAGTGTGAACATCATATTGTGCGGGGTCACCAGAGTGTGAACATCATATTTCAAATACAAATGCAAACTTTGAAGTTTGGAATTTGAGTCAGAGTCCGAAATTTCATATTCCATATCTGACACAACATCATCGATTCGTCTTTCTTGTGAAGCGGTGTCTGCCGTCCCCGGTGTCACAGGATATTTCGGAACCGGACGAATGGGAACCATTCCGATTTATCCTGGCCCTGGTGGCAGGATTTTTCAGAACCATTCCGATTTATCCGATAAATGGTAATAGGGTTAGGGTCAGGGTTATCCTAGGATATCCTACCGCTATCCTAGGATAAATGGGAATGGTTCCGAAATATCCTGGGATTTTTCGGAACCGGTTACGATTTATCCTGGTTCCGAAATATTCTACGACACCGGGATCAAAGAGCGGTGTGCGGGTACCGCGCGCGTAGGGAGCTGACCGGTAGACTCGGCTCGGGGTATTGGAAACTTGTGGGAGTGGTGTAGATGGGGTAGGGGTGGGAGTGGTGGGGGCGAGGCTGGAGAGTGCTGAGTTTGCATGTATTGCAAAAATGGCTAAAACGGGCGCCCTAGCTGACATTCAGCGGTACTTTGTAGTCATCGATGAATCTCACATGTTAACAACATACACCGCTGTTTGTTTGATTGTGTGCCATGTGCTCACTTGCATGGAATATATCAACTTGAACCATTTTTTTTACGCCTCCTTGCTGTTTGACGCAGCCGCCTGTTTGCACCAAGGACAATATAGTGTAAAACGACCCGGTTCCCGGTATAAGGTCACACGCATGCCAGGGTGTATACGTGGGGACCGGTGACTACCGATCCACTCCACCAATTCCACCCGCTTCCAGTAGTCCACCCCACCACTTCCACCCACTTCCGGTAGTCCACCCCACCACTTCCACCCTTTTCCGATACTCAGAATCCGGTCAGGGGTCGTCTCCCCCATGCGCGCGGTACCCGCCGGCCGTTCTTTGATCCTGGGGTTAGACCGCTCCGTTGAAGAAACGTTTCGATGGTGTTGTGTCACATTTAGAATTTAGGATTCTGACTCTTTTCTGTCAGTTTCATCATTTGTATCATGAATATTTCTGACTCGATCACCACTACTGCACGACGACCCAAGCACACAACGTGTTTGTTTTATAACTGTTTCAATTTTATTTCAGAATGTCCTGAAGGGTCCTACGGCGAGGACTGTAACATGACATGCGGTGTCTGTGCGGGGTTAACAGCGTGTGAACACGACACGGGTCACTGTACACGGGGCTGTGCTGACGGCTTCACGGGAGACAGTTGCCACGGTAGGATTTAACTGCTAAACTCATGTCATCTGGAAACAGGTTTATCACGTTAACTGCCGAATTATACTGTACATAAACACTTTGCCCGCAGTCAAGAGTGAAAGTCAAGTTTGTATAATGAGTAGCCTATATGTGACACAAAGTTCTGCAAGACGTGATCTTTTATGTTTTATGTAAGCCTGCTTGTGGGGGGGGGGGGGGGGGCTTTCGACAAGCGACGCAACTCTGGTTCACAAGTGCGGTAACTTTCACTCTGAACATTTGTAGACAAGTAGACTTCGCTGTGGTACGGCTTGAGAACTGTCGCCTATGGGAGTCTTTCACGGTGTCGACAACTACTGTGGCATCGAAAGTGTTAAAGCATGTTCTGTGCTGGGTTTGCAAAAATCCCGTACTGTCTCACAGGTTTTATTTTCTTTGCTTTACAGACGTTGCGACAACAGGTGGACTGGAGATGTGGCACATTGTGACCATAGTTTTCTCTGGGCTCACTGTCATCGCGCTGTCAATTGTTGCTACGTTTTGTGTTATTCGGTAATGCTCGATCGTGTATTTTGTGCCTTGTGCAAGCTGGATTGGTTTAAGAAGCAGACCTTACATCAACCTGTTTGAACTAAGAGATCTATTTCCGAACGTTATGCCAACAGGTTAATTTGAAATATAGGACATTTGCTGTGTGCTGTGTGATCTTAAACTCCGAGTTCTGTGGTGTTGGACCCACCAAACTTGGTTGCGAGTATACCCTTAATGACACTGCGATGTCATAAGAAAAACCGAGGAATGTACTACAGGCTAAAGCTGTTTTAAAGAAATTCTTACCCTACAGTTAAACAAAATCTCGTAAAATTTCTACTGACGGAATTCTTCCAGTATTAAGGAAAATAAGAACGGCTGTACGATATTACTACTTCGCAGTATAGATACGTGGTGTAAAAGGACATTAAATTCCCACCCCCACCCGTCTTTGGAGTATGTTTGTCATGTTACACGGGATAGCCTAGCTTGTAGAGCTTTGGAATTGAACTGTACATGACAGAGTAGTGTAGCTTGTAGAGATCTGGAATTGAACTGTACATGACAGAGTTAGTCTAGCTTGTAGAGGTCTGGAATTGAACTGTACATGACAGAGTAGTGTAGCTTGTAGCGCTCTGGAATTGAACTGTACATGACAGAGTTAGTCTCGCTTGTAGAGGTCTGGAATTGAACTGTACATGACAGTCTAGCTTGTAGAGGTCTGGAATTGAACTGTACATGACAGAGTAGTGTAGCTTGTAGCGCTCTGGAATTGAACTGTTCATGACAGTCTAGCTTGTAGCGCTCTGGAATTGAACTGTACATGACAGAGTTAGTCTAGCTTGTAGAGGTCTGGAATTGAACTGTACATGACAGTCTAGCTTGTAGAGGTCTGGAATTGAACTGTACATGACAGAGTAGTGTAGCTTGTAGCGCTCTGGAATTGAACTGTTCATGACAGTCTAGCTTGTAGCGCTCTGGAATTGAACTGTACATGACAGAGTTAGTCTAGCTTGTAGAGCTCTGGAATTGAACTGTACATGACAGAGTTAGTCTAGCTTGTAGAGCTCTGGAATTGAACTGTACATGACAGAGTTAGTCTAGCTTGTAGAGGTCTGGAATTGAACTGTACATGACAGAGTTAGTCTAGATGTAGAGCTCTGGAATTGAACTGTTCATGACAGTCTAGCTTGTAGAGGTCTGGAATTGAACTGTACATGACAGAGTTAGTCTAGCTTGTAGAGGTCTGGAATTGAACTGTTCATGACAGTCTAGCTTGTAGAGGTCTGGAATTGAACTGTACATGACAGAGTTAGTCTAGCTTGTAGAGGTCTGGAATTGAACTGTTCATGACAGTCTAGCTTGTAGAGGTCTGGAATTGAACTGTACATGACAGAGTTAGTCTAGCTTGTAGAGGTCTGGAATTGAACTGTTCATGACAGTCTAGCTTGTAGAGGTCTGGAATTGAACTGTACATGACAGAGTTAGTCTAGCTTGTAGAGGTCTGGAATTGAACTGTTCATGACAGTCTAGCTTGTAGAGGTCTGGAATTGAACTGTACATGACAGAGTTAGTCTAGCTTGTAGAGGTCTGGAATTGAACTGTTCATGACAGTCTAGCTTGTAGAGGTCTGGAATTGAACTGTACATGACAGAGTTAGTCTAGCTTGTAGAGGTCTGGAATTGAACTGTTCATGACAGTCTAGCTTGTAGAGGTCTGGAATTGAACTGTACATGACAGAGTTAGTCTAGCTTGTAGAGGTCTGGAATTGAACTGTTCATGACAGTCTAGCTTGTAGAGGTCTGGAATTGAACTGTACATGACAGAGTTAGTCTAGCTTGTAGAAGTCTGGAATTGAACTGTTCATGACAGTCTAGCTTGTAGAGGTCTGGAATTGAACTGTACATGACAGAGTTAGTCTAGCTTGTAGAGGTCTGGAATTGAACTGTTCATGACAGTCTAGCTTGTAGAGGTCTGGAATTGAACTGTTCATGACAGTCTAGCTTGTAGAGGTCTGGCATTGAACTGTACCTGACAGAGTCACGAGTGGGATCCCTGGCTGGAGGCCACATAATCCTTCCGTCATCCCGTCTTTGATAATTTTGTTTTTCATCGACAGGTGGCGGGATGGAAAGGCGTCTGGAGATGTTCGTCAGGAACAGGGTTAGTATTGTTCATGGCATCAAATCAAGTAACTAGAAAATAACGACCATGATACAAAACAAACTAGTACAGAACGATAGTACAGCGCCACCCAATAGGTATTTTTTAGTTTTGCTTGGGGAGGAAAGCCAGATAACCCGGAGAGAAACCCCCGATGAGCAGCCTGGTTGCCAGGAAAACTGGTAGTATCAAATATCACAAGCTCGACCTGGGCTCAAGCATGACGGTTAGAAAACATTTATGTCTTTAAATGATATATTGAAATCATAACGATTAAACACCAGAGCCATTCAGCCATTTCTGTCCTTTTTTAGGTTTGGGTTTTTTTGTTTTTGTTGTTGCAGGCCTGCCATTGCAGAACATGGGTCACAACAGACAGCCCGATTCAAACGACAATCGCAGAAACCCGAATGGAGAGGGAGATCAAACTTACGACGTGTGCCAACCTCCACCATCCCCCGTTGAGGACAGGCGTTCATCTCCAGTTATCGTGGGCGACAACAGAGGCCAGACCACACCTGATCACGTGACCCACGTGATGCAGCCATTGGCCGACATCACATGGTCATCTGAGTCACGTGATGCTTCACCTTACGTCAATGGCGCTCAGAACAGCTCAGTCTATGAAAACAGTACTGACCCCAGCGACAATTACGAAAGACCGGACTTACGCCCAAACCGAGACACTGGAATGTACACACCACTCAAAGCAACTGCCCGGAAAGGTGGTGCAAACAAACAATAAACTGCTACCGATAGCAGCTGAACACAATATAACTGAGCCGAGGTTTAAAAAAAAAAAACCCACATGTTTTCCTCTATAGACTATAGTATTAAGGGTTGGTCATTGCGGGTAGGGTCGTTTTTGTAACACGAGGGAGGTGACACAAGTTGTAGCCCAAGGCCGCAGGTTACACCATTTTATATTATAGGTTGGTTTTCGGGGTAGGGTCGTAGGTGTAGTTCTCGGGAGGTGGCAGGGAAGTAAGTTCTAGCTTGTGACCTTCAACCTTGGTCTGCAACTTCCTTCTCAGTCACCTCCCTCAAACTACACCTACGGTCCTACCCCCGATAATCAACTAACATTTTTTTTTTTTTTTTTTTGCTGCCCCAACTCTTTGCCAACTCCAGTGGTGTTCCTCCCTGGTAATGGGTGGAACCCACGGAGGACTCGGAAGCTGGGACAATTTTTATTATGCATGATGATGGAGATGAGGATGATAGTAAGATGATGCTATGGAGGTCCATGTGGTTTGGGACTGCGGGACAAGGCCGCATTCCACGCTTCCTGTCATAAATATCCCGGCATTAACCAGGCCCGGGAACTACGGCACCTGCGGTGCCGGCCGTGTAATCATCCACATCATAAGACGTGTCATACTAAGGGAAGCACCCCCAAAGTCGCACCCGTGAAGTGGGTGAAACTCGGCTGTGTGGCAACAGCCTCCCCATCGGGCCCATAGCACACCCGCTCTGGGTAGGAGCCGACCTAGGTAGGAAAAATCCCGCTTGCCTCGGCTGGGATTCGAACCCGGGTCTCCCGGTCCATAGTCCGAAGTGCTAACCACTACACTACGGGGGCCGGTACTAACATTTTTTTCTTTGTTTGTTTTCTTCTTGTTGTTTTGTTTTATTCCAAATTTGAAAATTTAAGTTTGAGACCAATATTTCGAAGAACTGTTGTTCAGCAAATGGCCTCTCCACCCAGGCAGCCGCTGTATTTACAATAGCAAAACTCGGGGGCATCATTTACACCAACCGGTCTTCAGGCTGAAGCACGGCGTTGATCAGAACATCGCAGTACTTGTGTGTTTGGCATGTTCCAGACTGTGTGGAAGCTTTCAACTCAGTCCACGAAACCGGTCTTAAGGCCTAAACTCAGTTTTAAAGATCGGGTTTTAGCCTAAGGCGTAAAGTTTCAAAGCTGAGATTCAGATATGGTGTACAGAAAGGCCGTCAATGGCCTCTGCCGCTTGAAATTATTATTTGGCTTCTTTTGTGTAGATATGCACGCGAAATGTTTGTTGCACTGTCTGAGCAGCTTGTCGTATTCATCTACGATTCGTTCGCTTCATTTGTGCGGGTTCTTTCATCGTTTGCTTGCTTCAGAGTCCTATACTGAGCCATGTGCTGACACAGTGACCTTGACTCCGGCAGAAATGGTCTCAGTAGCAGACGAAGTCCCATTTGGCGAATCTTCAGTTCAGCTTGCGAGGTCTGTGCCTGCTTCCCTTCAAACAGAATGCATAGTGGTAGTTAGTGACAGTTCCACAGTGGTTTCTAACTAGGCTGTTTGCAACGACTACAACATTGCTAACAACACGCACTGACTTACGAGCACCAATGGTAAACCTTTGCTTTGTCGCGCTTAGCTTCTGTATACACACCAGTGAATGACTTTCACAGAAGAACAACTATCCACGTAGCTGTCGTGAAACATTCCAGTTTTATATTCATAACTTCGGAAAGCAGTCGGTGCTTACAGCGTTTGCTGCTTACATGATGGCGGTGAAATATTTACCACAACCTAGATTGTAAGTTTATAAGTGAACAGTAAGACTTGTGTTATAGACAACAATGCATACTTATCAGGACATGACATCACACTCTCTCACCAGCTGTGTTCATTCTGGTCGTTGAAGATTATGATTTTTTACGGAAACTACCATATTTCACATTTACATTTACTTGTACTTTTCTTTCATTATGATGATGATTATAATCCCCTTTTCCATGTACATGTATAGTTTTGGCACTTGTTGTATCTTGTAATGATAATCACGTTGTAATGTTTGTTTGTAATGTAATATTTTCCATTTGAAATTCTCTTCAAAAGACATTTACGTCTCAATATAGATTTTGTTCATTCTGGTCGTTAAACATAATATGCATTTTTGTTTTAACGGAAACTGCCATATTTCACATTTCCCTTGTCTTGTAATTTGTTTTTCTCCATGATGATGATTATACATTCCTTTCAAATGTACATGTATAGTGTTTGCACTTGTTGTATCTTGTAGTGATAATTACATTGTAATGTTAGTAATTTTTTTTCTTGCTGAAATTATCACCAGAAGACAGTCACGTCATATTGTGACACAACATAAAATTTGAGTTTGAATTCCAAGTTCACACAAACTGTCGTTGAAAGAACACATGGCCACTGACTGTTTCAGTATTGGCGAAAGATCCCTATAGACTTGACTTGATACAGACTGTATAGAGAGACTAACCACACGAGTAGTCTTTGTTACATCCGGCTTTCAAAGCCAAGCTACCAACACGACGAAAGAGAATGCTGAAATATTCAAGATGAAGTCACATTTTTATTTTGTTCGTTTGACCGATTCCACGTTGTCTTTGCATCAACTTGACGACTGAAAGTAGATCATTCTCCTGCGGTTGCACCTTGTACATTTGTAATTATGTTGGTAATGATATAGATAAGTATGGTATTTTTCCTATGTATGATATGGTTGACAAAATGCTGAGATTTGTTGGTTTTGTTGCCCTAAATGTGTCTCGTAAGTTGTACTCATTTTACATTTTCATGTATTGTATTTTCGTTTTCCCCGTAACACGACGATGTTGTTTATTTTTTTTTAATCGATAAAGCAATAATTAATTGTAAGTACATAGTTTATGTGTTACTGATTGCGTATGAATATGCGCCTGTGTCAACAGTACACGATATTCTTTACTGTCACTGTGCCGAACTTTTAGTGATGACTGCTGTATAAACATTATTTTACCTGCAGTAATTGTGATCCAAGCGAGAGACACATTTTTGCTGATGTTTTTCTTTTCTGTGGCAGTTGTTCTTTTAGTGTCAGTTTGGTGCAAGGTGCTGGCGTGTCCTCTTGCAAGGGAAGTAATAGAGTGTTACGATCAAAAGAAAAAAGTTGGTTACCTCCCTTGCAAAAAGGAACTCGCATAATGAACGTCTGCATCGGATAGTGTATGTTACTAACTGACTGGTGTAAAGGTACAACAAGTATTACCGCCACCGTACGGTGAATGGATAAACTATTTGCTTATAGGTTCAAAGTGGATCACTACTGAAAAAAAGAAAAAGAGGAGAGATCATTCCCTGTGTAATGTACCCCAGCCAGTCAGGCTTCGAGCCTATTCTGGTGATAATACAATTGTTATGGTCACAGATTGTTCTGAGCTGTCTTCGTGGTATCGTCTGCAATGCTGGCACTCAGCCAACAGAAAGCGTACTCGATGACGTGGCGACCACACTAAGCGCCCCAACAGTGTAGTAACAATCGTAGAACTGAATGTTCGATCGCTCGCGCAAACTGAGTGTAAACAACACGGTATCCGGCGCATTGAGGGCGGGTACTAATATTCAAATTAATAGAGTATTTTCAGCGTACAGGCGCACTCACGAGCGAAACCGTTCCAAAACATAAGTTGGCTTAGCAAAGATGGAATTAGCCAATTTAAAGTTTCCCAAGTGCTTCTGTATACGTCAGCACTGGTGTAATGAAAGATATACCCCCCCCCGGTTCCCCCCCCCCCCCCCCCCCCCGTTGTCCCAACACTTTCATACCTGTATGCCTTACATGTACAGCCTAATTTCCTTTCTTTTGTTTTCATTGTCAACTAATGGCACAATTTGCTGTAAACACACCATTGCTGCATATACATCGACTTTAAAGTGACTCAGGACGAAAGGAGATTTCCCAAGGGAGATAATACACTTTCTTTTGATTTTGTGATTGTGTAGAGTGTTCTGTAGACTTACTGAAATACCAAAAATAGAAACTGATACTTGACAAGCCTTTATTTGTAAACAGCAGAAATAGGTTAAGAAAAGCTTGAAAGGCAATTAAATACAGCCATTTGAAATAACGAACCACCAAATTAATAGACGTACCTTTACAATTGTTTTTCTTTGCTTCAACCAAGTTCTTAAACGAAATCAAACGGACATTTCTGTGAAAAGGATTTCATTTGGAAACAGAGAAGCAGTTTTTTGTTTTGTTTTGTTGTTAGTTTTTTTTTTTTTTTTTAACTTGGCAGCACAGCCCCGAATATCAATGTTCGTTTTCCACTGAATATGCTGTATGATAATGCTCCCTGTACTCTCGGCGTTAAGCCCTAAATAACTAACTGACTTCCCTATTATGCCAAAATGACGGCTGATGAGTGAAGTAAGAACAAGAGAGAGAGAGAGAGAGAGAGAGAGAGAGAGAGAGGGGTGGGGGTGGGGGTGGTGGTTGAGGTGGTGGTGGTTTAACGTCCTTTTCCACCACATACGGGTGATATCAAAGACGGGGCAACGATGAAACCGCCAGCACAAACATTGGCCCCAGCCGGTATACGAACTCATGAACCGAGCATTAGAAGTCCAGCGCTCTACCATTCGGCCACCCCGGCTTCCCCGAACAAGATGAGAAAACAGTATAAACTGGACTGGTTTTTACGCCAGCAATGCGTAGATGACTAATATTTTTCTTTAGTGGAAGTCGTTCTGTAGACATGTCTGACGTTTGTGTGCATGTATTCACCATCAGCTGTATAAACTGCCCCAGTCACTCTGTGTGTCTATTCTAGTAATACTGGGGATAAGGCGATTCGGTCTAGTAATACTGGGGATAAGGCGATTCGGTCTAGTAATACTGGGGATAAGGCGATTCGGTCTAGTAATACTGGGGATAAGGCGATTCGGTCTAGTACTACTGGGGATAAGGCGATTCGGTCTAGTAATACTGGGGATAAGGCGATTCGGTCTAGTAATACTGGGGATAAGGCGATTCGGTCTATAGTGGTAAAGGTATGCGACTGAGGATCCTGAGTTGCCTCGCTCGAATCCTTGGTGGGCAGGAATTTGGTTGGACTTTTCATCTCCAAATCGAGTCAAACCACGTGCAGACTCGTTTGCGGTGCCTGTCTCGTGTACACAGTGACATGCACGTACAGTATCAAGTGTGCACGTGAAAGATACCAGTCTACACGGGAGGGGACGCGGAATACAAACAAACAGGCTGTTGAAGAAAATGGGGATCGTCCTACTACATGGGAGGGGCGCGAATTTCACTTACCACAGTATGGGACTATCAGTATTATTAATAATAAGAAGAAGATGAATAACAACAACAACCACAACAACAACAACAATGACAATGGCCTAATAAGTCTCCTTAACGTGGCAACATATATGATGAGTGTTCATCATTAAGTGTTGTTTTTGATAGGTTCTGGATGTTGTTGTTGTTGTTGTTTAATCTCAACTGCCACGACTGAAATGTGTCAAAATACTTTACCACCACAAACGTTTCAATTATACTGTTTCATGAGTTTTCAGTAAACGACATAATGTTCATCTTTGTTGTCTTTTCTGCATCTGACTCTAATAAATATATACATAATACTGTTTTGTCTTTTCATTTTTTTCCCACAAACCAAGCAGTAGAACTAATCGCTTTGCATGAAAATAAGACGTCTTCACTATTTTCATAACTTACGTTTTTTATTTAGATGTTTTGTTTTTGTTAGCTAATTGCGGATTGCATGCGCAAAACAAATTCCCGATGCCATGTTTTCACAAGAAGGCTGAACCATTAAATTTTCCATATGACACGCATGAGTGACTCATCTTCATTCCGCTCAAACGCGCTGTCTACTCTCTACATGACCTACAGGAAGTAAGATTTTCGACGTTAGATAAAACGCTAATGTCTACATGCGCTAAACATATCATACAATTATGCACGGCATGGCTGTTGGTTAGAGAATGACTACAATTTTGATGATTATCTAGCATGTATGTCCCTCTTGATTGTGTATGAAAAACTCACCTCATGCTCTGCTGTTAACAAAACAGAGACTATGAACAAAAAGCAAAACAACTTCGTACCGCGCTTGCATAACTTTAACTGGGTCTGTTAATGAAAGCGTAGATGGAGAAAGCATTGCAATGGAAGCACCCACAAGACATACGAATATCAGCAAAAACAACGCGCAGTTAGAGTTTGAAGCCTTTCTACAAGAGTGAACACAAACGGAAAGGAGAAAATAAGGGAATCACTTGGTACGAAACATTCATCCACCCAACCCTCGATATCACGCCTGGAATGGTTCTAAAACTGTTGCTGTGGTTACGTATTAACATTAGCTCACCCAGTGATGTCAGTTCTTTGAATGCGAAAAATCAGCATCGTAAAAAAAGAAAAGAAAAAAAGTATATAAAACTCCTCCTAATCCCCAACAAACCAACGCCCACCTCTCTCTTTCTCTCCGCCTATTTTGTTTACTTGTTTAACTTATTCATTTCCTTTCTTTTGTTGATCTTGTTGAAATAGCTCAGAAGGACAGTTTGTAGATCGGCAGCAAATGCGATCAGTCTCTCTCTCTCTCTCTCTGCTCGGGCCGTGAGTTCGAATCCCGGCTGGGGCCAAATATTTGTGCTGGCCTTTTCTCGTTGCCCCGTCTTTGATATCACCCGTATGTGGCGGAAAAGGGCGTTAAACTCCTAAACCCCCACCCAACCCACCCTCTCTCTCTCTCTAATGATAATAGTGTGTGTGTGTGTGTGTGTGTGTGTGTGTGTGTGTGTGTGTGTGTGTGTGTGTGTGTGTGTGCGTGCGTGTGCGTGTGCGTGTGTGTGCGTGTGCGTGTGTGTGTGTGCGTGTGTGTGTGTGTGCGTGCTTTCTTACTAAGTTTCTGTAGTTTTGCAACGACAAGGTTGTAAACTGGCCGATGGCCAAAATCCTCTACCGTTGAAAAATAAAGGTTTGGCATTGTCATTGTCATTGTCATTCTCTCTCTCTGTCTCTGTCTGTCTCTCTCTCTATCTCTCTCTCTCTGGCCTAACCAGTCTGACAGCCATGAAGCGGATCCGTTTTATTGTGTAAGGCGGATTTGTTTCATTTACTAAGGCTACAGCGGGAAACGCGGATGACGTGACTGTTAGCTTGTACATCCGAGTACTTTTTTCCTATGAGCTGTTGACTGACTTAGTCATCATGATCCTAGTTTCCATTCTTCAAATTGCAGCGACAAGCATCTAAACGCACTTGAAAGGCGAGAGTGCCTTTCTTCTTGCTAATATTAACGCAGGAATGCTGAACTCCACACTTGGCGTGAAGACCAAGAAACAGACCCCCCCTTCCCCCCCTCCTCCCATTCCCTCCCCCCTCCTCCCATCCCCTCCCCCCAAGGGAAAAACTTAAGAAAGGAAAAAAAAAAAAAAAGAAGAAGAAGAAGAAAAAGCACCGGAGGTAGGTGTGGCTGGGTGGGCTAGAAGTAGAAACGGGTGGTGGTGACGTCAGAATTCTCTCTATTGATACTTGAATTTACCCAATTTGTGAACTAGGCAGTTTTTTTTTTCTTAAATCGCGAAACCGGTAGTCCATTCCATGAATTAAGCCATGAAATAGCCACCTCTTCTAAATCCTTTGCCTAGTTCGTAATTTCTTTAGACAAATTCACTACCTATTTTACGAATCTCTTCTCTTTCTTCTTTCTATCTGTATCGACACTACCTTTCTATCTGTATCGACACTACCTTTCTATCTGTATCGACACTTCCTTTCTATCTGTATCGACACTACCTTTCTATCTGTATCGACACTACCTTTCTATCTGTATCACACTACCTTTCTATCTGTATCGACACTACCTTTCTATCTGTATCACACAACCTATCTATCTGTATCGACACTACCTTTCTATCTGTATCGACACTACCTTTCTATCTGTATCGACACTACCTTTCTATCTGTATCGACACTACCTTTCGGCAAGGAATCCTGGACCTGTTACAGCACATCACATGCTGGCACGGATCCAAAAGAATGCTAGAAAATATTCGGGCTATTTTGTTACAAGTCTGCGCGGCCAGTAGATGGCGGTGTATTGCATTCAGGCCTCTACATATCCCTAAGACTGTTTACAAGCGTCGAAGTGCACTCACGAGCGTAACCGTTCTAACTTTCCTGTGTCGCCAAATAATGTTGGAACAGACGCCTTGAACCCGTGTCCCTTACTGGTGTGGACAACAAGGCTTATAGAGATCACACTGTACTCACAGTTTTCAACATCACGTACTACAACACGTAGTCTGGGCTACCCATAAGTGCTCGTGAACTCCACCTGCTTGATTACAAGAGTTACCGGAACTGCACAGCACGTAGTGTGGGCTACTCATGAGTTTTCGTGAACTCCGCTTCCTCGTTTCCAAGAGAGTTACCGGACCTATACAGCACGTACACCTACATAGTGATACCGATAATTATGACTCATGCCAGGCCTAGTTCGAAGCAGAACACTTTCCTAATTTGGTGTGAATTGACTTGCAGAGATGAGACAATCGTTTGGTGCTGAAATTCCCCCTTCTTTCCCGCTTCACCTAGAAATGGACAAAATGCACAACAAGTTATGGCACAACAGTAAATTCTCAATATACGTATGCGCCTTTAGCATACGAGAAAGAGACAGAGAATTGCTAAATTCCAGAAACTTAGTTAGCACACACACACACACACACACACACACACACACACACACACACACACACACACACACACACACACACACACACACACACACACACACACACACACACACGCACGCACGCACGCACGCACGCACACACACACACACACACACACATCATTATCATTTCTAAAACTTAATGATACTCTTTTTTAAAGAGGGTAAGGTGACATGTGTGTGTGTGTGTGTGTGTGTGTGTGTGTGTGTGTGTGTGTGTGTGTGTGTGTGTGTGTGTGTGTGTGTGTGTGTGTGTGTAAGAGAGAGAGAGAGAGAGAGAGAGAGAGAGCTCTGCTGAAAATACAATTGATTCAAACTATGGGCGTACCAAATATTGTGAGTTTCGAGTGGGCTCACATTCTGTGATTTCCGTAGGACCATGATATCATCTGTTGGAGTCATTGCAAAGGTTAAAACTTCCCTGTCGTCTGCACAACGTGTGTCGACTAAGAAGCGAAAGAGATGTGTCAATACAAAACTTGGAAACATCCTTGTCGTGTATTTGACTTGTTTCATCGTGTCGTGTCGTGTCTTGTTCCGGAACACAAGTTTCAGTCAAAGACAAAACAGACTCAACTTGTGCGGTGTTACAAGCTAGCTGCAGAAAGGAGTCAGACATCAACATGGCCGCTCACACCGAGACACCCTTGTCTCTGTCCGGCCATCTTCTGATACTGAGTGTTTTCTTCATCGCCACTGTTCCCTACAGTTATTGCCAGTCATACGGTACGTCATTTCCTGTTTGGTACTCTACGCTTTCTTTCTGAAAACTCTGCTTGTATCCATTGTACTAGTTTTCGATCGGCCTCCTCTATTGTAGGTAATCTGCATGAGTGCGCATCACAAAACCCTTTCACTATTTCTGTCTGTCTCTTTCTGTTTGTCTTCCTGTGTGTGTGTGTGTGTGTGTGTGTGTGTGTGTGTGTGTGTGTGTGTGTGTGTGTGTGTGTGTGTGTGTGTGTGTGTGTGTGTGTGTGTGTGTGTGTGAGAGAGAGAGAGAGAGAGTGAGAGTACAATTATGACATACATACCTACACTGTACATACTAACTCTGGCATAATAGTAACCAGTTATCTTTAATAATTACTAATTCCGTGTTTGCACCTCACAGAACATTTCACTACAATACTCAGTTAACTGTACTGGAACCTCTAATACTATTTTCTAACTATCCTTAATCGCCTAGCAGCTTAATAATGAGTGTGGGTGGAATTGTCGCGCGGCGTGAAATCTTCCATTGGCTCAAAGCCAGCCTATGAGATGCTGTCTCTGTGCAGGTGTTTGTCACTATAGAATTAACATGTAGCTCAAAGGCAACCCATCTGTTTTTGTTTTGTCGAGCAAATCGAGGTTCCCTGCTATCGAAGCAGACAGAGAGAAGAAAGATGGGGCGTTCTGGCAGGTAAGCCTCGAATACTCCGACACACAATCCCATACGTATGGTTTGCCTGTCGCAGTATTGGTTCACTGTGACTGGAGACATGTCAGTTATGGGAAAATGGGTTCTAATGTGTCCAATTTATATTCCAAGAAAACGTGGCGTTAAACAGACCGGCCACCATGAGTTCACGATATGATAAGTCTGGCGACGCCTCACTGGCTGTGAACGGTAACACGGGGACGACTTTCAGCGGTCCTGGCTACACTAGTGACACCACACAGTGGAACTGTATACACACTGCTGAGAACGACCTTGACCCATTCTGGGAGGTGGATCTGGGTCATACCTACACTGTACAGTACATCACCATCTTCCGTCGTGGCACGGGTATGTTATGGCGATTGTTTTGATTTCATCCTAGTACGCTTATTGTGATTGGTCAGACTTACAAATTGTCTGTACCTCTACCAACAAAACTAACAACAACAACTACGACACAGGGTACGTACCGACTTTCTATTGCCCTTGTACGAAAACGTGATTTAGACCTCACTGAGCTGCCTAAAAGGCTTTTGTTTTCCTTCAGACCCTAACACAGTCGAGTCTGCAAACTGACACACACACACACACACACACACACACACACACACACACACACACACACACACACACACACACACACACCGACGAAAATAAAACACGTGTGTGTGTGTGTGTGTGTGTGTGTGTGTGTGTGTGTGTGTGTGTGTGTGTGTGTGTGTGTGTGTACAGAACCAGGGAGAAACAGAATGTCAGGAACGGAAGTGACAGTAGACGGCGAGCTATGCAAGAGGCTGACACCCACAGATTACAAGGACGAGAGAATCGACCTGACGTGTAGACCCCCGCTCACTGGACGCCGTGTCCGACTTTCACGTCATGGACCACATGGAGTAGACTTGTGTGAATTGCAAGTGTGGGGTAAGTACTTTATCTGTACTTATCAACAGTTGAAGCTGTGTTCTGAAACCAGTACCAATTGTCGCAAATGTTGGGCAGCTTCATAGAGTTTTTGTATGGATTTTGACTGTGGATAATTCTGCTACAAACGAATAAAGTATTACGCGGATGGAGTGGTGGGTGGGTTTAGTTCGTAACAACACGACCCCGACCAGCCCTGCCCGCTATGTGATAAAACTTGTTAAAAAGGAGAAGCCACTGCACACCAGTTGGAACCACTATTACGCACGGCATTAGCCTCCCCGCTAGGCGCGAGACCACTACAGATTGTGGCTTCAACTAGTTTAGGTGGCGTCTAGTGATATAAAGAATTCGAGTAAAATAAATTTTTCGCATGGCTTTTAAGAGTTATTTCACTTGAACCAAGCGGTTACTAATAGCGCCTAGATGATAGATAAAAGGGCTGTATAGTAGGACCTTAACGAGAACTTCGTTGAGCAGCGTAACCCATGTTACATGTAAGGTAGGCACGTTAGGGGTGTCATTAGCTACTCGCAGCTGGTTAGCCACTCGCCGCCTCATCCGTGTGAGCTACACGGAAATGGGTTACGCTTCTCAGCATTCTGCTAACCATGCCTATTAGTAGTAGTAGTGGTAGTAGTATTAGTAGTGTCTGTATGTTTTTGGTGGATTTGTGCAGTATGCAATCCAGGTCACTATGGAATCAGGTGTGAAGACACGTGTAGCAACCATTGTCGTGGTGGGAACTCGAGCTGTGACTTTAACGGCACGTGTACTGATGGTAGGTTTGATCATCTGTTTCTCACATCTTCTGTCCGGGAATGTTGTCATTCTGCTGTCTCACGTGGACGCACCACAGCAGAGAATCTGTAAATAAATCATGTTTTTTCTGAACTTATTATTTTAATTATTTGATTTTAATATGCTCTTATATCTTTTATAATATTTTGTCATAATGAGTTATTGAGCCCGTCCGAAGATGAATTGCCCCTTGTGGGATAAATAAAGTGTTTTGACTTGACTTGACTTGATTTGATTTTTTTGAAAACTACTTATTTCCTAATTATTTTCTCGGTTAAAGAACATTACGAAGTGCTCGTTTGTTTAGGAATAGTTATGTGGTTTTTTTTTCTATCCCTTTCAGAATGCTTGGTAGATACTGAAGGCCAGTTAGTGCTAGAAAACCCCAAAACAATCAGGGCATAAATAGGTTAAAATATCTGCTGAGCTGGATGCCTAACACTTTACTTTATTTTTCTCTCAAAACTGCTTAGCTTCAAGATTTACTTTGTTGCTTGCCCCCCCCCCCCCACCCCACCACCTCCCCTTTGCCCCGTTAGTAAGGCTCTTAGATCTTCCCAAAGGATAGGCGCCATAAATGGTCGTCGTTATCATTATTGTTAAAACCGGCGAGAATGGCTCGATGTCAACTTTCAGAATGTACCGCTCTATAACAAATTACCTTTGTGACTGGCCTCTGTATTTGTTTCTTATTCGACGTGGCTTTCTCTCAACCCGACATGTGACAGATCTATTCGAAGACCCTATTCAATCCTTTATTGCGTAGGGTATTTAATATGTTTGCTGTGATTGTTGCTGGACTGGCAGGGTGTGAGGATGGCTGGTACCTGCCAACCTGCCGAAGCCGGTGTGGACACTGTAGGGACAGATCATGCGACCGCCACACCGGACGATGTTCTCCTTGCCTGGACAACTTTAGCGGACCAAAATGTAAAGGTCTATATCAAAGTTTCAAAAAAGCATTTCGTTTTTGCGTTTACTGAGGGTGGGGTGGGTGGGGTTTTTGGGAGTTTAACGTCCTTTTCCACCACGTATGGCTGCGTTTACTGAGCTTCCAGCCTTCTATACATGGGTTTACTCGATCCGGTGAAATAGGCACTTGGTACGAACTGAGTTAAGTCTCACACCCTACATCCACTCACTCACTCACCCCCCCCCCCCCCCCCCCCCCCCCTCTTGTTTCAGAATGTGACGCTACACATTATGGAGACGACTGCAGGATGAAGTGTGGTCATTGTGAGGGACGGGAGCGCTGTATCTTATCCACTGGAATCTGTCCTTCAGGATGTGCTCTGGGCTGGGACCCTGACACTAAATGCCAGAAACGTATGTATTCTGACTGATGGTGCGGTGTGAAATGATCTGACACAATTTATAATAATACCAGTACAATTTCACACATACTATTTCCACAAATATACCTGAACAGAGACAACAATTGAGGTAACACCTCAGCACCACCACCAGAAGAAGAAGGGTGGTGTGTGTGTGTGTGTGTGTGTGTGTGTGTGTGTGTGTGTGTGTGTGTGTGTGTGTGTGTGTGTGTGCGTGCGTGTGGGTGTTTGGGAGTTTAACGTCCTTTTTCACCACGTAAGGGTGATATCAAAGACGGGGCAACGAGAAACAGGCCAGCATAAATATTTGGCCCCAGTCGGGATTCGAACTCACGACCCGATCATTGAGAATCCAACGCTCTACCATTCGGCAACCCCGGCTCCAAGAAGAAGAAGAAGAAGTGAAATAGAAAGGAAGACAAATACATTATATAACTTGGGTCCTTCCTGAACCGAGTAGTGGCTAGAAATATGGTCCGGCCTTTAAAAGGTTTGGCAGCGATACATTGGGACGATATATTTCCAGTCAGAACTTTTCCGGATTTTCTTACAATCGAAACTGGAAACATTAAGTGCTGCTGTTTACAATAGTTTGGTATTGTCGTTGTGAAAGAAATCAGACATTTTAAAAACGTCTTTAAAAGACGTAAGGATGTTTAATAAACGGTTTTTTTAATCACAGTCGCACGGGGGGAAAAATCCTGCCATCTGAAATGGACCCCTGTGAAATTGGGTATACGTATGATTGTGATTTGCAGCGTGTGCTGTCGGCAAGTACGGGAAGAACTGCGCTAAGGTTTGCAGCAAAGGCTGTGTGAACGACACTTGTGAACCACGATACGGAGACTGCACGTGCCGTGCTGGATGGGACCCAAGACAGCGTCTGTGTGAGAAAGGTGAAGACTGGATAGACACTAGACACCATAGACACTAGACACCATAGACACTAGACAGGACTATGGAGTAAATTCTTCCTACGCCTGTAGAGACCCACTAACTTACGATGTGACAAACGTTATGTGAAATTCCCCTATTACATGGTTCGACGTTGTGTTTACTTCGTAGGCTTGACCACCGAGCTTGAGATAAGGAAATCCACAGACAGAGAGTTCTCCCCCTGCAGTGGATAATGTTCCATGAAGGAGTTCTGGTCGTTTAGCTGACCGTATTACAGTGACCTAATACCTTCAGGTCAAGGGCAGATAGCATCAGGATATCGGCATTTACAATGTAGGTCCTGCTATGGAAGGGAGAGAGCTTTCTGCCATGTTGGGAATTCCAACAGGTTTACTGGTAAACGCCAAGAACAGTGACTGGTTGTTTAACGGCTAGAAATTCTTTTGCCGATATCTAAGGGTGATACCGTCAAATGTTATGTTTGAATTTCATGCCACCGTTACCCGAGGAAAGTTTCTCATCCATGAAAACAATAAAGTCCATTCTTATCTTATCTTATCAAAGACGGGACAACGAAGACTAACTCAAGAGAAAAGTTCAACCTGGTCCAGCTGGGCCATGCCGGATTAACTCCTAGATACGAGCACTTCTAGCTTAGTGCCGGATTAAGCTGCATTGACTCTGGGCACTTCCTGCGCACGTGTATATTCCAAGATGACTTGACCTCACATGACAACGTCTCATAGACATCACCATCACAGCTCAAATAATTTGTAATCCGAGAAATATCATAAAATGGGTCCTCAAAAGTAGGTGGGGAGATTGAGTCCAGGTTTTCTTTTCCCTCTGCCACTAGGTTTCCTTCTGTATTCATCCATTCGCAGAGTATCACGACCACTGTAAAACAGCTGTGACCTGTAGCAGGCCCACGTGATCACGTTTTAAGTTTTATTATTGATATTATTGATTTGTGCAGAATGTGATGACCGTTGGTACGGCGAGAACTGCAGCAGAAGGTGTGGGGAGGGATGTCGTGACGTGTGTGACAAGGTGACCGGACACTGTCACTGTAACCACCCATGGACAACAGACAAATGTGACCGCAGTGAGTAAACATCACACCACTTTGAAACCTGGACCAGTACTGGAATGGGTTGGATCCGATTACGGAGATGACAAAGCTAAACCCTTGACCTCCACCAAAACCAAATACAATACAATACAATACAATACAATACAATACAATACAATACAAAACCCACGACTTAATCCATCGAGACATTGGGAATGTTCGGTTCCTGAAGAGTTCTTTCCCTTTTACGTGTCCATATTGCTTTTTCAATATTGCAAAGTCTTTCAGACACTGAAATCCCTGAGGATCGCAGGATTTAATCAACAGTGAAAATATCGATGATTACACAGGGATCAGATAGATTAAAAAAAAACCAGTCCGGCTCTGTGTCTGACATTGCAGGGTGTGAGGTTGGTTTCTACGGCCCAAACTGTACAGACAGATGTAGTGAAGGATGTGCAGCCGACTGTGACGGTAAGACCGGACACTGTGACTGTAAACCTGGGTGGCTTCTCTTGGACAGCAAATGTGAATCCAGTGAGTACCCGTATTACGACAATCTTTTACACTTAGCACAATAGCAGTCTGACCTCGTTAGTCAGTAATTAATTCTATTCTTTTTCAGAATGCCCCAAAGGTTCCTACGGTGACAACTGTAACATGACATGTGGTTACTGTGCGGGGTCATCAGCGTGTGAACACGACACGGGTCACTGCTCACAAGGCTGTGCTGACGGCTTCACGGGAGACAACTGCCACGGTAAGATTCCAGAATTACTAAGCTTAAAGAAATGAAATGAAATGAAATGAACTTTATTTTCCAAGGATAAAAGATTAGGTAACATGACCTCTATTAAATCTTGTCCTTGCTAAACTAATCTTCACACACACACACACACACACACACACACACACACACACACACACACATATCAGTAGAAAAAAAAAAAAAAAAAGCACACCGCAATAAGGAAAACGATGTGGTTACATAGGTGAGTTAGGAAAGAATGTACACGAATACCGGCTGGAGTGGTCTGTTAAACCAACGTAATGATTATCACGCAATAGGAAAACGCAAAAGGCATGTTCATAAATTCAAGACACACACACACAATAAAAAAAAACCAAAAAAAAAAACCCCAACTGATCAGTGAGTTTGCAAATATTTGTGCAGTCGGGCCTTGAAGGTGGGCATGGACGGAGCTGCTTTAACTACGGATGGAAGTGAATTCCAAAGAATAGCCCCAGAGTAGGAGAGACTTGTCTTGAATAGGTCCAGGCGAGGCCTGGGTACGAGCAGATCGTTCCTCGCAGTCCGATAGGGCGTTTGGGATGGGTAGAATAGGTTTGTAAGATAAGGTGGGGTTAGCGACTTTGTAATTTTCCGCATGAGCACACATTTATTGAACACTAAGCACTTAGGGAGGGGGAGCATTTCAAGGGTCTGAAGCTTTTCGTCAGTGTTGATAGGGCACTTGTCGAGGATGAGATTGGCGGCCCGGCGATGCAGGGAGTTAAGCCTCTTTAAGCCGGCTCCACTACATCCGTCCCACACTGTTGAGGCGTAATCTAGGTGGGGCTGTACATGTGCGTTATAAAACAGTTTCCGGGTGGGGACATCGGTAAAATGTTTGAGTCGAGACAGCAAAAAGAGATTTTTGGAAACGGTTTTACATACACTGTTAATATGGGCATGCCAGCTAAGCTGATCATCGACAATGACGCCCAGCAGACGATGCTTATGAACCTGTTTAATGTCTTGAGAGTTAAGGGATAGGTCTAAAGAAGGTGGGTGTAGCTGGTGTTTTTGTCTTGTGGTTATAATCATGGATTCTGTCTTAGACGGGTTGGGTATCATGTAGTTTGCACTACACCACTCAGAGACCTCGTGGAGGCTTTGTTGAAGTGAGACCTTGATAGAGTGAATATCGGAAGATGAAGCATCACGTGATGCAAAAAGACTGCATCTGACTTGGGGATTTGAAATGTGAAAAGGCAGATCATTTATATAGAGAGAAAACAGGAGTGGGCCCAGTACGGAGCCTTGGGGCACGCCGTGTTTTATGAATCCTTCACTGGAACGTTTACCATTAACAAATACATACTGAGATCTGTCAGTCAGATATGGCCGGAAAAAAGCCACAGATTCCGTGCTGATATGATAGGCCGCCAGTTTCTTGATCAGGAGATCATGATTTACCAGATCAAACGCTTTTGAAAAGTCGAGGAAAACGGCACCCGTCATCAGTGAGTTATTTATAGCCGTGAGCCATGTATTGGTTAAATGTGCTAGTGCGGTGTGACAGGAGTGCTTCGCACGAAATCCCGACTGCAAAGGATAGAGTAGTTCGTACTGATCCAGAAAAAGGTGTAGATGTTTATGAACATGCTTTTCAATAAGTTTAGAAAGGGGAGATAAGAGCGAGATTGGACGAAACTGATTGGGGTCTGTGAGGTCTTTAGTTTTAGGGAGTGGAACTACTTTCGCTTTTTTCCACCCAGATGGGAAAATTCCCTTTTTGATACTCACGTTGTAGATAAAAGTAAGGGATTCTATAATATAAGGGAGAGCAAGTTTTAAGAGGAAGCTGTTGATGCTATCATGGCCCAGTGACCTTTTATTCTTCATCTGGGTAATCGACTTTCCTACATCAAATACAGTCAGTGGAGGAATAGTGAACGGGGTATGAGGAGCCAACTTCTCATCACAATGCTTTAACAGCTGTTCAGAAACTTCTGGCGACCTATGTACGTTACTAGTCTTCAACAGTTTGTCTGCGGCTGAGAGGAAATGCGTGTTAAACGTGTCTGCGGAGACTGGGGTGCATGTCGATGATTGTTTTGGTTTAGTGAATGCATTCAACGCACGCCAAACAGAAATGACATCAGTTTTGTTGTCCATGAGACGCCGAAAGTGTTGCCTCTGAGCTTGACGAACTAGACATTTAACCCGATTGCGCTGTTTACGAAAAGCAGGAAAATCTTTGTTACGTCTTAACTCGTCCCTAACATTCATGGCCTCCTTTATATCTTTATTTAGCCACTGGGGCATTTGTGCGTGCTTGACCCTTTTTTCACGTAATGGCGCGTGCCTATCAAGGACTGCGAGAAACAGTCTGTACCATTCAGATAACGCCTCTTCTGGATCATTGTAGTTATAGACAGAGTTAAATGAGGTCTGGTGCAAGTCAAAGAGAAAAGCCTCTTTGTTAAAGTGTTTTAATGATCTGTAGTGAATAGTTGTGTGCTGGTGCTTGCGAGGTTGTTTATCTACCCTCAAGGCCCAACTGCAACAGACCGGGTAATGGTCGCTGATGGCAACCTGCGGTACATGTGTACCAAGAATTCTTGATTTGGTGGATGTGTAAATATGGTCAATTAAAGTAGCCGATGACGACGTTACTCTGGTTGGGGAGTCTATTAATTGTTTAAGGCCTAACATTGACATTGTGGTTTCCCATGCAGGGTTGGACTTATACATGTTAATGTTGAAGTCGCCAAGCAGGACTACATCAGTGGCATTCCTGGTGATATTCTCATACATTTCCACAAAGTCGTCATACCAATCAAAGGAAGCACTAGGATTTCTATATACATACCCTACTAATAACGGAGCCGATTTGTTGGTTTTTACTTCTAGCCAGACACTCTCCACAGATTCGGACTCAAGATCTTGACGTCTGCGGGTGACATGCCTAATAGAATCATGGACGTACACCCCAATACCAGTTTGCTTGGGATGCACGGGATCACGTCTAAAGACAGTAAATTCAGAAATGGCGATGGAAGCATCTGGGATGTTGGGATTTAACCTTGTTTCAGTGAGTCCGAATATGTGGAAAGGACTGGGCTGCGTCAAAAGAACGCATAGATCTGGTACATTATTCAGCAAATGATATACATTAAGGTGACCTAACTGTAACTGAGAATTTAAAGACATGTTTGCAATTATTCAAAAACAAAGATAATCAAAATAAAGATAATCAAAATAAAGATGATCAAAATATTAAGAAGGAACGCAAAAGGATATTACGATAAAAAAAAAGCACAAATGAAGCGTCCGCACAAGAGTGAAAACAAAATCCACTGAGAAAGTCGCTCAATTTACCAGCAGTAAGATCTACACGGCAGATGAGACACGCGGGACACAAACAATACTTGATGCCCCCCGGACTAAGCGGATTAGCTGACACTTGACCTTGGCACTCGGAGACGCACACACGGATGGAGGAGTGAGGCCAGCCAGTGGTCCGTTCACTACACGAAAATGATCGAAGGAATAGTGTGTAGAACCAAACACTGATTAAAAAGTATGTAGCACAGAAAACTGCTCCCTACGCGAATAGTGCAGATGACACTATCGACACAGGCAGCTAGCCTTACACGTACACTCCTGAGGACAAACCTCCGAACGAACACAGTCACACTGAAATGTGCTCGCTACACGCACTGTCAACTAGCAAAATAAGAGTAATCCAAAGCAGAACAGCACAACTGAAAAGAAGATTCACTCAGAGATCTCTTTGCGCAACACAAGTATAGTCCGCTGAAGCTGCCACTTCACATAAACGTACAAGAGAAGGCAGAAGACATTTTTCTCGGAACACTTGTGCTTAAAGGGCGCCATAGTGCACTCGAAATAGTCTGTCCTTTTTTCTCTGCCCCAACTCTTTGCCGGCTCCAGCGGTGTTCCTCCCGGATCATGGGTGGAATCCACGGAGGGCTCGGAAGCTGGGGCAATTTTTACTATGCATGATGACGGAGATGAGGATGATGGTAAGATGATGCTATGGAGGTCCGTGTGGTTTGCGACTGCGGGACAGGGCCGCATTTCACGCTTCCTGTCATAAACATGCGGGCATTAACCAGGCCCGGGAACTACGGCACCTGTGGTGCCGGCCGTGTAATCATCCACATCATGAGACGTGACATACGAAGGGAAGCACCCCCAAAGTCGCACCCGTGAAGTGGGTGAAATAGTCTGTCTTACAGATAAGTAGAGCTCTAAATGCAGTGTGACTGCTGGCCGCGCAAACTTCATACGAAAAAGGCGTAAAGCTCTGTTAATAATAGAGTGACAGCAATACTACACCAGTCGTCTCACTAAAAGTTTAACAAGAATAACATACATTGATACACGTACATCTTTCAGTCATACATTTGCCGCACATGCATTACATCATTACAAACACCCCCCCTCCCTCTCCACCTACACACATACACAAACAAACAACGCATCACAAAGGGCACACACACACACACACACACACACACACACACACACACACACACACACACACCCTTGTTTCGCAAAAAAAGGAAAAGGACACATACACTCACAAGGAAATAGATGTTTGCTGTGTATATATTACTGGGCACATGGATGGCATTATACATGAGTTTGCCGATGCTGGATATTGATATGTTTGACATGATACTGACATGACAACTACAAACTTTGCACCACAAGTGATCTGTATTGAGTCCAGTCCATATTGAATTTATCAAGTTTTCCTCGTTTCATTTTTCAGTTATGACCAGCCTTCTGCTGGCTCCGCGCCAAACGTTTGAAGGCTGTAACTGGTGTCTAAATGCTTCGATGCTAGACATCACCACAACAGCATGGTAGCATCTGTGGAAATAAGGTCTTTGATAATCTAGTCAGGCGCAACATCGCGTGGAAACACTATCTCCTCAATCAATATTTTATCCAGTTGTGTACAGATATAATTGCATGCATACAGTATTGCCTTCTTTGATAAGTCGTGTAATATTCTGTGTATTTATCTAGACCGGTTCTTTTCCACGCAGACCAAGTCACAGAGAAGTTGTCGGAAATCTGGCAGATTGTGATATACGCTTCTCCCGGAGTTGGGGTTGCCGTGGCTGGGGCTTGTGTTGTCGTCATCTGCTGTGTTATTCGGTAATAATAACAATAATAATAACAACAACGACAATAATAATAATAATAATAATGACGATCTTGGGATACAACTTTTCTGTCAGATCCCTCGGGGTACTGTTTGCTTTTTCTTCTTATTTCAGTGTCTTCAATATTTCTTAGAAGCAAATTTGACACACTGCCACCATACCCGACTTTACCATGAGACTTGCACGATCAGTGTTATTTATTTATTTATTTATTTATTATATTATTATTATTATTGTCAGACTGGGAATGTTAGGTCCATGATCGCACATAATGACACTGCCGAATGTGTAATGGCGTTATCAAGAGCCCGTCAGCTTCACCCCTTTCGCATTCTGCAAGGGACACTCCTATCACTCAAAAGGGCCGAGCCCCCAGAATTCAGTCAATCGCGTCCCGTGGCATACTGAGCACAACACATGGCATGATCTGGCAAACGTTTTCACCAGATACTACAATAAGGAAACACGTGAAGTTTGATATGACTGAAATATGGACAGAAAGTAGTATGTCCATTGACGCCGTTTGAGAAAAATGACCATTACGCCAATCTCTTTCACCTGAAAATCACCCCTTTTTCCCATAAAATGACGCCGTGGGCGTACTGTGTTTTGCCAATACACGATAGAGTAAAGGGGCGGGGTTTGGCCTCTGGGCTTACTGAGTGGAGTCGTCAGTTTAGTACAACTCGTTTTAGTCAAGACGAGCACGTTCTTACGTCAACAGTGCGTCAGAGATTGATGACGAGTGTTTGTATATCTCTGTAGCATCGTTAGAGAAATGCAGAAAGAACAGATTTTTACAGCCGAGTTTCATTTGTTTCAAACTGACACATACGTTGTATAGAATGACCTTTTGTCATTAGTTCGAATGTACAGTACACATTTATTTTTTTTCATACAGAAAATTGTGTCCGTGTTCTTTTACAGGCGACGGCAGTCTAATGTGAGGATCTCTGCAAGTCTTCGCCCGAGGCAACGTCAGTACTTTCTCCATTTGCTACAAAAACTTTTGTAAAAGCCAAGATGCCACAACCAAAACAAATATGAACAACAACAACAAAAAAACCCCAACCAAAACAAAAAAAACAACAAACAAACAAACAAACAAACAAACAAACAAACAAACAAACAAACATCAAAAGATACAGAACAAAACAAAACAAAACCAACCGCAGAGAAATGAAATAACACAAGACAGGGGGACAAGTCCCAGAGAACGGGTGGGTGGACGGGTGGGTGGGTGATTAGCGAGTTAGAGGGGGCATAATTCCACCAGAAACCTAAACGGACTATGCTTGCAAAGTTTTGGCCCAGTAGCACCACTGATAATGACTTCAGTAACTGGCATGTCAATTTATTTGCAACACTGAGTCAGCACTTTCTTCAGCACTTCTCTTCTAGTTCAATCTCTATAACCACCCCCACCTCCCAGATCCAGGGAAATATCACAAAACAACAACGACAACTAAAAGCGAACACGAACCGAACCAAAACAGTCAAGGAGCCAACCAACGGAGGATGCAGACACCACGCCACATACAATAACGCAATAAAAACGAATAAATAAAATAGTGAATGTTCAAAAAGGAAAAGTTTCAGGAAGAGCAGAATAATGAATGGCAATAGGAATTTCGGTGGGAAGATTGGCGAAATAGAATGATAGATGATAATAGGAAGACTGTTGTTATTATAGGAAGACAGGTGAAATACGATAATAGATGATAACTGGAAGACTGGTGAAACAATAATGAATAACAAGAGGGAGATTGGTGAAACATAACAATGAACAGTGATTGAAGAATGACGAAATAGACTAATAATGTACAAAATGAAGACTGGTAAAATAGAATAATGAATAACGATGGGAAATATGGCGAAATAGTATAATGAATAATGCGTACTGTCCGTCATGCCAGTGATGTATTTCGTGTTTACCTTTTCCAGCATTGCCACCAGCCATTGTACATATTACACACGACGAGAGCAACGACGTGGATGAAGATGACGAAGAACCAACGTACGAGGTGTGTGGCCCGCGCTATGTTGCTTGGTCGAGCACGTCACGTAAAAATAACAAAGGGGCAGCAGTCGTCATCCAAAACGTGTCAGCCAATCACAACTACCGAAACATCTCACGTGACAATGGTAGGGGGACAGATTTCGCCACTGAGAATGTGTCAGCCAATCACAACTACCAAAACATCTCACTTGCCAATGGTAGAGGGTCAGATTTCGCCACCGAGAACGTGTCAGCCAATCACGACTACCAAAACATCTCACGTGACAATGCTAGAGCGTCAGATTTTGCCACCGAGAACGTGTTAGCCAATCACGAGTACCAGAACGTCTGAGGTTGGACAGACATACGAAAAGCTTGGGTCAGCGTAATATATGGTTATCAGTCGGGATTCCAACTCACGACCCGAGCATGTAAAGTTTCACGCTGCGGTCGCTCGGCTGCCCAACCAGGGTTTGGAAGAATCGAAGGGGCTTAACTGTGTTCACTCTCTGTCTTTTCACTATCAACCCAACATGAGGTCCCCGATTTCCCAAGTTCGCTCTCTACCCCCCATACCCCCTCCCCATCTTAAACCTTACGCAGATCTCAACTTAGGCTGTTTGTGACACTTTTTGATATTGTACAGGTTAATAAAAGACTGCCTGTGAGCGAACGTTGTATGACATATGATAGTACTGCTGTAACTGTGTATTTGATGTTTACCTGACGAGGCCAACGTCACCATGGCCAAATTCATTCTGCCGGTCAACGTTGCTTTCAGTCCGTCCCTGGTGTACACTCTGAATCTGGTCATGGAGCGACAAGGCAAACTGTATATGCAGTAGCTGCACCTGTCTTTTCTCTCTGGTATAAATTGGAATGTCAGAAAGGAAGCTATCGAATGCACTTACAAGAAAACCGACACAGCTGATGAAATCTTTGATGGAAAACGGGCGTCTTACGCATCAGGAACTGTTCAAAGAAGCGCTAAAAATAATTATGGAGATGCTGAATACAGAACAGGCATATGGTCTGTTTAAATCACTCGTAGGTACAGCAGGATGTGCTGTCTGTATGTTTGCGCTAAATCATGCACCAACCTTGGATAAAAAAAACCAACCAACCAACCAACCAAACAAACAAACAAACAAACAAACAAACAAACAAACAAACAAACAAAAGAAAAGATCCATACACACAAACAACCCAAAACAAAACAAAAACAACGACCAAAAACAACAAAACAAACAAACAAACAAAAACAATAACAAAAGAATAACAAAAAACCAAACAAAAGAATAGACTTCCGAGGGGAGGTAATACGTATTCTACTGATCTACTAATTGTGTTGATTGTTCTATGGATCTTCAGCAAATCAAAAGAAAACTGCTAATATCAAATAAGCATAAGCCTTTATTTGTAAAACAGTAAAAACAAGTATGAAAAGAAAACAGGCGTACAAGACGAAATACAGCACTTTGAAAGTACGGCTCAGCAAAGTATTTGGCATAATTATGACTGGATCATTTCTTTGTGATCATAAAATTCGATTTTAAACGTAACAGACAGGGTATCCAGATGACAATAATTTCATCAGGACAATTCACGTCTTGGCAGAACAGGAACAAACCGTAGCTACTGACCACATAGTCGGAGCGTCCTTATTTGAAAACGTTGTAGAAGGACAATTTTCCTCGTGAAAAAACAACAACAAAAGTTGATAGGGGAGACTTCAAACCACCTATACTGTCCCTCTTGCAGTCATCGCCGCGGGCGCAGTGATCAACATCAGAACAATGTAAGTCAAAACACTTTCCTCAAGCCAACACTTTTGTGACTTTTGTGCTGCATTGCACAGGACGTTGGAAAACATTCATAAGTAAGGTGAAGACAGAAGTGTCTCAAAGGGAACATGTAATTTGTCAAACAAATCTGCAAGATTCGGACTAAAAAATTTTGAGTTAAGAAAGGGGAAACGATTTTAGATGAAAATGACTATAACTCTGTAATTTGAACTTCACACTCAATCAAAACTGTAAAACTAAACACTAAATAACCACTAGAAAAAAAAACTGCTGAGGCTTTCGGAACGGACGCAAGAAAGTAGTTTATTAAAAAAAAAATGCATAGCCAGGCCGCGGCAATAATCCCCAGTGGTTAAGTCCACTATCCACTGTCTGTGTACCGCACAACAAAGTGTGATAACATGACCTTGATATACGTTGACATTTGTCTCTTTTCTTGGTTAGCTGGTCGGTTATGTACCATAAGTAGTGGTCTTTTCAATGCGTACAATGAAATCTGTTCGCTAAAGAAACCCCCTTGTCTGCATAATTAAAAAAAAGCAAGTTTGAATGAGTTTAAAAGATATTAATAACAGTAATTGTACAATGATGACAAATTCACTGTAAGTATTGCATGTTGCGTACTTGCACTCTCCGGAATACGTGTAAACAGCTATAGCGGAACAATTAGGCTAAAGGCACGAATGTAGCGGAAGCCACTCTTGTTTTTTTTACTCCTCCTCCTCCTCCTACTACTACTACTAAAGAATACTTTTATGGCGCCTCCTTCAACAAGCTCTTGTGAACGTCTTACAAACCAGTTGGGATAAGGAGCGGTAGGGGTGCGGGTAGATCTGCGCAAGCAACAGAAACTCTATGTATCTTGCGGCTGAGAGGGGGTGCTGATGTGTGTGCTTCTTTGGAATTTGAATATACAAATTGAAGATATGTATGAAACTGAAGCTATGCGCGCTAAGATTAATCCTGATTTTTCCCTTATTTTATGTATGGATGAGTTCAAAACTGATGAAAATTACTCTTGACCGTCGAAGACCGTATCGTTCCAGGCCTACAAACCCTTCACCCACTCGCAGCATTAAGAGTACAGTGTGTATTTGTCAGCTTCCAACCTTCCATCAAATTCGGAGGACGGGATATACCCCCAGTGTGTTTAGCATTGTACATGCCATTGCAAATGGCTGGTGAAGCAGGACTCTGTGCCAACCCCTCCCCCCCCCCCCCCACCTCCCCACCACATCCTCTCCCAACTGTGAGGGCGGTTTGCATTAGAAACGTGGCTGTGTACACACTGCATACGATAAGCGTATCTCAAAGTTACACAAAAGAATATTATGCATATTCATCCGGTATTTCTCACAGAATAATAATCATAATTTATGACACACAGCACGGTTCTGAAGAAGCACATCGATGAAGATTTGATTATGATTTACAACGTATGTGGCACGCACAGTTTGAAAACAATGATTTTCTTATGCCAGTATCGATATATAGAACACTGCTGAAGATGAAATGCTGGATTACTCTCAGGAGGACTACTATGGCACGTGTATGGTAAGCAGTTTAGTAACAACATTAAGCGGTACTCTGAAACTGTACAATGTGTGATATCTAAGCAGTATATGTCTGAATTAAGTAATGATTACACTGTCCGCACTTGTTGTCTATCTGACAGGCAGTAAAACTGGAAGCACACCACTTAGCTCCTACCACACTGGCATTAACTGCGTACTTGATTGGTAAGCAGCGTACGTCCGGCGTACGGCTGTCGCGGCTGACGGTGTACGGCGAATCGGCGCTTGCCGAAGCGTAGGCGTGTGCCATTCTGGTGAAGCACTGAGCTCCCTACGTAGCCGGGACTTCGTTGTAGGATATTTGCGTAGCGCGTACATAATAGCATTTCAAATTCACGACTGCTAGCATTGCACGGACTAGACAAAAACAAACAAAAGAAAAACCTTTTGTATAAACTGGCCATTTTAAACGACCCCCCCCCCCCCCCCGCCCCAAAACAACAAAAAGGAACTAAGCTGGGCTTTTGTTCAGGTCACACATTTACGCTGCTAAGTGAAAGTGTAACGTTACATGGAAATCATGGAAGCAGGGCAATTTCACCGCTAACGGACTATAAAAATAAAATATATATGTCGCTGTTCCGGTTTTTATCTCTTTTTTTTTTTGCTTTGGGAAGTGTGTGTGTGTGTGTGTGTGTGTGTGTGTGTGTGTGTGTGTGTGTGTGTGTGTGTGTGTGTGTGTGTTTGGGGTGTGGGGGTGGGGGTGTGTGTGGGGTGGGGTGGGGGGCTGATAAACGATAACACTAAGATTCATATCCCTTCCACAAGTAATGATAAAAAAGCTTGCAACAACATTGATGAATAGTACATCTTCCAGCTGTAGGTAACTATTGCAAAAGAAGATATACACATATCCGCTGTATTTAAAGCTTTGAGCAAGAAGAGTTTTTGAGCACTCGAAACTGAACACTTTGACGAGGAAGCGAAACTGGTAAGTGTTCCACAAGAGTACACGAAGTACACGAAGTCAGATGATCAGTGAGAGACTCAGACGTTCTGGTAGACGTCAAGATGGCGGATGTACTCCTGAAGCGCTTGGTACAAGTACCGGTACTGGGTCTGCAACATTGTCAACGCAGAAAAACGTCGATAGAAGCTGGAAATTTGAATTCTGAGTGCGTGCATCCTCCCTAACCCCCTCCTTTGGATTCCCTCTCAGGTCAATACTGACAAAAGGTGAATGATCAGATTTAAGAACACGCTGAGAAAAACACATTAACTCACATGACTTTTCATGACAGCAGTTCGTGGATGGTTAATTTTCAGCTTTACTGGAAGTTCTTAGTGGTGTCTGGAGTGTCCATTTATGATTAAAGTGTGTGTGTGTGTGTGTGGGGGGGGACTTCAGACTCATCTTTCCAACATAAAATCAACAGAAAATACAGCAATTCTAAATACAACAAAATCTGTATACAATAAGCAGGCTGATCTCTCTATGACCATTTTCCTGTTTAAAAAGAAGTGTGCTGTAAAATAACAATATCTTCATATAATAATATCTTCATTGCACTGACCTGTGTAGCGACAGCCTGTGGTCGGATCCTCTGTACCTCACGCGCGGTCAAGTAAACGTCAACCTCCTCATCATACGTCACACGGCTGATGACGTCATACAGGGCACAAAACAAACCGCTCCTGGCAGCACCATCACTGAAACGTGGGAAAAACAACCGTCAACCCCGACAAAACCGGCAATAATTAATCATAAACTAGTGTAGTAAATACGAAGAAAGAGAGGTGTAGGACTCGAAGAAGAATAAAATTATATTTCACTTGACCGCAAAAGCTTTCGGCAGTAAATGTGTCGTTGGAAAACTTCAGTGCTGCTGCTTTCAACTCCTTTCGAATTTTCACTTGTATGCAACTCACATGCACTGTACGACAACAGGAGACTTGATGTCATCCGGCTTCGCGCCCTTGGCGGATGTGGTGACGTCATCAGTCTGTTTGGCCTTGACGGTGTCCACAAGCTGTAGGAGTGATGACGTGTCACCGGGAACCTCGCCCGCCCAGTTCCTGTAGTGCAGCAACTCGACCTCGCGGGATCGATCTTCACTCTGTGGTAAAACCAACAAAGGAAAGTTTATAGTCTTTGGCTAAGACACTTTAGAACTGAGGCTTTTTATCGTGACGTGGCTCTACAGTGTCCGCTACTCGTACGAGTAAATCATCATAATAATAATAATGATAATAATAAATTGTTTTTATATTGCGCAGAAAATCTGCCCAAGAGAGCACTCAGTGCGCTACACACACACACACACGGGGCGGATGTGGGATACAGAGGATACGGTAAAAATTTTAGTGGAAAGCTTGCCGAAACAGATAGGTTTTAGGGTGTGCCTTGAACTGTGACAGAGTCGGGAGGTTTCTAAGGGAGACGGGCAGTAAATTCCAGATCTGGGGAGCAGAGTAACTGAAGGAACGTTGGTCATAAGTTTTCAGACTGACACGGGGTATTTTTAATAGTTTCTTAGAAGATGAGCGAAGTGAACGGGAGGTTTCATACGTAGTGAGCTTCTCTGTGAGGTACTGCGGGAGGGATTTGTCGAAGTGACGGTAGGCTAGTGTTGCTATTTTATACATGATACGGTATTGAACAGGTAGCCAGTGTAATTCCTTCAGAAGAGGTGTAACATGGTCACGTTTACGCTTTTTGAGAATGAGACGCGCTGCACTGTTCTGTACACGCTGAAGGTGGTTGATTTGATCAGCTGGCAGGCCAACAAGGACAGAATTACAAAAGTCTAATCTAGATGTAACAGTTACATTGATGAGTCGGGCAGTGGAGGATTCAGACAAGAGGGAACGAATAGAAGCGATTTTCCTGAGCGAAAAGAAGGCCGAACGACACACGGCACCGATGTGGCTTTCCATGGACAGAGTTTGGTCTACAGTGACACCAAGATATTTGACAGAGGGTTTGAGAGGGACGGTGGACCCAGCAAGTGACAAGGAGTCCGTTGAAATCTGAGACACACGGGACTGAGTCCCAGCAACTATCACTTCTGTTTTGTCTGTGTTTAACTTAAGTTTGTATAAGGCGCCACAGGAAAATAGGCACATACTCATACTGACGCTGCTTTGGTACAGTTCATGTGCCCTCAAGGTGTATTCGCACCTCCTGTAAATGCAGCATGGCCGTCTATTCAGCACAGCGACTGCACCATTATCACGAGATGGCCTTAACGCGAACCCTAAACCTAACCGTGCAGAGTAAACTTTACTGACTGAGCATTTGTATCTTACCGGAGTTTTGAAGGCCAGCTTGTAGGAACTGACGTGTTCGTTCAGGGCAGTGGAAGTTGTCAGCGTCACTTTGTACGGTCCAATGTTCAGAACCTCTCCTGCCCTCTGCGGCCAGTATTGGCAGAAGTTCTACACACACACACACACACACACACACACACACACACACACACACACACACACACACACACACACAGAAGTCATGAACAATTCTCTGCATGCTTAGAACAGCGTAATATAAACACCAAGGCCAATCTAAAACATGAAAACAAACAAACTGATACCAATTCCGACAAGCAGTTCTCCGAGTTACATTTGCACAGTTCTCCACTCTATGTGCCAGGAAATTCACGCAGACCATCGAACAGACGTTGAAAATAGGCACAACAAAAGTTGTCCATTTACTACAAACAAAGAAATTGTTTCAGTACTCTGGAAATGACAGCTATCTAAACTGTATACTTAGAGTGAACTACCATATTGTTCTGGTAAAATTAGGTTCTCTTTTTCTCCTCTGTTTCATACAATCCTTCTGGCTTTGAAGTTAACCATTAATCAAGCCTAATGTCCCACCGTCACTGTCTTTTCTTCTTCTTCCGAGCCGATGGAGATAACGGTGCTAACGCCACAACCTTCCACCAGCCGCCAGAAGTCGACCAGCGTGTTGTCGGGGATGGGCAGCTGGGTCAACACGAACCCTTTCTGCTGCTGGAACGACTGGAAAAGTGGGAGAAAGAATACAATGAAGTTTTGTAAAATTGCAAATGCTGATACATGAGACCTCTGTCAGCACGGTGAATGACGCTCTGTTTAGTTGTGAGAGAAACTGAAACTGTGGGTACAGGTGAAAATTGACAATATTTAGTTTGTACTTACAACAGGTAACACATACACTACAACAGAGAGAGAGAGAGAGAGAGATTACACAATGACCATTAAGAGCCAGTGCTCACTGTAATAGAATCAAAAGTAATCACATACCGACAGGTAGACAGCGTTAATGTACTGGTTCCGACCCCGCACATACGCACTCAGGTACACCACGTGATCGTCATCTACAGAAGGTTAAAAGACGAGAACTATAAAACAGGTGAAAGAAACTGCATACCGAAAACTTGACTGAGCTCAGGGCGAGCTATATGCAGACCATTTCAACGATACCTCCTCATGTTAAATTTTACACACACTGTTTACGTTCAACAGAATATCGATCGATCCTGATGCACAGAACAGAAAACCCAAGCTAACATGGTAAAACCAAGCATGTCAAATGTAAACCTGGCAGGGCGTCCATGTTCCTGTTCTTGTCCCGGTTTTCCGGCATGGTGGCCATGGTGTGTTTTGGTTTGCCCGCGAACTGTCCCATTTGGTTCAGCATCTGTGAAAATGAGGATCATTCATGTAGCTTCTTGATCGTACCCATCATTAACACATCAGAAAACGTATAGTGCTTTGAAATAAATTGGGTTGGGTGTCTCAAAAAATAAAGGGCAGAGTGAGCATTCTACAGAACACAGCGCCTGTGAAACGAGAAGGCACATTCGGGTTGTGCAGAGAGGTAAGACGAACGCACTTACGCCACTCCCTCTCCTACAAAACCTGTATTGTGCAGTGCTGGAGTTCAAAACTGTGCCAGTCCCTGCTTATGGAAGACGGGAATGCTATTCTCCATTTCATTAATATCTCCATGAACACTGAACATCCGTGGAAGGCCAAAACACAAAACAACCAAAACGACGACAACCAAAGCAACTAAAGAACAACATAAACAACCACCAAAACAACAACAAAAGGAACAACAACAACAACCCCTCCACTGACCAGAAACTCTTTATCGATGACCGCGTTGTCTGTATTGAGGCGAATAGTGCCAGGAAACCTGACGTCAAACTGATTCGTGGGAATTCTCGTGTTGCGGCTTGTGTGCGCCTCCAGGATCACTTCGTGCAAGAACTTGTACTGGGCCTGATAACAGAAAACAGGAGAATGGCTGGTTGTGTTCATGCAACCACACACAATTTGTCCATGATCGAATTGTACAATAGGATATAAAGCTAGGCACTGCGATCGGAGAGGTTTTTCCAGGCTACGTCTATTTTACTTCTTCAAATTAAAGAAGAATTCTCAAGGCATATTTACAACTAGCAAGCCTATAACTTTGCAAACAGTTTGAGAAGTTCCTTTATACACCTCTAAAACCTCGAACATTGCAGAATGATGTTGAGCAGAAAAGGACTGGACATTCGATCATTAGTCCCGCGTGTCCAAAGATTGAACTTCATTTTGTTTTACACACACACACACACACACACACACACACACACACACACACACACACACACACACACACACACACACACCCTTACCTCACTCTGCACCATCAGACAGCGTTCTTCACGCAGCTTAGTCACAATCTCGTTCACATTGACGTCACGACCACGTGACTCCTGGTCGTAAGCAATGTCCAAGGCAATGAACGTTCCAGTCCGCCCTACTCCAGCACTTTACCATAGCAAAATAATAGTTGTAATCAATCAATCAATCAATCAATCAATCAATCAATCAATCAATCAATCAATCAATATCTATCTATCTATCTATCTATCTATCTATCTATCTCTATCTATCTATCTATCTCAGAAACTCGGAAATTTTCCTTTTGGTTCACTACAAAGCATATTAACATAGGCGCCCACTATGAAGATTCTTTCAAATGTCAAATACCAACACATACTAATAAACAAATACGTTTATTTACGACACTAAAATACATAATTCCTCGATATCAATAACCACAAAGCCTTGCTCTGTGTACAGTTTCAAACAATTTGATACAATTTCTGAGCTGACTGAAAATGTCTACACATGCATGACTATACATAAAGTTTAACAAAAACAGTGATGTATTTTTACTGTACAGTCTCTCCCTACCTGCAGTGTACAAGGAGCGGAACGGTAGAGGTGGTACGTCCCTTGAGATAACGCCAGTAGTCGACCAGTGACGCCGCCAGGGGGACGCCATGATCCGGCCACGCCATGTAGTGGTACTGGGTCACCTTACGCTCACCCGAACTCTGCAATCAGGCATAGGATTTGCGGCTGCTTTGGAGCAGTATTATCAAGAGAAAAATATTACTCCTTACAGAATGATCGCAATAAAACGGGGGGTCAAAATGCTGAGCTGATCTCAGACAGATACGAGTAAGTAATTCTAGTGACCTTCGCATAAATTTTGTTACAAGGATTCATACTCGAACTTACATGGTTGCAGCAAAAAACAAAACAACCCCCAAACAAGAAAACCAGACAAAACAACAACAAAAGCCATCAAACCAACCAAACAACGACAAGAAAACACAAACAAACCACCCCTCCCCCAAAAAACAAACCACACACACACACACACACACACACACACACACACACACACACACACACACACACACACACACACACCAAAAAACAAACAACCAAACCACCAAACTAAACAACAGACTGATCGCCGCAGTATAACGGGAAACATATCATGACAGATACTTTTCGAGAAGGAACAAGTACACAAGTTTGATTTTAAAGTGGAAAAGGGGGCCGGGGGAGGGATTACCATCTTACCCCTTTGGCTTTCAGCAAGAACGATCTGATGACGTAGTCTGCCCGCTGTTGCTCCTCAAACGCTCTCACTGTCACGTGACCGTAAGTCTGTGATTTCCCGGATGCTGGCCAGTACTGTTCGCACTTGTCCTGACAAAGAAGGGAATTATCTGAGATCCATGGAAGATTTAAATATGTGTGGAAAGCGAATGAGGTGTGTGTGTGTGTGTGTGTGTGTGTGTGTGTGTGTGTGTGTGTGTGTGTGTGTGTGTGTGTGTGTGTGTAAAATAGTGTGTGTGTGCGTGCGTGTGTGCAAAATAGTGTGTGTGTGTGTGTGTGCGCGTGTGTGCGTGCGTGCGTGCGTGCGTGCGTGTGTGTGTGTGTGTGTGTGTGTGTGTGTGTGTGTGTGTGTGTGTGTGTGTGTGTGTGACAGACCCTGCCGTCCTCCTGGAGATTGGCGAGCATGACAATCTGATTTATCCCCTCCTGCCACACCATCCACCAGAGGTCGTCAATGGTATTGACACGAGGTCCTGCATACGACAAGCGAGGTGATTATTATTATTATTATTGTCCATGTTGTACTTACTATTGCCCACTGTCATTTAGCCTCAAAAGATGTGAAGAAAAACGTTATACAAATTAACAACAAATCATACTGATAAGAATAAATAAAACAAGATACAAATGAAATAAAAAGGACACGCATCACGAAAAGATTTCAAAATTTCTCTGAGGAGTTTTGAGAAACTTGAATGGATGAGCGGAACGTAAGCAACGGATTGTAGTTGCATGAAACGGGTAAAATAACTCACCTTGCGTTGCAATATACTGTTTTTCTCTGTCAGCACCCTAGGATCACGAAAGAATATTGACACACATTATCATTAATAATAATAATAATAATAGGGCGCCTATCCCCGGGCAACGAGCTCTACAGGCGCCTTACAATCTAAAACAAGTAAAACAAAACCAAAAACAAAAACCAAAACAAAACAAAAAACATTCACTCAATGTACACTACGTAAGAACAACTAAAAAAGTAAAGGAGCACACACACACACACACACACACACACACACACACACACACACACACACACACACACACACACACACACAATAAAGGACAGGCAGAGACCAAGATTAAAAACCAAGAACAAGTAACAGTGACAAAACCCAAAACAAAAGGATAGATTGAAATAGCTGTATATATACTAATAATTATTACACAGTCTGGCGTTGTTGTGGTGCTATGGCAAAGTGCGACAATCCGCAAAATAAATAATCATCAGAAGTTAAAAACATGTCCACTTGTCTCTTCAAACTTGGAGTTCTTTTTTGTAACCAATACTTATGCGCCTTACAGAAAGATCAGTTATTTACTGTGATGTAGGTGGCGTTGATGTAGTCTGAGGAGTTGTCTCCCTCTGGTCGACGCAAGATGACACGGTTGAAGTCGTCTGTTGAACACAAAACAGAAAACAGCTAGTAGTAAACTGTCGTATATCAACGTGTGTGTGTGTGTGTGTGTGTGTGTGTGTGTGTGTGTGTGTGTGTGTGTGTGTGTGTGTGTGTGTGTGTGTGTGTGCGTGCGCGCGCGCGCGGCAGCACAATACGTTAACGTACATGTGCACATGGCCTTGAAGCGGTTCTTGCGTTTGTTTTCCTCCGACAGTCCGATTTTGTGAGGGCGCGTCATGCCTTTGGGCAGTTTCTGTAGATAAAATTTAAACCAGACTCATGAATATTAAGCAGAACAAGCTTTCGGCGTCTTCTACTCCTTATTTCATTCAAACAAAGCAAACCAACAAAACAATACACACAACGAAAACACGAAACTCTGAAGAAGGGTTATCTAGTAAGTAAGAGTTATCGTAAACTGGGCACGTATCTATGAAGCTTGGGGTGACAGCAACCAATAATGCATCATTACATTAAACTGGTCAGCGAGTTCTCCGGACCCCAGACAAGCGATAAGGTAACGCTGGAAGGCGTCCAGTTGTTGTGTGGAGCTGAGTGACTTGAAACTGCCGTACAGATCCTCACTGTTGTACGCGTCATCATCGTCCAGCTCGGGCATGTCGTCTCCCTGGGACCTTTTGTTACTGACGGCGGGATGTGCCACAGGTTTGGGGCCGACTGGAGGAGGAGAGGCTTGTGCAGGTCGTGCGGGTTGCGAAGCCTGCCCACTCCGGGCTGGGAGAGTCACGTTCTCGTACAACACGTCCCTCCTCGGGGCTGCACGTCACAGAAGTGAATTCAAATAAGGCAGATCACAGAGTTAGAGGACTGGTATTTTCAAATAAATTTCCTTAACCTTTAAGTATTGCTAAACATGTACAAGAACGGAGTTATTCAAGTGAATTTTCATTGTTTGTTTTGACTTTTGAGTAATACTCAAAGTGTATAAGAACAGTAATATTCAAATGAATTTCCCTTGTTCTTGTGTAAAAGTGTATTTGACACCAGTTTCTCAATGTTGAAAAACGGTAAATTTTAATTTAAAGGATGCCCCGTTTGCCCCTAGCGCATGTGAAGGACAAAAATAGGAGAGTGCGCAGTTTTCTGCTCACTTCTGCGTGTGGGGTTGGCAAAGCCCCGCATCAGTAGACGGAGAAACGTATGTTTTTGAGGCTTCAGATTTTGCATGTTCCAGTTCGGGCGACCCGTTATAAGATCACCATATCGGGCGGTCCCAGCTACCTGTCAGTGCACATATCTTTCTTCTCGAAGCATTGTTTGCTTTGGATGAAAAAACAAATGGACGCGTTTGCCGCATTGACATGCATAGAGGCCACAGTACTGAAATGGATGTGTTTTATGACCTGAAGAGGATGGCCGAGTGTTGGCAGCGTTAGCGGTTCCCCTGGACGGAACGTTCTGAGTGTTGGGTGCGGAAGTCACAGCGTTGTTGTTGTTGTTGGAGGGGCGTGGGATGTTGGCGTACAGATTGCCGTCCACGCCGGAGTTCATGTCGACATGTCCGGCACTGGTTGACTTCTGGCTGGTGTCAGCCCGCTTCATGGGTTTCACGGCTCCTGTTGGTTTGCTGTTTGACTGATGTGGTGCCTCCATTGGCAACCCCTTGCTAGACTCTGTTCGGAAAACAAAACGTTGACAGTGGAAGAACCACGTTTGGAAAAGATTACGTTTCTATGAATAACTTCATAAGTAGGATAATGTTGTCTGCAACCAAAACGAAGACAAGCGTCTGGGCTGATCAACACAGAACAATTGTTATCGTGGTCTTGTGTAAATATAGCTCCTTGCTTTTTCAAAAGTTTTTGGTAAAGGGTCAGGTAACAGACTTTATTCTTGAGAGGCAGAATGCCATCCACATAGATAACGGACACGTCTGTGCATCGAGTACGAAATATCTGGAAAAAGTAGTAAAGAGTTGAAGGTTTGTGCCAGGGCAAAATAACTGGCTGAATGGTAACTGAGTTTTTAAATTTCATTATATTCACCTTCAGACAAATCCTTTCCGCCATCAGAAACCTCACCATACGAGGCTTTGCTTCCTGCCCGTTGTCTCCGACGCCTGTCACACACACACACACACACACACACACACACACACACACACACACACACACACACAAGCACATGTCCCAGATGATAAGCGTCAAGGGTGTAACTGTGCAAACGGAAACTCGCTGGATGAAAACAATTGTGAGACAAAATTGTGTCTACACTACAAGTTATTCTAAACTGACAATTCCTGTATCAGTAAATGTGAATACAACGATACAAAAAGAAGAAAAAAATTAGAGAAGTAAAGCAAAACAAAACAAGTACCATACTTTTTCAGTGGACATATTTCTTACTAAGCTTTACAGCAACTGTCTTCCTTAGCTATCCGTTTTTTGTAGTGATACTTCTTAAACAATGCTACGTTTTTGTGCAGACTTTTAGTCGAATACAAGCGTGTGCAAAGCAAGTAAATCAACAAGCACGCGGCGTTTTACAACAATATCTCTCCTTCACTGCCCCAGTGTACAACACAGCACGTTGGATCGGAGATAATGATAGAGGCCGCATTCTTTATTTTAATAGTCGAACTTCTTGTACAGTCGAACACACATACACAGCTATAGTTTACCTGAATACAATGATGATTACCACCACGACAGCAAGGACCAGGACAGCCCCCACAACTCCTCCCGCTATAGGGGCGATATTCTGTTCATCCTCATCCATGACTGCAACAGAGCAAAAATATCTATGTTTAAAGTGTAACGACGCCTCTCCGACTGAACGTTCCGTTTACTTCCCATTTCAAAATCCAACTTTCCTTGTTTCCACTCCAGCCCCATCGCCATGTTACCCTGTTCCTGTTCCCACCTGAACTCTATGTTTCCCTGTTCCTGTTCCCACCTGAACTCTATGTTTCCCTGTTCCTGTTCCCACCTGAACTCCATGTTCCCTGTTCCTGAACTCCACGTTTCCCTGTTACCATTTCCACCTGAGCTCCATGTTTCCCTGTTTCCAAGCCAACCCCGACTCCATGTTTCCCTGTTTCTATCGCCAACATTAAAGTGCCGGCAGGGACCGACCAAATCAAATGACAAGAATGTACAAATAAACGTACAAAACAGAGGATTCCGTTTTATTTTTGTGTGTGTGTCATGATACAGAAAGTCATTAAACGGACTTACGTGGTTGGGCACAAGTTGGACCAGT
>JACVVK020000135.1:322500-397500 GCA_018292915.2 Batillaria attramentaria | reverse complement strand
TAAAGCGGTGGTGCTGTGGTAGTAACCGTCAGAACACTCTGTGAAAAAGAAACATTAACGTTGATTCTACATACAAACACAACAGCGTGGTAAGAATAGTAACTGTGTAGGGGTCCGGCTAATTGGTCTATCTTCAGCTGTAGTTAAGGTTTTCCACAGCTGAGTACATTTTAAAAGCAAAACAATTCATACAATTTGCACATTTCTTTTCCTAATATACGGTTGATACATGATACAAGTGCAAAATAACTACACACTGTAATGATTTTTACGGATATCGAAACACATCTCGTCGCTAGCTAGTAACCTACGGACAGTATTACATTGTCACCTACTCCCAGTATAATACAAGTTTCAACCGGGTTTTGTGTTTGTACATTATTAACGACCGTTCCTTGACCCTAATGCCATGAATAATTTGTTAAGTCTTCGCGAAATATCGCAAGTGCACATAAACTATGATAAGCTTTAAAAATTGTTGGGAAATTTCACTTTGTAGATTCTTAGTAGCGAACGAATGTGTCAGACAGTCACTCACCATCACATTTGTCTCCACTCCACCCTGTCTTACAGTTACACGTCCCGTCCTGTTTGTTGCACGTGTTAGAACATCCTGCACTGCATGTCTGACTACACGACGCGCCGTAATACCCGTCAGCACACACTGTCACAGATATATACATTCTTACATTGTAGTATTCAGTAACCTCCTAAGACTGCACAACTACTCTTAAATCATTTCATAGATAACCTACTGCACAGATGCTGTTCTCACTGGAAAACTAAAGAAAGGCAAACAAGACAGCTCAATGCCAAACCTAGAAAAACTCGACTTTTCAGATATATTGAAAAAAAAAGAAAGAATATATATGTTACAGTGAATTTGTGTAATCAGGGATTTCATGAAATCCCTGAAATTTTCAGTAAGTTCATGTAATTACTGTTTCACTCGGGGATTTCATGAAATCCCTAAAATGTCCAGGGATTTCATGAAATCCCTAAGTTTTTGTCATGGTTTTTACACTATCTTACTGGCTGAGTTTAGTGAATTTGTGTAAGATCAGACAACCGGTGCCTAGACCCTGAAATTTCACTCGTACCAGCCCCTGCAGTGTAGTGGTTAGCACTTCGGACCATGGACCGGGAGACCCGGGTTCGAGTCCCAGCAGAGGCAAGAGACATTTTTCCTACCTAGGTCGGCTCCTACCCAGAGCAGGTGTGCTATGGGCCTAATGTGGAGGCCGTTACCACACAGCCGTGATTCATCCACTTCACGGGTGCATATACATATCATGAGGATATTCATCAAAACTTAGTGCCGAAAGACTTGCAGACTTAAACAGAAAGTCTCACGTTGTCAATATTTCTCTAGGTAGCATGTTAGCCACAGTAAGTGTCTCTCTCCCAACCCCACCCTAAAAACAAACGGGCGTATTGTGCACGCCAGCTTTCGTTATATCTCTGTTACAATGAATGAATTCAGTTCAATCAGACAAACTCACCATCACATTTTGGTCCTGTCCATCCTGTTCTGCAGTTGCAGTTCCCGCTGACCGTATTACAGGTGTCGTCACAACCGGCACTACACTCCATGTCACAGTTTGTCCCGTAACGTCCTGGTATACACGCTGTATCACACACACACACACACACACACACACACACACACACACACACACACACACACACACACACACACACACACACACACAGAGGAACGGCTTAAACGTTTTCAAAAAGAGTATACTGAAAGTGTGTAGCTTCCTAATCGACACATTTTTAACACCCCCCTCCCCCCCCTCCTTGTAAAAATAAGAAAACAACAAGAACAAAACACAGAAATGACCTTGAAGTAGTTTTAAAGGAGTAGGTTCGTGGAAAAAATCAACCGTTTAACCCCTTAAAATCTGTTCGCAAGGATTATCGGTCGGAATTTCAGCAATTAAAATAAGATGAGATGAGACATCATTTTGTTCGTCTCTCGAAGGGAAATTGCACTGTCTGCTCAGACAAAACGGACAATAAAAATCATTACAATAACAAACATTATTGCATGTGATTTAAAAAAAAAAAAAATCAGGCTTAGTCGGTATGGACGGTACACTGACACATTTGACTCACTTTGACAGAAGGGTGATTGCCAGTTAGTTGTCAGGCAGTCACACTCGCCGTTATCTCTACAGGTACCAGCCTGACATCCAGCGCCACACCGGACACAGTTATCTCCCTGCCTGTAGTAGCCACTGGAACACACTGGATTGTAAACAGGAACATGTCATTGCATGTATCAACTATCACGCTCGACTGTTTCATGCGCAGTAAGTGTGTGTGTGTGTGTGTGTGTGTGTGTGTGTGTGTGTGTGTGGTTGTGTGGTTGTGTGTGTGTGTGTGTGTGTGTGTGTGTGTGTGTGTGTGTTTAATTCGATGTAGTCGTTTTTCTTTTCTGCGCATTACAGTTCTTGTCATTATATTCATTACTTCTACTGAACTTAAAAGCCTGTTAAATAGGCACAGTGGGGTATGAAGATACTCTCATCCTCCCCCCTCCTCCTCCGACAGCACATCCATCCTCCCTCCCGGTTCCTACGCAAGTTTGGCATGCACACTTTTGACTTAGAGAAAAACAAACTGAATATGTACTGCAACACTTAGCACCGCTTCTAAACAACACTAATCTCGCCATTAAATGATGTAACTGAAACACAGTCATTGCTCGTACAGGCAGCATAGTAATTACTGATTCTGGCATGCATTCTGGCACAATTTTCAAAACCTTATACATATAAACGTTGTTCCAGGACTAATCTATCACAGGTATCGTATCTTGTCCCAGGTCATAATTATTTGAAAAGCAACTGTTGTAGCAATTACCTAATCTTAACCCTCAGCCCTTTTCTTCTGAACATTAATCGTGTTTAGCGTAGCCTGCAAGTAAACATGAAACGGTCGGTAGCAATGCAGACCGAGTATTTCGTGGTCTGTGTAAGGCGCAATCACCTCCCTTTTCAAAAGCCAAATAAGTAATATTCATTGTCTGACCTATATTTTATCCCCCCCCCCAACCCCCCCCCCCCCCCCCCCGACACATGCAGACAAACGAACCACTGCATGTTGGTGGTGACAATCATGTTGTGCACGTGCACCCACCAGTGTCCTTATTACAGGCTGTGTTCTGACAATCGGCGCCACGTACAGTAGGCGCCATTTGCCATTTACCCGCTGTGCTATAGGGACACGCCTAAATCAAGCTGAGACAACCTAAATCAAAGACCGTAGATCTACGGTCTTTGCCTAAATCGACTGGCGGGCCAAGCTGTTTCCGTTAGCGCGGCGCAGTCGACTCAAGGTGTGTCAGTATGAAGGATTTTAAACGTATCTGAAGCAACAGCAGACAATCAAAATTATCTTGGATTACTTCTTGGGGTGATAAACAAGTTCTGGCTGACTTATACCGGCTCAGGAAAGAAGTTTGAACGCCAAAAAGAAAGGATAACTGATGTCAAACAGTGACTGCTAACTCCACACAGAGTCCGATTGACACTTCGCACTTGTCTGCTCCATTTACAGTTTATAAGCCCCAGTGTTTTCTATGAATTTCTTTATTTCAAACTGTTGTATTTTTCTCCTGCTATGTCGCTCTCTCGGTGCACTCGCAGAGAAGACACGGGATACAACAGGCTAGAACTCCAATACTTTATTAACAGAAGATGCGCAAGAACAAACTCATGAAAGAGGAAGAACCCAGAACGCTGTGCAGTGCTGCTTATATACTAACAGGTCAGATCTAGAACATTCTACAACATACTGGCAAGTACGGAATCTTTCCTGGGTCACGTAATCTACTGACGTTACTGCACTCGCATGTTCTGGGATGGTCTAGAAATTTCCATCGAAATGCAGTGACTTTTCGCGATCTCTACAACACCTCCCTACCAAAATTGTTGTTTCACAACAAACTTCAACAACAAAGTCTGTCTCTGGGTTTTGGTGTTCTTTTGGATCGTCTGGGGTTGTCTGGACCATACTCAGGAACAGGTGGCTTGGTCCTGGGCAGTCGTGGTCTGCTATGGTTCTGTGTCGGTGGCACGTTCTCCAGAATCTCCATCGGATGGTCGATCGGGAGCTCAGAGGCATCTGCTGAATCACCAGGTTCGCTGTCCTCTTCAGAAGCGTAACGTGGGCGCAACTGTTCCCAGTGTCGTCTCCAAACTGGGCCACGAGGAACTACCTTGACGTTGAAGCAGCGAGTACCCGTAGACTTCTTGACCACTGCTGGTACCCATCTAGGCTGCTTGGCATGGTGAGGTCCATAGTACAGTGCGTATACTGGATCTCCAGCCTTGTACTGCCTGGTCACCTTGGCGACACCTCCAGAGTCTGGAGTCACCTGTGTTTTAGATGCCTCCTTGGATTGCTTGCCCTGAGCTATGTGTGCTGGCGAGGGAAGCAAAGTGTCGATCCTTGTCCGAATCTGCCTGGACATCAAGAGTTCACTCGGAGAGAATCCGCAGGATGTCGGCATTCTCCGGTACTGCATAAGAAACTCTTGAAGTGCTCGCTTCGGGGGCAGAGAAGACTTCCTGAGAGCTTGCTTGAAAGTCTGCACCAACCGTTCTGCAGCTCCATTGGTAGCAGGATGATAGGGTGCTCCTGTCAGGTGCGTGATCCCACGTTCCTTGCACCAGCTCTGGAACTCTTCAGAAACAAAGGTGGTTGCATTGTCGGAGACCAACGTGTGTGGGTATCCGAAGTGAGCGAAGTCTTCTTCCAGCAGGTCTAGAGTAGCTCTAGTGGACGTGGATGACGTTGGGTGGATGCATGGGTACTTTGAGTAAGCATCCGTGATCACCAGCCAGTTGGTGCCCATGAAGTTGATGGCGTGGTCCACGTGAACTCGGCTCCATGGCTTCTCTGGTAACATCCAGGGATGAACTGGCGGTTTGGATGGCTTGTTTTGATGTTCGCCGCATGAGTCACATCGTCGACTCGTCATCTCTATTGCAGCGTCGATACCGGGCCAGTATACTGCAGTTCTTGCCAACTGCTTCATGCGTTCCATGCCGAAGTGTCCGATGTGCAGAAGATCAAGGATCTTGGGCTGCAGGCTTTGTGGAATCACAACTCTTGTACCATAGATGAGGCATCCGTGGCAGATACTGAGAGAATCAGACAACTTCTGGAACTTTCTGACTTCTTCGTTGATCTCAGCGTGCTTCAGCGGCCACCCTTCGCGCACGTAGCGCATCACTGTAGCTATCACTGGATCTTTGCCTGACTCTTGACGAAGGATGTTGGAGTCGAAAGGTTTGACTTGAAGACTGAGAACTCGGATGGCGCACACCATGTCCGTGTCGTCCCCACTCTCCTCCCTGTCAAAGTCGATGTCGTCTCCAGAAGGCAAGCGACTGAGAGCATCTGCATTGCCGTGATCTGCAGTTTTCCGGTACTCGATCGTGTAGTCGAACTGGTTCAGCCATAGGGCCCACCGAGCTAGTCTGTTAGCTGCAAGAAGTGGTGTCCCTTTCTTTGGTCCGAACAGCGCCGTCAGGGGCTTGTGATCAGTCACCAGTATGAACTGTCGTCCGTACAGATACTGGTAGAATTTCCGCAAACCATAGATGATGGCTAGGGCTTCTTTGTGGATTTGGCTGTAGTTTCTTTCTGCAGCTGTGAGAGTCTTGGACACATTGGCAATTGGGCGCTCGCTTCCATCCGGATAGCGATGAAACAGTACTGCTCCAATTCCAACGTTGGATGCGTCACAAGCCAGCCCCACAGGCTTTTCTGGGTCGAAGTGTACAAGGACTTGATCAGAGGAAAGCACATTCTTGAGCTGTTCAAAAGCTGCTTGTTCCTCTTCTCCCCACTTCCAGGGACTTGCCTTCTTTGTCAGGCGGTAGAGCGGCTCTGCCATAGTAGCCAGGTTTGGGATGAATTTCCCGTAGAATTGTACTGAGCCCAGAAAAGACTTCAAGCTTGAGACATCCGTAGGTGGTGGCATCTTCAAGACTGCCTCGACTTTGGATCCTTTGGAGATTCCTTCAGCCGATAGAGTGTGTCCAAGGTATTCCACACTGGGTTGAGCAAACAGGCATTTTTCACGACGGCATCTGAGTCCTTTGTCGTTCAGACGCGTGAGTAGTCGTTCCAGGTTGCTCAGATGATCTTTGGCATCCTTCCCGCTGGTGAGTATGTCGTCTTGGAAAACGGCAACTCCAGGCAGATCACTGGTCAGATTTTCCATGATCTCCTGAAAATAACCAGGTGCTGACTTGATTCCGAAAGGTAGTCGTTGTTGCAGAAGTACCCCACGGTGAGTGCTGAGGGCTAGTCTGCGTTGACTTTCTGGTGCCAGCTTGATCTGGTTGTAGGCATCAGCGAGGTCGATCTTTGTGTAACCGAATCCTCCTCCCAGCTTTTGCATCAGTTCCTCTGGGAGAGGCATTGGGTGACGGTGATCAGCAAGTTGATCGTTGATCCCGACTGAGTAGTCACCACAGATCCGCAGTTTTGGCTTCAGGGCGCCTGCACTGTTTGTCTTACGAATTGGAACCACTGGTGTTCCATAGTCGTTGAACTGGACTGGCTTCCAGACTCCTTTGGCGATGCCTTATTCGTAGCCTTTGGTCAGGTCATCACGAAGAGTGAAAGGAACCGGCCTTGCCTTGTGAAAAACCGGCTTCGCGTCGGACTTGAACTTTACTTCCAGCTCAAAATCCTTCAGACATCCCAATTCTTCCTTGAAGAGATCTGGGAACTTGTCGCAGAGAGTGTGGCAGTCCTTCTGAAGAGAAGCATAAGCTGTGCTGGAGGTCTTCGGATGCGATTCTTTTGCACCCTCGCTCTTGACTTGACTCTCTATGCTCTTCAGTCCAAGGGCATTGTCCACTGAAATTCCCAGAGCCTGGATCGCGTTTCGTCCAAGTAGGTTGAGATCAGGGATCTTGGTGACGATGTAGGGAATGGAGCTCTGTTTACCAGTCACTGGGTCCTTAGTCTGGCCCATGAAGGTGCCCAACACGGGTAGGTCATGCTTGCTGGCAGACTCGTACCGATGCGTGACGTCATCCAGCTTCGGTTTTCCCAGTTGTTTCCAGACTGGCACAGAAACAAAATTTCCCGTGGTTGCAGTGTCCAGCTCCATCGTGAACTGTTGATCCTGGATTGTGACTGGAACGTCCAACCTAGGAGTATCTTAGGGAACTTCGCCGAGGATGGCTTTGACGAGCTCTGCTTTTGTGATACTTTTCACTGAAGATTTTGCAGACTGTCGTCCCCCTTGTTGCTGTTGATGCAGTTTTTTCCTGCAAACAGCCTCCAAATGTCCTATCTTCTGACAGTAGTTGCATTTGGAGTCTTTGTAGTAGCAGTCTGTTGCTCTATGAGACTTTCCACACCTGTAGCACTTTGCTGAATCGCTGGTCGTGGAGTTAGACTGCAGGTGGTTCTTTGGTCGACCCCCTTTGTTGTTCATCTTGACTTTGTTGACCGGCCTGGGCTTGGAACCGTAGACAGTTTCCTTGGCCACCTTTGCCGCGTCTTCAGTCTCTATGGCGATCTTGACAGCCTTGGCAAAATCCAACTCGGTATCCTTGACCTTGAAAAGAGCCTTCAAGACAGCTTCGTTGTTGACAGAACATATGAATCTCTGCCTAAGAGCTTCATCTTGTGGATCTTGGATCGAAGGAAAGTCACAGGTAGCCGCGTCTTGACGTATACGGGCTGCCAGCTCCTGGAGTGTTTCGCCTGGCTTCCGTTCCATGTTGCTCCAGAACTTGAAACGTTCTCGCACTATGAACAGTTTTGGGTCAAATTGTTCTTTCATGAACTCGACGATTTGGTCCATCGTCAGATCGTTGATATTCATTCTTGGATTCTGTTGAGCAGCCAGATTTGCCAGTTGCTTGTAGACAGCCGGAGTCTGATTAGTGAGGAAGACTTGAGCCTTGCGGTCGTCAGGAACGGCGTTGGCGACAAGAAATGTGCAGAACCTTGACCAGTAGTCAGGCCACAGTTCTGAAGTGGAATCAAAGGCAGCAAACGGTGGAATAGCGGCAGTCGAAACAGTAGAAGTGTGAGGACGGGTACTTGCGCTGGAATCCCCAGTCGGTGTCTGAACTTGAATCATCTTCATCAACGCACCCATCTGCTCTCTTTGGACTGCTAATTCTTCTTCATGCTGCTTTGCTTGAATCCTCATCTGTTCATTCATCTGTTCCTTCTGCTGTTCCATTTGCTCTCTAAGCAATTTTATCAGCTCCGCTGTCTCTGCCATTGTCAGTCGTCAATTTTCGCTGCTGCAACAGTTGAAGGGGTGCAACTTCTGTAGTTGGAGTTTCTTGAGTACTGGAGAGTACTGTCCCTTCGTAGGTAGATCAATGTCGAATCCTGTCGGCGACGCCAAATATTTCTGTTGTATTTTTCTCCTGCTATGTCGCTCTCTCGGTGCACTCGCAGAGAAGACACGGGATACAACAGGCTAGAACTCCAATACTTTATTAACAGAAGATGCGCAAGAACAAACTCATGAAAGAGGAAGAACCCAGAACGCTGTGCAGTGCTGCTTATATACTAACAGGTCAGATCTAGAACATTCTACAACATACTGGCAAGTACGGAATCTTTCCTGGGTCACGTAATCTACTGACGTTACTGCACTCGCATGTTCTGGGATGGTCTAGAAATTTCCATCGAAATGCAGTGACTTTTCGCGATCTCTACAACACAAACAAAACATTGATTTTTGTTTGGATTTACGATCTGACAAGAAAGACTGACTAAATTCTGCATTTAGTAACGCCAACTCTGCCGGGACGTCGATCAGCGGCCTTTCAGTCCATCATCATGATCGTACAACTGTTGGTTTTTATGTTGTTTCCATAGTAATGGAAACAACATCATAGGACGGGCTAAATTTTCCACGTTCATGGGCAAGCATCTGTGGTACAAACGCACGTCACTGCCGATCTCCCGCAGAGACGATTATGCAAGTGTAACTCTGACAATGACGTACGTCATCGATGCTGGCATGTATAGTGCGCCGAACGCACTTCTCCTCCTCAGTGAGTGCCGTCTGTGTGGATGTGTGTGCGTGTGTGTGTGAATTGTGTCCGGGCCCGTTTCTTCGAAAATACTTAACCGAATGGCTTCAAATTTAGGGTATCCAAATATATCAAAATGTTACATTAGAGGAACCAAGCGTGTGATGATTGCTTAAGTGATTTGGGAGTTATCGCCCTTTTGAGACAAGTTGGTTGTCTTTCGTGTACAGGCGTAATATTTATTTAAATCACTCAATTTTTGGCAGTAGATAGCTTGAATACGGACTCTGAACAGAGTCACTACTAGAAAATGGTCGCTCTTATAGTTTTCATGTAAACCGAGCCTGAGTTGACATTGCATGTGAACCCAGTTCAGATGCCTATTTCTCCGAAAATACTGAACCGATCGATTTCAAATTTGGGGTTTCTAAATGAATCAAGATCCTTGAATAGAAGGCCCGATCCAGGGTACGATTGCACACATGATTTGCGAGTTATCGCCCTTTTCAAAAAAAGTGGCTTTCTGGCGTTTAAAGGCGTAATATTTACCTAAACCACTCCATTTTTGGGACATAGATAGCGTGAGTACGGACTCTCAACTGAGTGAATTTTGGAGGTTGTTGCTTTTATACTTTTGGCGTAAGCCGTACCTGATGAAAGTGCTGGTGAACACACTTTAGATCTCAAAATCGCTCCTACTATACATAGATAATGAGCCTGGGGTGCCATAAAAAATATACAAAAAAATTAGAAAAGTTCACTGCAGCCGTTGTCGTCAGTTGACTCGAAAATTTGTACTCGAAGCACATTTCCTTTACACAAGCCACACGCCTCACAAACATCGCAGAAAAGGCACACCCGCACTGACGCAAAACTGTATCAGCGTCAGTTTGCCGACGTCATGTTTGATTGACGTGGGGGTGTGTCGTCACTTTTCGGAAGTTCTCTATTTGTAGACGGGGAAAGCGGGAGTTTCATTGATGTAGTGAGCTTTGTTTTTCCCACTGACTCTCACTCAATAGCATAGTAGAGTGAGAGAACACCACATAGGTCTCAATGGAGCACATGCACAAACGCGGCTCGCGCAAGTCTGCGTGCGTGCGTGCGTGCGCGCGCGCGTATGTCTGTGTGTGTCTGTGTGCGCGCGCGCGCAGCAGACATAACACATAGTGAAAAAACGTTCGCCGCGCAGACTTGTCTGTTAAACACATTGAGCCGGTATAAATTCGATCTTTACACTGCGCAGCAGCAACACTTCAATTTTCATGGGGCTGCTTTCATTGCAAGAATTGTATCCGAGTCAAAGTTATTACGTCAAATGTATTATGCGTCATCCCAATGAGGAAAACGTCATAGATTTCAAAGAAAACAACTTGACGTCTTCCAAAACCAAGATTGGTCTGACAAGCCCGGTCAGTTGTTTCCATTCAGAGAGAGAGAGAGAGTGTAGTGTGTGTGTGTGTGTGTGTGTGTGTGTGCCCTCCCGAATACATGGCATTACAAAAGAACGACCGTGACGACAGCAGGTGATTAAATGGAAACAACATATTGGGCTGGTCAGTGGCCATCTTGTTATGTTGTTTCCATAGTAATGGAAACAACATCATAGGACGGGCTAAAATTTCCACGTTCATGGGCATCTGTGGTACAAACGCACGTCACTGCCGATCTCCCGCAGATACGATTTTGCAAGTGTAACTCTGACAATGACGTAAGAAAACATGCGTCATCGATGCTGACATGTATGGTGCACCGAACGCGCTTCTCCTCCTCAGTGAGTGCCGTCTGTGTGTATGTGTGTGTGTGAATTGTGTCCGGGCCCGTTTCTTCGAAAATACTCAACCGAATGGCTTCAAATTTGGGGTATCCAAATATATCAAAATGTTTTTTTTTTTTTAGTCAAGTCAAAGTTTATTTCAAAACCCCGTTGGGGGTACATGAAACTAGAAATTAACATACATCAAGCTCACCACACCGACCAACATACATCATAGTCATTCGCACACTGTGACACGTTTTGCAGGACTCACACATACATACATACATACATACATACATACATACATACTACGTACAAATATATAAATAGGCATAATGGAATGGAATGGAATGGGATGGGGTGTGCCTAATACACATACATACATACATACATACATACATACATACATACATACTACGTACAAATATATAAATAGACATAATGGAATGGAATGGGATGGGGTGTGCCTAATACACATACATGTACCTACATGTATACCACATACATGCATACATACATACATACAACGTATATTTATCAGACGTGTTTTGTTATCTCGGTTATGAATTTTACAAGTTTGTTTAACTGCGATATATTTTTTGTACTCATTAAGTCTTTAAATTTCAGGACATTCGGCCTTTTCCAAAAAAACTCAGGGATGTATTTTTTTCTATTTGCACAAAAATATGGACAGACTAGAATGTAATGAAATTCGTCTCCTACGTCATTTGAATTGCACTTCTTACAGACACGTTCATTCCTAGGTATTTGTAAAAATCTCCCACTTTGTATAGGCAGTCTGTGGTTGAGTGTCCTGAAACGGATAAACTTCTGAGCCAGCGTTATTGGCAACTTACTAATAAAGTCTTCACATACAAAATGTTCCTTAAAAAGTTTATAATTATAGCATGTGTCTTTTGCCTCTAGTTCTGTGTACCATGTCTGTATGAACTGGTCCTGTAAACAACGCTTAATTTTCTGTTTAAACCATTGACTAGTAAACTGAATATTTTCCTGAGTAATCCACATACCACTAAGACCCACTTCATTTAATATCGTCTCGACCGAGACCAGAAACCCGGATTTGAAAACATCTTCTTTATACAACTTCAACAAGAAAAAGTACACTATACTTGAAAACTTGCTTCTGGATTCTGGCTGTACCAGTTTGAACCAAAAATTCAACATATTACATTTAGCCCTTATTGTAAGTGGAAATTCACCAAGCTCGCCATAGATCATACATGTTGGCGTACTTTTGCCAAGTTTCAATAGAAGCTTAAAATAACGCAATTGTAACTTTTCAGCTACTGCCGTCATTTGATAACCCCACACCTCACTACCGTACAATAAAATGGGAGCTATCATTTTGTTGAACAATTCAATTTGTATGTCAAGTGGTAAAAACAACTTCTTGCTTTTTCTCAGCAAACTAAACATCGCCCTGGACGCCTGGTCGTATAACTGCTTCTGTGCCACGGAAAACTTGTTATTATAATTAAAGACTATTCCTAAATACTTAAAATCAAAGGCAATTTCTATGCTCTGTCCTTTGTAAGTAAATGAGGGTAACTTTCGAATTTTTCCACGTGAAAATACTACTATCTTTGTTTTAGAAACATTAATTTTAACCTGCCACTTGTCACAATAATCAGACAAGGCATCAAGTGCCTTCTGTAATGTACCTGGTGATTCTGCACAAATGACCGTGTCGTCGGCATATAACAAAAGAAACATCTTGAACAAGGCATCAACATCACTTATGTCCATGTCAAATCTGTTTGCCTCTGCCCTTAAGGAGTTAAGTCCATTTGTCCTTTCCAGTAGGAAAGTCTGCAAATCGTTTAAATACAAAGCGAATAGGAGGGGGGATAAGTTTTCTCCTTGTCGAACACCGACATCACATTGAAAGTAGCTAGATAACTGATCCCCAACTCTAACACAAGACTTGGCCTTACTGTACAGATCTCTAACAACAGACAAGATATGACCATTAATATTTGACTGCAACAACTTCTGCCATAGTAAAGCTCTATTAACACGGTCGAAGGCCTTCTCATAATCAATGAAGGCACAGTACAATTTCTTTTTGTGAGACAGAAAAAAGTCAATAATACTGTGAAGAGTGAAAATGTGATCGACAGTTGAGTGGCCAGGACGAAAGCCAGCCTGTTCTGCACCAAGCATATTGCGGTCATCTAAGTAACTCAATAGTCTGTTATTGATAACACTGGTGAATAACTTTCCAAAACAACTCAAAATTGTTATGCCTCGAAAATTAACTGGATCAGTAACCTCACCTTTATCTTTATACAAAGGTTTAATTATTCCTACATTAGACGATTCAAGCGTGTGATGATTGCTTAAGTGATTTGGGAGTTATCGCTCTTTTGAGACAAGTTGGTTGTCTTTCGTGTACAGGTGTAATATTTATTTAAATCACTCAATTGTTTGGCAGTAGATAGCTTGAATACGGACTCTGAACAGAATCACTACTAGAAAATGGTCGCTCTTATAGTTTTCATGTAAACCGAGCCTGAGTTGACATTGCATGTGAACCCAGTTCAGATGCCTATTTCTCCGAAAATACTGAACCGATCGATTTTAAATTTGGGGTTTCTGAATGAATCAAGATTGTTGAATAGAAGGCCCGATCGAGGTACGATTGCACACATGATTTGCGAGTTATCGCCCTTTTCAGAAAAAGTGGCTTTCTGGCTTTTAAAGGCGTAATATTTACCTAAACCACTCCATGTTTTGGACATAGATAGCATGAATACGGACTCTCAACTGAGTGAAGTTTGGAGGTTGTCACTTTTATACTTTTGGCGTAAGCCGTACCTGATGAAAGTGCTGGTGAACACACTTTAGATCTCAAAATCGCTCCTACTATACATAGATAATGAGCCTGGGGTGCCATAAAAAATATACAAAAAAATTAGAAAAATTCACTGCAGCCGTTGTCGTCAGTTGACTCGAAAATTTGTACTCGAAGCACATTTCCTCTACACAAGCCACACGCCTCACAAACATCGCAGAAAAGGCACACGCGCACTGACGCAAAACTGTATCAGCGTCAGTTTGCCGACGTCATGTTTGATTGACGTGATGCTGGCATTTCTTGGGGGTGTGTCGTCACTTTTCGGAAGTTCTCTATTTGTAGACGGGGAAAGCGGGAGTTTCATTGATGTAGTGAGCTTTGTTTTTCCCACTGACTCTCACTCAATAGCATAGTAGAGTGAGAGAACACCACATAGGTCTCAATGGAGCACATGCACAAACGCGGCTCGCGCAAGTCTGTGTGCGTGCGTGCGTGCGTGCGCGCGCGCGCGCGCGTATGTCTGTGTGTGTCTGTGTGCGCGCGCGCGCAGCAGACATAACACATAGTGAAAAAACGTTCGCCGCGCAGACTTGTCTGTTAAACACATTGAGCCGGTATAAATTCGATCTTTACACTGCGCAGCAGCAACACTTCAATTTTCATGGGGCTGCTTTCATTGCAAGAATTGTATCCGAGTCAAAGTTATTACGTCAAATGTATTTTGCGTCATCCCAATGAGGAAAACGTCATAGATTTCAAAGAAAACAACTTGACGTCTCTCTTCCAAAACCAAGATTGGTCTGACAAGCCCGGTCAGTTGTTTCCATTCAGAGAGAGAGAGAGAGAGAGAGAGTGTAGTGTGTGTGTGTGTGTGTGTGTGTGTGTGTGTGTGTGTGTGTGTGTCCTCCCGAATACATGGCATTACAAAAGAACGACCGTGACGACAGCAGGTGATTAAATGGAAACAACATATTGGGCTGGTGGCCATCTTGTTATGTTGTTTCCATACTAATCGAACATCATCATCGGACGAGCTAAATTTTCCACGTTCATAGGCAGGTCTCTGTGGTACAAACGCACGTCACTGCCGATCTCCCGCAGAGACGATGTTGAAAGTGTGACAATTACGTAGGAAAACATACGTCATCGAGCGTCATTTTGCCGACGTGATGTTTGATTGACGTGATGCTGGCATTTCTTGGTAATGTCTCGCCACTTCTTCCAAATTCTCTATTCTGAGAAGCGGAAAGCGCGAATTTCATCGATGTACTGTGTTTTGTTTTTGCCGCTGACTCTCACTCAGCAGCATGATAGAGTGAGAGCAAACCACAGAGCACATGCACAAACTCGCGCGCGAGTCTGTGTGTGTGTGTGTGTGTGTGTGTGTGTGTGTGTGTCTGTGTGTGTGTGTGTGTGTGTGTGTGTGTGTGTGTGGATGGGTGTTGTGATGTTTTATTATTTTTACTATTTTTCTCTGTTCTTTTCTCCCCCACTTTTTTCATATACAATAAATACTTAGCACCGTTTCTAAACAACAAGAAATTCCTCATTACCCGGTAAATGATGTGACTGAAACGCTAAACTTCAGTCCTTTTTTCTGAACATAACTTGCGGTCAAAGTAAACATGAAACTGTCGGTGGCAATGCAGAATATTTTGTGGTCTGTGTAAGAGCTCATCACTTCGCTACTGTCGAGTGTTGTCTGTGCGTGTGTTTTGTTTCATTTTGTCCTTCTGTATTTGTTGGTGGCATTCTTGTTGGCAGCGTGCATGAGGTGTTACTGTAGTGTCACCTGATTTCCTGAAGGCGATTCTCGAGAGTAATTTCCGTAATTCAGATAAGTGTAGTTCTTCAGAACTGTGTGATGTGCTTATATCTGAGAACGGCCAAACCTGATTTTATTATTGTCCATTTCCCCATTTCCCATCATAGGACTTTTATAGTAGTCAATTGAAATGGAGACAACGCCCTGAAATGCCATTTTATAGGTTAATTGGGTCAACCATTATTTGGAAAATATTCTTGCTCGCTCTAATAACAGAAAAAAATCCACAATTTCAAGTTAAATAGTACAACAACAGATCAATGCTTTACATACTTTAACATCGTGATCACTTGGAACGACCAGCTTGTTTGGGAAGGAAGGGGGGGGGGGGGGGGCTTCGCACACTGGTCATACATCGGACAGACACTCGATTTTTTTCGTCGCCGATATTTTTTTGCAAGGCGGAAAGGGGATTTTTTTCATTAAAAAGTGTCTGTATGTGGTCTCTCTTCTTCAGCGAAAACAAAACACAACAGGAAACAAAACAAATACACGCAAAAACTACACTGAACAGAACAATGCTTTTCACACGTTGGCATCGTGAGCACTTGGATGTAGTGATGTCTTTTTCTTGCATTCTAGAGTTTGAAATATCCACACACGCCAACTTACCATCACAGTTGTCTCCAGTCCATCCTGTGTCACATTCTGAAACAAACGCTACTTATGTAGTTAACCGTGTACATGACATGACAACGCACTGATAGACTTTTATTATGTGGTTAGTTGAGTTAACCATTATATGTCCTCAAGTCCTCAAAGACCCCCCCCCCCCCCATCTCCTCCTCTCATTAGGCCTGTTTAAAATTATTGGAAGGGGCACACCCTTAGATTCTAGAGTTTGAAATATCCACACACGCCAACTTACCATCACAGTTGTCTCCAGCCCATCCTGTGTCACATTCTGAAACAAACAGACGCTACGTATGTAGTTAACCGTGTACCTGGTGAAGTCCACTTTATCCAGGTATACGTCACAAGGGCAGTCCGAGTAGTGTTAAATCAGAATGAAGTCGTAATAACCATGGTATCGATAGTTTCACATATTGCAGCTTAAGATAATTTCAGCAGGGGAAACCTTCACAGTACCCGTTATAGCAATCCTGATTTCCATAATAAAGGACGACCAATAGAGGACTTACTCACTGTTTTAAAAAGACTGCGGATTTCTGGTTGTGTTTCTATTGTAACGCCGGGAGGGAAGGTGTCGTCGTGTGTAGGTTACATTAATAAACAAGATGGCCACTGACCAGCCCAATATGTTGTTTCCATTTAATCACCTGCTGTCGTCACGGTCGTTCTTTTGTAATGCCATGTATTCGGGAGGACACACACACACACACACACACACACACACACACACACACACACTACACACTCTCTCTCTCTCTCTCTCTCTCTCTCTCTCTGAATGGAAACAACTGACCGGGCTTGTCAGACCAATCTTGGTTTTGGAAGAGAGACGTCAAGTTGTTTTCTTTGAAATCTATGACGTTTTCCTCATTGGGATGACGCATAATACATTTGACGTAATAACTTTGACTCGGATACAATTCTTGCAATGAAAGCAGCCCCATGAAAATTGAAGTGTTGCTGCTGCGCAGTGTAAAGATCGAATTTATACCGGCTCAATGTGTTTAACAGACAAGTCTGCGCGGCGAACGTTTTTTCACTATGTGTTATGTCTGCTGCGCGCGCGCGCACACAGACACACACAGACATACGCGCGCGCGCACGCACGCACGCACGCAGACTTGCGCGAGCCGCGTTTGTGCATGTGCTCCATTGAGACCTATGTGGTGTTCTCTCACTCTACTATGCTATTGAGTGAGAGTCAGTGGGAAAAACAAAGCTCACTACATCAATGAAACTCCCGCTTTCCCCGTCTACAAATAGAGAACTTCCGAAAAGTGACGACACACCCCCACGTCAATCAAACATGACGCCGGCAAACTGACGCTGATACAGTTTTGCGTCAGTGCGCGTGTGCCTTTTCTGCGATGTTTGTGAGGCGTGTGGCTTGTGTAAAGGAAATGTGCTTCGAGTACAAATTTTCGAGTCAACTGACGACAACGGCTGCAGTGAATTTTTCTAATTTTTTTGTATATTTTTTATGGCACCCCAGGCTCATTATCTATGTATAGTAGGAGCGATTTTGAGATCTAAAGTGTGTTCACCAGCACTTTCACCAGGTACGGTTTACGCCAAAAGTATAAAAGCGACAACCTCCAAAATTCACTTAGTTGAGAGTCCGTATTCATGCTATCTATGTCCAAAAAATGGAGTGGTTTAGGTAAATATTACGCCTTTAAACGCCAGAAAGCCACTTTTTTTGAAAAGGGCGATAACTCGCAAATCATGTGTGCAATCGTACCTGGATCGGGCCTTCTATTCAACAATCTTGATTCATTTAGAAACCCCAAATTTGAAATCGATCGGTTCAGTATTTTCGGAGAAATAGGCATCTGAACTGGGTTCACATGCAATGTCAACTCAGGCTCGGTTTACATGAAAACTATAAGAGCGACCATTTTCTAGTAGTGAGTCAATTCAGAGTCCGTATTCAAGCTATCTACTGCCAAAAAATTGAGTGATTTAAATAAATATTACGCCTGTACACGAAAGACAACCAACTTGTCTCAAAAGGGCGATAACTCCCAAATCACTTAAGCAATCATCACACGCTTGAATCGTCTAATGTAACATTTTGATAAATTTGGATACCCCAAATTTGAAGCCATTCGGTTAAGTATCTTCGAAGAAACGGGCCCGGACACAATTCACACACGCACACACATCCGCACAGACGGCACTCAGTGAGGAGGAGAAGCGCGTTCGGAACAGCATACATGCCAGCATCGATGACGCAGGTTTTCTTACGTCATTGTCAGAGTTACACTTGCATAATCGTCTCTGCGGGAGATCGGCAGTGACGTGCGTTTGTACCACAGATGCTTGCCTATGAACGTGGAAATTTTAGCCCGTCCTATTATGTTGTTTCCATTACTATGGAAACAACATAAAAATAAAGGTGTGCATGATTTTAGTTAGCGTATGTAAGGGGCAGTGGATGTCTGGTGTGTGTCTACGAGTCTGTAATTGAGGACACGGCCTGTGCAAGCTCTCAGAAGGTGTGAATCACGCTTGCTTTAGCACGCACTCACTTCACTCACACAATCACTCCCTAACACACGCTATCAATAACTGAGAGACTACGGTAAGTTACTTTTGTGAGCGATGATCATTGTTCATTACTGTGATAATCTTTCAAGTACGGATCTAAGTGAGGACATAGACTTTTTCCCAACTTCTGATACTGATGTACCATCAGACTGACAAACCAAACCAATCAGAACAAAACAACGTTCAATATTTCATAGAAACCGAAGTCTGTGAATAACACACACACACACACACACACACACACACTGACACACACACACACACACACACACACACACACACACAGACTCGCGCACGCACACACTCGCGAGCGCGAGCGCGCGCGCGCGCACACACACACACACACACACACACACACACACACATACACACGCACAGACTGTCATTGTCACCTCTCTCATCCACTGGAACAGACTGGATTATAATCAGAAAATTTAATCACTTGTATAACTATCACATTTGGCTGCCACTGCATAAACAGTATGTAACGGAATTACTGTTTGTTTGGTAATTCGGTGTAGTCGGATTTTTTCTGTTCATTACAGGTATTGCCATCATAAATACTTCTACTGAATGTCCCAGCAGCCTATTAAACAAGCACAGTTGAGTAGGAAGATATTTTGCCCAGGATACCCCCTCCCCCACCCACCCACCCACACCCACACACACACACACACACACACACACATCGACCATTCCTTGACACAGCAAACATCCATCCTCCCTCCCGGTTGCTACTCAGTTTTGCATGCACACTTTTTTCCTGAATTAGAGAACAGAACAGACTGAATATCTACTGCAATACTGGAAAATAATTTTTGCTCACTCTAAACATCCAAATCCACAATTTCAAGTTAAACAGTACAACAATAGATCAATGCTTTACATACTTTAACATCGTGATCACTTGGAACGACCAGCTTGTTTGGGAAGGAAGGGGAGGGGGGGGGGGGGGTTCGCACACTGGTCATACATCGGACAGACAATCGATTTTTGTTTATCGTCGCCGATGTTTTGTTTTGCAAGGCGGAAAGGGGATTTTTTTTAAGTGTCTGTATGTGGTCTCTCTTCTTTATCGAACACAAAACACAACAGGAAACAAAACAAATTACACACAAAAACTACACTGACCAGAACAATACTTTTCACACGTTGGCATCGTGAGCACTTGGATGTAGCGTTGTCTTTTCCTTGCGTTCTAGACTTTGAAATAACCAGGAATACGTCACTAGGGCAGTCCGAGTAGTGTTAAGCAAATAAAAGCGACATAAAAGGGACAGAAACCACTTAACTTTCACAAGGGACGGCACAGGTCAACGTTTCGGGTTTCGCCTTCATCAGGACATAAACAAATGGGACATAACTTCAACAAACAAACAAAAGGTAACTCTGCGGACGTACTGACATACAGGGCGCGAAAAAAAACAAAAACCAACAAAACGCTGGGCGAGAAAAGGACCAGAAAACAATAGTAAAAATATCACAACACCCATCCTTTGGTGACAGACGACCAAATTGTTTACTATTTACTAATTTATTTATTTACTATTGTTTTCTGGTCCTTTTCTCGACCAGCGTTTTTTTTTTTTTTTTTTTTTTTCGCGCCATGTATGTCAGTACGTCCGCAGAGTTACCTTTTGTTTGTTTGTTGAAGTTATGTCCCATTTGTTTATGTCCTGAAGAAGGCGAAAGCCGAAACGTTGGCCTGTGCCGTCCCTTGTCAAAGTTAAGTGGTTTCTGTCCCTTTTATGTCGCTTTTATTTGCTTAACTTGTAACCACTTCGCAGTCACTACCGTTTCATTTTCTATTCGAATAGTGTTAAATCAGAATGAAGTCGTAATAACCATGGTATCGATAGTTTTACAGGAGTGAGTACGAGCTCACCAAGCCTACCATACCAAATTTTTGGAGCTCAGGCTGAAATTTCACAAAAGTGCCTATAATTGTGGATTATTACAATTGTTCTTCCCGATTTTGGTACTGCTGTGCTCTGGAAGTGACACTGATCAGAGTGGTGTGAAATTTATTGCCAGGAGGTGTTTTATCGCCGAGTTGTGACTGCCTCAAACTTTCAGCGCTACAGTGAATACCCACCGTAGCAGGGAGAAATCGCCTGGTGAACACTGCCTCAGCTGTTTAGCCAGTGACCGCTGCCAGTGCAAGTGTACTGCGGGACGACTGCCTGTGACTGTATCTGGCGTTACTGACTCGCTACATCGGACACTATGTCGGAAAGCAGCGGCAACTCTGTGTCCGCGACGGTCCTCGCTACGACGACACCAACAGCCGGTGCTACTCTGGCCGACATTGAGAGGATTATCCAGCGAAGCATCGACGGACAGACACGGGCGATCAACTCTCGACTAGACGTTCTGAGAGCTGAAGTAAGTGGTGTGGTCGAATCGGTACAGGCTATCGCAAATGACATTTTAGACTTGAAGGGCAGAACACAGTCTCTCGAGACTACATGTACCAAGATAGCTGAGAAACATGACGATCTTGCCGAATCTGTGGACGATCTTCAGGAAGACCTTCGTGAGCTTCAGGCTCGATACGAGGAAGAGATTGACAAACTGGAGGCGTTTTCTCGCCGTGACAAATTTGACGTTCTTTGGTGTACCTGAGACCCCTGGCGAGACTTTCGATTCGTGTGCAGAAAAGGTGGTGCAGTGTCTGCAAGGGACTGTGCCGAGCACGACTTGGAGTGTCGACGACGTGGTGCGGGCACACCGATTGGGAAAACCGAAAGCCAGTTTTGCTGCTGCGGCAGCCAGCCGTGACTCCAAGCCCCGCCCCATAATCGTCAAGTTTACACGGTGGAGAGACAAGATGGCCATTCTGACGAAAGGCCGCCCCGCTCTTAAACAGAAAGGGATCGGTGTTTCCGGCGATCTGACGGCCCGTCAACGCGAGAAAATCCAGCAGAAGCGCGACCAAGGGTTCCACGCGTACTACAAGGGCAACGAACTGGTGGTAGCCGGCCCCCTACGACAACGGAACGCCAGCGACACCGACAACTTCGGCCGCCGCCGCGAGCATCGAAGCGGAACGAGTGGCAGCGGTAGCCAGCCCCCACACACCCCAACTACACACCGCACTGGCCTTGACCGTGACGACAGTGCAGCACGTGATACGCTCTCCCTCCCCTCCCCCCACCCTCCGAAGCGCCGCAGACGTCAGACCCAGTCACCGCGCACCCCGGCGGACGACGAGATGACCGGTGATGACGCGTGAGATGCCGGCCAAGCCCCGAGTCCAGCTGCACGTGACATGTCAGTGTGTGACACGCGTGTAGTCGGTAAAGAGTCTCAGCACTCACTCACTATCCTCTCTTGGAATATTGACGGTCTTTCGACCAAACTTAGTGATCCGGGGCCGTGGTCACGACGCGAACGCAAATTTCTTTGCGCAAATGGGTTGCGGATCGTAAGTTCGTACGTGGCTACGTGAAAACTATCTCTTCCGCTAGTTGGCCGGTCACGACGCGCACTTACTGGAAACGGTGTCACGTACGGGTTATTTTTAGATAGGTGTGGGATCCCTGGGATTCCCACGGAAAACACCATCACGTGGCCTGCACAAATTCTCCTTCCAGCGTGAAGCGTGAAAGAGTAGAGGGGGTGTGTTCAGTACGTGTTCACTACAGAGTTCTTGATCGAGTCATGTTTATCTGCCGTAGCGTCAGGTTAAATGCGTGGCATGTATGTGGAGAGTGTGATCAGGAGAGCATGCAGGTCGCATATAGACCGCTTCCTAGCAGTCTTTATCTCAACATTGGACGGACTACAACCAGTAGAAGCATTTACTGCACGTACAAACCGTATGTAGCAGGCTCACTGGCAAGAAAACCAACGGAATGAACCTCAATCAAAGAACAACGAAAAACTAAAGAGGAGAGGATAACAACAACATCAACAAAACTCTCCACATACATGCCACGCATTTTTACCTGACTTGCTACGGCAGAGAAACATGACTCGACCATAACTCTGAATTCGGAACCCGCACATTTCGGGTCCACAACACAATGAACTGAACGCGCCCCCTCTACACTCAAGTCGTCCCACAGAAGACACAATTCCTGCAGGTCTCTCCTCCTAAATCTAAACCTTTGAAGCATGTCCACATCGTCGTACAAGTCAAAAGGGTTAGTACGATCGCGAAACACCCTTTCCCGTCGCAATGCTCTTCTCATTTGCAGTTGGTAAATCAAGCGGGCCGCCATTTTTCAGATTTACGCAAAGGCTACGGCACCTTTCCGACACCCTCCTAGGTGGTGTACAATACGCAAGGGTTTCCGAGCGGCCGTAACTCTGCGCAAACGTCATGACCACCCAATTATATTGTAGCGCCCCGGGTGTGGGGTCGTCGTGGTTGTCGGGAACGCTACAGATTTAATTTAGTGAACTACTCTGAAATGTGTATTTAGGATGACTGAAGTGCGAAAGAGTATTGCATCATACTGTCGGGCCTACGTGCCACACACATCTACGCACACAGTCACTCGTCAAACTTACACTACCTCTCGAAAGAAACAACTGACAAGAGAGTAAAAAATCAGAGTGTTCACTTATTCCAATAAAAGTTACATGCGGATCATATGAATCGTTAGATGTAATAAGGCAACACAGATTCGGCTCAAAATATATGAGCGTGATGATTAATATTTGTCGGGCAACAAACTAGAGACTACTAAACACTACTCTACATAAATAATAACAAAAGAATGCGGGAAGAAACTAAGCTGCAAAATGTGGGACGGGACAGTACAACTGAAAGTAGCGGGGAGTGGACAATTCCGTGAATGATGTAAACCGAGAGCGCGGTCACTCTGTGAATGGAATTCCTTACTCTGTGTAGTGACCGTCGGCACCGAATGAACAGACAATACACACTCGGCCGCGTGCGCACTGCGTGTTACACAAGAAGCTGGGAAACCTCCCTCTTTGACTGGGCATGAAACAAAGGAGCCTGACACTATAGTATCTCTCAACTAGTAAACAACGTTCTATCTCTCTGTCTAAACCAGGAGTACAAATTTACATAACCGCCAATTTACATAACTGTTCTAATTCAGTAGTACTGTTAACTATCAGATCTCTTAGAGTACTTCGAACTATTACAGGTATCTTCCTACTTTACATCACCTGTTCTCTAGTTCAAAAGGGAATAAAATGAGGCACAGTCACCGTATATCTGAAGACTAATTCCAAGTCCGAATTCAGTGGTTCCAAACACAGTTCACAAATAATCCAATACAGAATCACAGTTTCTCCTCAGTGCAAATAGTTCCTAATAAAAGAGGCATCCAGTAACAGGTCCAACACTGGTCACAATATACTGACTCCAGAGGCTCAGAGGCTACGCCTGAACATAAGAAATGGAGAAGATTCGAGGCCGGGCTGGAGGGACGACACACAGTTTCTGGGACTCTCAGAAGGCGACTGAGGAAAACGCGGGAAACTCTCGCTATTATAAGGCTCTATCTTTAGTGTTTATGCAAGAAATCACGCGCTCATCACGCGATCACGTGGCCAGCGCACGTGAAAACTGACCCTTCACTGTGGCTAGCTGGACCCAATTTAAAAGTGCGCCTGTACTAAGAATGGCTGCTGTACTAAACACAAACATAGCGAAGTGCGTCTTCGCTACAATATCACAAATCGTAAGTTACGGACCCTCGCGTGCGTAAATCGGTGGCGGAAAAGTTACGAACGCGTCGTGACCACGGCCCCCGGACTTCATACGGTACGTAAATAGCTTTGACATTGTGTGTTTAGTAGAAACATTCTTGTGTAGTAATTTCACTCCCCCAAACAGTTTGTCTGACTTCACCTGCTTCTCTGCCCCTGCTGTCAGACTGTCCCGTTTTGGCAGAAGTTCAGGAGGTGTAGTAGTGCTTGTCAAGAACTCATTTGCAAATCGCGTTGCCAAGGTTGCCGCGTTGTCTGTGACCAGGTTGTTGTTCTCCGTTTTGACAAATCTGTGTTTGGAACTGACAAAGACGTTATTTATGTCGGCTGCTATGTCCCCCCATCCGACTCCACGTTCTACAGAGATTTGGATCACAACTGTCACATACAGGAAGTAGAACAGTGCTTAGTCCGTGTCCTTGAACAGTTCAATGATGTGTATTTCTTGCTCTGCGGGGACTTCAACAGCCGTACTGCAGATATGCAACCAAACTCTGAACTGTTTATGGTGGACCCTGAAGTGTCATTTTCACACGATGTTGATTGGTTTCTTAAAAACAGACAGTCTGATGACCCAGTTGTTAACTCCTTTGGCAAACAATTGCTAGTCTTGTGTGCATGTTTTGAATTTCTCATCTTAAATGGCCTTTGCATCCCAGTAACTTCCAAGCAACTTACTTACATTTCCTCCACTGGTACAAGTATAAATGATTACTGTATTGCTTCTCATGACTTGCTACCCAAGTGTCATTCACTGCGTGTTGCAGACAGAGTTGAGTCCGTTCACATGCCACTAGAACTACAAATAGCAGTCAGTTACTACTCAGATTCTGCAAGCGCAGATAACTTTGAACCTTATGTTCAACCCGAAAAGTTTGTCTGGGATCCAGAGAAAATTCACATCATCAATGAAAATCTCTCTTCCACTGTTTTTCACACTCGCCTTGCAGTTGCTGCTGAACAGATTGCCGTCTCTTTAGATAGTTCACTTGATATGTTTACGGATGCTGTTAAAGATGTAGCCAGTTGTATGTTAAAGCAGCCTACGTCTAGATTTACAGATCATTCTGTTAATATGAAGGTGAGTCACCCATGGTATGATAAGGAATGTGCAGAGATGAAGAAAAACACACGTAAAGCATTAAAGTTGTTTAATCGTACAAAAACTGCAGCAGACAGAGATACATATGTGCAGACAAGAAAGATGTATAAAAAACATTCTTAAAAGCAAAGAAAGTAAGTACAAAACCGACTGTGTAGATCGTATTGTTGGCAGTCGAGGGAATTCGCAAGCATTTTGGAAAGAAATAAATCGATGGAGACGCAAATCACATGTTAAAAATGACATCACAAAGGAGGAATGGTTTGATCACTTTTCCACTATATTAAATGAGTCTGCTGACCAGCAGAATAGTGATATTCCTCATACAGGTGAAGATGTAGACACTGACATAATTTTTCATGAACTTGATGCTGACATCACTGAAAATGAAGTGTCTGATGCTATTCGACATGCAAAAACCGGTAAAGCCCCCGGCCCCGACTGTGTAATAAATGAAATTCTAAAATCAGCAGCTGCTATAATAACACCTTTCCTGACTAGGTATTTTAATGCACTGTTCACAAAAGGGGTCTTCCCACAGGAATGGTGTAAGGCAATTATACTTCCACTGCATAAGAAAGGTAATAAAAATAACCCTGACAATTATCGTGGTATAGCCCTCCTCAGTTGTGTCAGTAAATTATATACTCATATCCTGAATAAAAGGTTGGCATCCTGGGCTGACAGTCACAATATTTTGTCTGAAACTCAGGCTGGATTCAGGAAAACATACACCACCACAGACCATATATTTACACTTTTTGCACTTGTACAAAACACCTCCTACAAAATAAAAAGGTCTACGTTGCTTTTGTTGATTTTCGTAAAGCCTTCGACACCGTAAAAAGGCACATACTTTGGAATCTTTTGCTCAAATTAGGGGTCCGTGGTAAGATGCTCTCGGCTCTGAGATCTATGTACAGTTCGGTGTTGTTTTGTGTACGCGACAGGTCCACGTGTACTGACTACTTTCAGTGTTTCCAGGGACTTAAGCAGGGTTGTTTAGCCTCTCCGACACTTTTCTCCTTCTTAATCAATGAGCTGGCCTCATTTATTAGTCAGCAGGGTAAACATGGGTTTTATTAGTCAGCAGGGTAAACATGGGTTTTATTAGTCAGCAGGGTAAACATGGGTTTTATTAGTCAGCAGGGTAAACATGGGTTTTATTAGTCAGCAGGGTAAACATGGGTTTTATTAGTCAGCAGGGTAAACATGGGTTTTATTAGTCAGCAGGGTAAACATGGGTTTTATTAGTCAGCAGGGTAAACATGGGTTTTAGCTTACACCAGGTGCCATTGAATTGTTTCTATTAATGTTTGCGGATGACATTGCGTTACTTTCCGCCACACCGAATGGTCTCCAAACACAACTCAATAATTTGTATACAGTGTCTCAAAAGCTGGGTTTGTGTGTAAATTTGAATAAGACAAAAGTCATTGTATTTAGAAATGGTGGTTGCCTTTCTAAGCATGAAAAGTGGAAATACGGTAATGAACGAATAGAAGTAGTAAGTTCGTACATGTATTTAGGTCTAGATTTTACTACCCGCCTGAGTCTGAATAGATCTGTACAAGATATTGCCACAAAGGCAAAGAAATGTTGCATTGATATTTTTAGAACCCTCTGGAGAGTAAATTGTAATAATGTTGATGTCTTTTTCAAGCTATTCGACGCTCAGGTTTCACCCATATTACTGTACGGGTCTGAGATATGAGGTACTGACGAATGTGTTGAGATTGAGAAGGTACACCTCTTTGCTTGTAAGCGCCTACTGAATGTTGGTTTACGCACACCTAATCAAATGGTATACGGTGAACTCGGTCGTTATCCGCTGTATGTAACTGCTTCTGTCAGGTGTATTTCTTTCTGGCTACGACTGTGCTCATTGCCCGAGGGTAGATTTTCTAAAATGGCGTACCAAATGCTGAAAGATATGGACGAGAAGGGCAAAGTAACATGGGTGACAAAAGTAAAGGCATTGCTATGCCGTAACGGGTTTGCCTACGTTATCTTATGTCTTATGTCTTACGTTTGGATGGCACAAAGCGTGGGGAACAAGAATGCGTTTTTACGAGTTTTCAGGCAACGAATGGTTGATTGTTTTAAACAGAACTGGTCGTCCAAAATTTCAGGCAGTGTACGTTTCGAATTATATTGCAGCTTCAAGAGTTTGCTCGAAAGAGAAAAGTATCTCGATATTGTTACGGCATACTACATCAGAAATATGTTCACCAAATTCCGCCTTGGTATTGCCGATTTGAAATGTCACAAGCTCAGGTATCAAACATCCAATCCACTGGCAAAACTATGTCCACACTGTGGCAATGCTCCAGAAGACGAGTTGCATTTTTTCTTTGATTGTACAGTGGACTCCACTTATAAGGACATCCGATATAAGAACCATCGCTTATAGGGACACCCCAAAGCAGGTCCCTGCCAAAGTTGTTCTTTGTGATCACTTATTAAAACTCGCATAGAAGAACCCTCTGATATAGGGTTCATCGCGTATATGGACAGCACTTGCTAGGTCCCCACATCAAACTTTCCTCGGATATAAGAACCGCAAGTAGGAATGATCATTTCTAGGAAGTCTGCGATTATTCTATTTTTGGAACCCTCGCTTGTAAAGACACCATCTTATTCCCAACACGACCTCCCCTCGGATATAAGAACCGAAAGTAGAAGTTATGCTAGGTTCATTTTCGTTTCGTTTCATTTTCCGGAATTTCCAAGAAACATTTCTTCACGGAATTCTGCCTCTGAACTTCACTTACACTAACAACCCGACAGAGAGACAGATGGATAGTGGCAGTGAGTTTGTGGAGTGGGGAGGGGAGGAGCGGGGAGGGGGAGGGGTCGTTAAAAACCGTTATTTTCCCCTGCGAACGCCGTAGACTGGGAACACATTTGAATGTCTGGCCATCTTGTTTTTTGTTGTTGTTGAAAACTTGGCCAATAAATTTCCTTGTATCCTTGTATTCTTTAAAGTCATTTTGTCAAAATGTGATCGTAACTCTCTCTCTCTGTCTCTCTGTCTGTCTGTCTCTCTCTCTCTCTCATTTTCATTAAGACAGCTATTGTTACATAACTTCTAGAGTTATTTGCATTAAATTTATGTTTCGCGTACGCAAAAAAAGTAAACTATATTGCATCGAGATCAAGCCAACCAGCAAGTTCCACTTCATTGACGCAAAGGCTTAAACAAGCAAGAGATTGCCGTGCACACACACACACACACACACACACACACACACACACACGCACGCACGCACGCACACAGACCATTAGAGGTCGATATACGACTCTTTTTACAGTTGTCCACAATATTTTCTTCTTTCCTTGGTTATAAGAACACACACTAGCACAACTGACCTTATATCCGAGGTATGCTTATAAGAAACCTCGCTTATAAGGACACCAAAATGCTGGCCCCGGCGCTGTTCTTATATCCGAAGTCCACTGTACCCTGTATGCCGACTTGCGAACTCTGTACTTGTCCCAGTTCGACTTGTCAATGTTCAGAACAAGAAAACTGTCCATTCTAAACACTTCCGATTCGTCACATGTATCTCAACTCGCAAAATATGTGTTTTTCGCTCTCAAGATGCGAAACAGTATCTTTGATACGGCCCCTTAGATCGTGTCTCTGCCACGTGCAGACTGGCCTGCTAGTTGTGTCATAGTCATGGTTTCCCCTCTATGTGACTTCCCCGATCACTCATGGGTTACCCGGACTAGTTGTGTCACTACCCGTAACACGGGCTTTTGGCCTATATTTAGAATACCGCTCACGTATAAGCTTACAGCGTGAGTTTTGCTCACGCTCCATGTACTGTATTTCCGACCGTCTCTTGGTCTTTGCAGCAACACCTGAGTGTATGCGTGTGCGTGTGTGTGTGTGTGTGTGTACACAATGATGTCTGTTATTAGTGTTAACGGTATTTTCATTTTTTTCGCTCCAAATATCTGTTATCATATGCTCACTCCATTGCGATGGACAAATGTCTGTGCAATAAAATCATCTGAGTCTGAGTCTGAGTCTGAGTCTGAGTATTGCAGCGTCGATACCGGGCCAGTATACTGCAGTTCTTGCTAACTGCTTCATGCTTTCCATGCCGAAGTGTCCGATGTGCAGAAGATCAAGGCTTTGTGGAACTCTTGTACCATAGATGAGGCATCCGTGGCAGATACTGAGAGAATCTGACAACTTCTGGAACTTTCTGACTTCTCCGTTGATCTCAGCGTGCTTCAGCGGCCACCCTTCGCGCACGTACCGCATCACTGTAGCTATCACTAGTTGACTTCCTCCATGCAGTCTGAGATGAACTGGGTCCCTCGATCCGATAAGATCTCCTCAGGAATCCCCAGGCGACTGAACATGTCGACAAGCGCCTCTGCAACCGTCGGGGCGTCGATTTTCTTCAGCGGTACAGCTTCTGGATACCACAAGCGTTAGGATGTACCGATGACCAACAATAATAATAATAATAGTATTGTATAGGCGCTTTTCCCAATTTCATGAATCGGCTCAAAGCGCCGCGAACTGAACCCACCACGCACGCTCACGTGAATCACACGCATCCTCTCACATACTGGACATAAACACATTACAATCACGTGGTGCGAAGGGTCAGCTCAGCTATTTAAATTTCGGAATTTAGAATTGCATTTATTTTTCAAATTTGGTGGGCTGAACATTTCCAAAGCAGAGGGGGAAGGAAGCCGGAGTACCCGGAGAGAACCCCCGGCGATCGGCCCGAATGAACGGTGCCACGTACGAGAAGGAAAAATTCTTCGCCCCGAATGGGACTCGAACCTCTGACCTCTCGCATTGGTGACAAGTCTCTTAACCACTAGACCACCGACCGCCCCATCTTCGCTTGGAGGAGAGATAGGTCCCACCAGGTCCACAGCCACCCGTTTGAAAGGAACGTCAATCAGCGGCATCTTCTGGAGGAGAACCTTGGGTGCCTTTCCCTTGGAGACTGTCTTCTGGCACACGTCACAGGACCGGCAGAACCGCGTCACGTCACCTCCCATGTCAGGCCAGTAGAATACTCCCTGGATTCTGTCGAGAGTCTTGTTGATACTGTGGTGACTCGCATTACCTGCCCCTGTGTTTGCTATCACAGGGACTGGCGAACATCCTCTTTCGGAATTTCGGAAGTACGAACAGAACCACGCGCGGTGACGTTTATGCACAACAATAATGTTGCACAAAGTTTTAGAGACGCCGATGACGTGCGGCTTTGACGTTCTTGTTTTATTGTGTTGGGAGGTTTGTAACGCCTCCCTTTCTTTTTCTCCCTTTCACCGCATCACTAAATTGGTGACCCCGACGCCGGACAACGCAGGTATGGCAGAAATACCTCCAGCTGTTCAGCTAGCTGACCTTGCGGCCCAACTGCAGGCCTTCAACGGTCAAGCCAACCAAGGAATCAACGCAGTAACCGTCAAACTTCCTGATTTCTGGATAAAATCGCCTGAAGTTTGGTTTGCCAGAGCTGAAGCACAGTTTGGCACCAAAGGAATCAATCAAGACCAAACGAAATATGACTATGTTGTCAGCGCACTTGACATCAATACTGCTGAAGAAATGCAGGCAATCCTCACCAACCCACCGAATGAAGAGAAATACATCGCTTTGAAGACAGCTCTCATCAAGACATTCGGAAAAACCCAAGCGCAGAAAGATGCAGAACTGCTTCATCTGAATGGGCTTGGAGACAAGCGTCCTACCTCCCTCTTACGCAAGATCAATGCGCTGACCGGCCCCCGTAGTGTAGTGGTTAGCACTTCGGACCATGGACCGGGAGACCCGGGTTCGAGTCCCAGCCGAGACAAGCGGGATTTTTCCTACCTAGGTCGGCTCCTACCCAGAGCGGGTGTGCTATGGGCCCGATGGGGAGGCTGTTGCCACACAGCCGAGATTCACCCACTTCACGGGTGCGACTTTGGGGGTGCTTCCCTTAGTATGACACGTCGTATGATGTGGATGATTACACGGCCGGCACCGCAGGTGCCGTAGTTCCCGGGCCTGGTTAATGCCGGGATATTTATGACAGGAAGCGTGGAATGCGGCCCTGTCCCGCAGTCCCAAACCACATGGACCTCCATAGCATCATCTTACTATCATCCTCATCTCCATCATCATGCATAATAAAAATTGTCCCGGCTTCTGAGTCCTCCGTGGGTTCCACCCATGACCTGGGAGGAACACCACTGGAGCTGGCAAAGAGTTGGGACAGCAAAAAAAAAAAAAAAAAAAAAAAAGATCAATGCGCTGAATGACGATCCTAAAACGCTTAAGAGGGCGCTTTTCCTGGCGAATCTTCCATCTGACATGAGAAGTATTTTAGCAGGACACAACATCATGGACACAGAAGTCCTTGCTGAGGCAGCAGACCGCATCTGGGAGACACGTTCCCTCAACGTTCAGCAAGTCTCCATGGCTACGCCAGAAACACACGGGACAAACCTGGTTTCATTCTCAGCCCGGGACATGGACACACAACCTGTAGAGCAGAATGTCTCTGCCCTCAGGTCAGCAAAGCGACAACGTCAACCTCCTTCACAGCGGGGCACAACCAATGCGCCCCCTGTCTGCTTCTACCACCAGAGATTTGGACCAGATGCTCGACGTTGTCAGCCTGGCTGCAAATTTGCAACGTTGCTCTCCAAATCGAACAACCAGGACACATCCGCGGGAAATGCCAAAGCCAGCCGTTGAACGTGGCAGCGGTTGGCGTCTCCAATTCCACCACGTTTTCAGTTTATGATAGGCACACCGGCCATTCCTACTTGGTAGACACTGGTGCTGATGTCTCCGTTTACCCAGCCTCTCCTCAAGATCGCAAGACCAAGTCACCTTCCATGTCACTCACTGCTGCAAATGGAAGTTCCATCAAGACCTGGGGTAAGCGAAACATAACTTTGGAAATCCGACCCAAGCATGTGTACACTCACGAATTCTACCTCGCTGATGTTACTCGCCCCATTCTCGGCGCTGATTTTTTCATTGCTCACGAACTTGTCATTGACCTGAAAGGTAAACGCCTTCTGTCCCTTGACAACACTTCGGTTTTCCTCAAAAACACTGACTACCCCATGACACTTGCGGGTTTATCAGTTCATCCGCACAACGAATACTCTGACCTTCTCCACCAGTTCCCAGAGTTACTCACTCCACATTTTGACTCTACGGTGAACAAACACGGCGTTGAACATCACATTGTAACACATGGACCACCAGTGCACGCTCGTGCTCGACGCTTGAGTCCGGAGAAGCTGGCTGCTGCCAAAGCTGAATTCTTGAAGATGGAAGAAATGGGCATCATCAGACGGTCTGACTCGCCATTGTCTTCGCCTCTTCATGTGGTTCCCAAAGCGGGAGGTCAATGGCGTCCCTGTGGAGACTACAGGCAACTGAATAATGCTACCAAAGATGACCGGTATTCCCTACCACATATCCAAGATTTCAACAATATCCTCACAGGATGCAAAATCTTCTCCAAAGTGGACTTGGTCCGCGGATACCATCAGATCCCGATGGCGCCATCTTCTGTTGCCAAAACAGCCATCATCACCCCCTTTGGACTCTGGGAATTTCTTCGAATGCCTTTTGGATTAAAAAATTCCGCTCAGGCATTCCAGCGATTGATGGATGGCATCCTGCGGGACGTTCCATTCGCTTTTGTGTACATTGATGATGTACTTGTGGCCAGCCGCTCACGCGAGGAACATCTCGATCATCTCCGGCAGGTTTTCCATCTTCTGTCCATCAACGGACTGGTTATCAACAAAGGCAAATGTGTCTTTGGTGTTCCTGAGCTTGATTTCCTTGGCCACCGCGTCAGTGCTGAAGGAATACGGCCACTTCCAGACAGAGTTGCTTCTCTTCAAGACTGTCCTACTCCTGCCGATCGGACAAGTCTTCAACGGTTTCTGGGGATGATAAATTACTACCATCGATTCATTCCACATATTGCTGGAATTCTAGCCCCCCTTCATGCACAAGCTAGTGGCAAAGGACAGTCAATTCAGTGGACTGAATCTTGTCAAACTGCGTTTGAAAAGGCCAAAGAAGCTCTGAAAGAAGCTGTTCTTCTACATCATCCGATTCCAGATGCACCTACGAGTCTTACAGTCGATGCTTCAAACTCAGCCATAGGTGCCCAACTCGAGCAGAAACAAGGGCAGCACTGGGTACCTCTTGCTTTCTTCTCTCGAAAGCTTTCTGATACAGAGAAGAAATACAGCGCTTTTGACCGTGAGCTTTTGGCAGCCTACAGTGCCATCAAACACTTCAGACACTTTCTAGAAGGAAGGTCTTTCACGCTGTACACTGATCACAAGCCGCTGGTATCTGCTCTCAAAAACCAAACTGAACGCTCTCCTCGCCAGACGAGACACCTCTCCTACATAGCCGAGTTCACCACTGACATCCAGTACATCACAGGCAAGTTCAATGTTGTGGCTGATGCTCTTTCACGCTTCAATATCAACTCCAGTCATGAAGAACATGAATGCTGTTCTGCTGACATTTTCAGTCCGGTAGATTCTGAACTCTGTTGTGAGGAGTTCATCTGCTGTTCTGTCGGCAACTTTAGTCAACTTGCTCTTGATCAAGTTCAGTCGGGTGAGATGGATTCCTATCGCACATCTACCACTGGTCTGAAACTCCAAGATGTCCCGTTTGGTTCGTCAACTCTGCTATGTGATACCTCCACAGGGGTCAATCGACCTGTGTTACCAAGTTCATGGACACGTCCAATATTTGATCAAATCCATGGACTGTCACATGCTGGTGTGCGTCCCACACAACACGCTATCAGCCAACGTTTTGTGTGGCGTGGTATGAAAAGTGACATTCGCAAGTGGTGTCAGGAATGTCATCCCTGTCAATCCTCCAAGATTCATCGGCACACGCGAGCACCATTGATTGAGCGACCACCCCCAACAACCCGGTTCAGCAGCCTTCATGTGGACCTAATAGGTCCTCTCCCTGCCAGTCAAGGCATGACCTACCTGTTCACCATCATTGACCGCTTCACCAGGTGGCCGGAAGCTATTCCTCTTCCTGATGCTCATGCTTCTACTTGTGCTGAAGCTCTTGTCCATCACTGGATTGCCAGGTATGGTGTCCCTGAAGAAATCACATCTGATCGAGGAAGTCAGTTTACCTCAAACCTCTGGACTGAGTGCAACAAACTCTTAGGCATTGAAAGTCACAAAACCACAGCCTATCACCCCCAGGCCAATGGTATGGTTGAGCGTTTCCATCGTCAACTGAAAGCAGCACTCAAAGCACGCACTACTACTCCCAGCTGGTTCACAGAACTACCCCTAGTCCTACTAGGTATACGTTCTTCTTGGCGAGTAGACCCTGGCTGTTCCCCCGCTGAACTTGTCTATGGTTCGACTCTTCGCCTGCCTGGTGAGTTTCTTCAACCGTTAGACACTCATGCCGTGGAACCAGACTCAAGCTTCCTTAAAGCTCTGCAACGAAGCATGCGCACTGCGCTACCGCCAGCCCCGACTTACCATGGAAAGCAACGTGTCTACATGCCTTCAAACCTGGCCTCCACTGGTTTTGTCTACGTGAGACACGACGCGCACCGCCACCCACTCCAGCGACCTTATGACGGCCCTTTCCGCATCATTGACACAAATGACAAATTCTACACCCTCGACATCAATGGTCGCTCAGAAAAAGTGTCCGTCGACCGTCTAAAAGCCGCTTTTGTGACACCACTTACCACTTCGTAACACAAGATGTGGATATGCCTGATTCTTTGATGTTACTTTGAATACTGTCAAATGTGCCGCTCCATACAAGTACTCCGCTAGGGAAGGGCTACTGTGGTGACTACATTAGTAGACTCCAGAGTGCAGTCCCTTTTCGGCGGGGCGTGAAAATGTGACTGCTTACACCCAGCGCCATTTTCAAAAATGGCGAATTTTTTTTAGAAAAGCGAAGACTTGTGTGTCATAATTATGATTCGATTTGAAACGAAGTCTTGAATATCCGACCACTTTTCGTTTGGGCAAAATCTTTTCCAGCGGACAATTATTGTCTTCACACAGAGTGCCTTCACTTCTCCCGTCAGGTATGGAGTGCTGACGCTGTCCTTGTCGAGGGGGATAATTCTCACAGTCCCATCTGCACTCTCTGGGGCACAGAGTCTTTCAGTGGAAAGTACCTCTGTGCACGGTGGGGAAATGGCGCTCACTGCGCTACCGTGACGGGCCTAAATTGTCTCGGTGCTCTCAAACACAAGGTCGCGTACTATGTCATCCTTGACCAGCTTTGAACCCAGAGGGATCCTCAATGGCGCAAGTGATGGCAGGCTGTCTTCAGAGTGAAAGTAGGCATGTTTCTGAATCAGAGACATACATAACATGTCTCTGTCTGAATGGACAGATCTATTATTACATTCAGTCCTAGAGCACGGGCGTGTATGCTTTTGTAATCGTCTCTTATTCCACCACAAGGCAGGTACGTGATCGTCTGCACCGTGCAATAATACTTGCCTGTAGAGTGCAACACCCTTGCCTATCAGAGTGCAACCCCCTTGCCGTTTACTCACATCCTGTTGGATCAGTGTACCACGTAAACAGTGCCATCAAATCGCAACAATAAATGTCCGCTGGCAAAGATTTTGCCCAAACCAAAAGTGGTCGGATATTCAAGACTTCGTTTCAAATCGATTCATATGACACACAAGTCTTCGCTTTTCTAAAAAAATTTCGCCATTTTTTAAAATGGCGCTGGGTGTAAGCAGTCCCATTTTCACGCCCCGCCGAAAAGGGACTGCACTCTGGAGTCTATCCCATCTGCCAGGATAAGAGTTGTCCACTCTTGCAGCTTCTGGTCCTCGGCTACTAGGTACTCAAATTTGATGACTCACGATGACACTGCTGCAACCAGTATCTCTCAGCACTTTCACTGGACTGTCCCCCGACGAGTCCCGCTACGACAGGCATGTTTGTCACTTCTGTCTCAGGTACTGCGATGTTGGAAACAGGCAGGAACGTCTCCCCGTCACTGAGTGGGATATGTCCGCTCTTTTTGAAAAACTCGATCTAGTCCTCTTTTCTTCACGCGTACAGTCCACCGGTGACGTCATATCACAAGCTAGGACAGCAGCGGCTCGGTGTGGTCCGGAGGCTCCACCCCTTTCAGTTGAGGCGTTGTTTGGTCCGCTTCTTTTGTTGACGCTGGATGACTGACACTTTGCCGCCTTGTGGCCTTTTACTCCACATCGGTATCATGTTAGGTTCTCCGCTGGTTTTGGTTTCGGGGTGTCTTGATTGTCTTGGCTACTCCCTGCAGGTGCTGATGTTCGCTGTGGCCTACTGTATCCGAACTTCAGGTTATGGGCGTCCAGGTATCGCTGGGCTGACTCGGTCATGGTATTCAAGGACTGGTCCCTCTGTTCTCGAAGACGTGCTGCCACCTTTTTGGAACACGCGTTGAGCATCTGTTCTTTGATGATGAGGTCCCGTAGATCAGCGTACTCTTCGTGGAGGCCGGCTAGCTGTATCCACTTCTGGAGGTATGAGGACAGTCTTTCGACGAAGAGGCTTGGTGTTTCTCCGTCTTCTGGTTTGCAGTTGCGAAACCGTCTTCGGTATCCTTCTTCGGTGAAGTCGTAGTGCTTCAGTAACTCCCCCTTCAACTTGTTGTAGTCTTCGGCATCACCTCTTGGTAATCTGGCGTAGAAATCCAAGGCTTTGCCGGTTAGGAGAGCACTGAGTTTGACTGCCCATGTTTCTTGTCCCCAGTTGTTGCTGGCCGCAAAACGTTCGAACCTCTCCAGGTAGGCGTCTCCATTTTGTCCGCGTGCTCGTTGAAGGCTGGTAACTTCGGTGCCCTGGCGACCTGATCGTTGTTGTTGGTGGTGTTCGGTTCAGTTGCCCTCTCCCTCTGCTGTTGTAGTTCTATCGTCTTCAGTTCGAGCTCATGCCGTCGCTGTTCCTCTGCTTCACGCCGTTCATGTTCTCGTCTCTCCCTCTCCAGTGCTGCTTCCCTCTCCGCTTTCGGGAGCCGGGGTGGTCGAATGGTAGAGCGCTGGACTTCTAATGTGTCTCTCCTTCTCCAGTGCTGCTTCTCTTTCCGCTTGCTGCAGTTCACGCTGTCGTGCCCTCTCTTCTCTCTCTTGTCTCTCCGTCTCCCTCGATCTTCTCTGCGAACTCCGTTTTTCTCCGCTCAGTCCGCAACTCTTCCCCAGCTCGATGAAGGCTTGAAACTCCGACGCAGCCATCTCTGTCGTCCCCTTCGCCTTTACCTTCTTTCGCTGCTGGTACTTGCGTTTGCCTGCGCGTCCGCTTGCTTTCCCGCTGGTAGTAAACTCCGGTTACCCTTCCTACTGGTAAGACTTGCTGCAGTCCCTTCGGAGGTGCCAAAATGTTACGTGTGGAGATGTGTTGGAGAGCCCGTCGTCTTATCGAGGTAAAACGATGACACACACACTTTGTAACGCAAGGCGGTCTCACACTTTCACTCCGCTTTCACATCACAGGCATTCAGAAAGGCACGCATGCAAACGTCATTCACGCCCTTTCATACACACAAGCAAATAATTATTCTTTTGACTGAGACCTTTTATACACGAAAACAATCAGACAATCACACGAATTAATAAGTAGTTTTAAGGCTTAATCATTTCCACCGCTGATAAGCAGAAGCCTCCAATTTCACCAGCACATCGGTTATTTTAAGGATATGTGCCTGAATACAAAATGTACTACAACGCGGACAAAAGCCACTATACACAATTGGATGTGAAATGAATAACAAAAGGAAATAAACAAGATGAACTCAACAAGCTTGGTTGAAACGATGCTGTAGATTTGGTGAAGACTTGTTGGTCTTGAGATAGAAACTATGCACACGAGAGTCCAGACGATTCCTCTGGGAATTCTGGGGGATTCAAATCTTCATTCACCTTCTCCCTGGAATGAGTGACTGGAAGCACTTCTTCTGGAAGTGACTTGAACAATGCTGGACCGCAGACACCTTCACAAATAATACGCTGAGGATGGTGTACCCCATCAGACTCAGGGATAGCTCCACCTTGACACGGCGCTCGACTGGATGGCTGCACGTGACCTCAAGGGAAACAAACACACGTCGCTGGCTTCAAGCTCCACAATGACGGGGCAGGCAATAGTAGACAAACATGGTGTCGTGTACGCTGATCAGGCAGATATAATACTATGCGGTCAGCTCACCGGGTCTCCGGCGTCGTTCCTGTACAATATTAACCCGTAATTACTACCACCATCTCGGATAGTACAGGGTCGAACTTTAATTAAGGACCACTTATACACAGTCTTATAAAACATAGAAAGCGAAACCCGAAAACGCCAGAAACATCATAAATGTTTAATTTCATTATCAGTGAACAAGATTTGGTCAATTTCTCAAAAGAAAAAATAAGAAAAAAATTCATTGTGCCTGATTAGAGACTCCCACCCCCGAAATTGAAATTCGCAAACAGAGTGTTCCTATACAGTCTGATCAAAACCGAGTGTGTCCCCCTCGTGCTGCCACACAATCCACACAGCGCTGTCTCATGGTGTTGACAGTTCTTGCAATGAGGGCCTGGGGGAGGTTTGCCCACTCCTGCTGCAGGTAGTGCAGCAGCTGTTGTCGATTGGCCGGCAGAGGGTGATTTTCTTGAACTCTTCTCCCAAGCTCACCCCAACTTTTCTCAATAGGGTTCAAGTCCGGACTGTTTGCCGGCCATGGCATCCTGGTGATGCCAGCTTGTACCACAAAAGTGTTCACGGTTCGACAACGGTGTGGGGTGGCGTCATCGTCCATGAACACAGCCTGGGCCCCAATCTGCTGAAGCGCTGGGACAACCAAAGGCTGTAAAATGTCCTGCAGGTAGCGTTGGACGTTCAAGTTGCCATCCACATGGTACAGGGGAGTCTTGTAGTGGCTGCTGATTCCCCCCCCCCCCCCCCCAATACCATGACCGAGCCGCCGCCAAACGCTGTGACCTCCTGGACGGCGTCATCTGCCAGCTGCTCTCCAGGACATCGCCACACCCGAATGCGTCCATCTCGTGGCTTCACCAGGAACCGGGACTCGTCACTGAACAGCACCAGCTGCCACTGTGCCCGGGGCCACCTTTGGTGAGCTGTACACCAGGCCAGGCGGCTTGCCCGGTGGGCCGCAGTCAGTTTGGGTTTCCTGACTGGGCGTCTTGCATGAAGGTTGCAAGCATGGAGGCGCCGCCGTGTGGTCATCTGGCACACTGCTGTGTTAGTGGCAGCTTGGACCCGACGCCTGATGGTGTTGGAGGTGATGGTCCTCCTCTGAAGAGCCTGTCTGCGGATGAACCGGGCCTCCCTTGCAGTGGTCTTCTTTGGCTGGGCTGGACGGGGTCTTTCTTTAACAGTTCCAGTGGCTTGAAAACGTTCTCTCAGCCGAATGATAACGGAGTGGGACACCTGTAGTCTTCTGGCCACTTCTCGAACGCCAACTCGATCCTGCAGCCATGCAATCGCCCGGGTCCGGTTAAAATCTGACAGCTTGCGTCTTGGAGGCATGTAGGTGTTGTGAGGAATTATGCACATTCGGCTGCTTTTATGGGCATTCCAGTGAGTGAAATGCTTAGCAATGCATTGGTTCTTGCACATGCATTTGGAATTTCAGTGCAAAGCCGTTCGAATCAGTGTTCACTGATGCTTACAAAACAGCCAATTTTGCCAAAAAAATCAGCAACGTTCAAACCCCCCTCTTCATGCCGCACGTGACAACAAGACAGCTTCAGCAAGCTTTGCAGGATACACTGTTAACCCCTTAACCCTTTCCCAGTCGAATTCTTTGATAAAATGCACTGCTTGTATTTTTGGCGAATTTTTAAATACAGGGCCTGTTTGCCTGGGTGGTCCTTAATTAAAGTTCGACCCTGTATTTCTTCTCCATAAACTAACTTTGATCCTGAACAAAGTTCCATTTCAACAACAATAACATCTGACATCGATCTCGAAAGTTCCGGTTATGAGCTGAGATCAGAAATTATCAACAAATTTACCTTCCAGTTACCAAGTACCAATACAATATCAAACAGTTCAAACTTATATCCTCATCATCAACCTCAAACCATATTCTCACAACTGAATCCTCACAAGAATGAAGTTAAAAACATCCTACCAAAAATTCTCTCATTTGAATAACAATTTGAGAAGTCCAACATTCAGAACTAAATCAGATATACATCATAATAGCATCAAGTTATCCATAGGTTATCAAACAATCCACTTGGTCAATAGGCAAACACTATTCAAAAATCAAACATACCTGTAGCGCTATGGCATACGGAACACAAAAGAAGCCGGGTGGGAAAAAAGACCTGTTCCCTCCACCGGTCAATAGTAGGTCTGCGCACAATCTTTGTCGCAATTGCTCGCTTCGTAAGCCGACAACAACTCAGGTCTACTTGCGTTACAACAGTCTCGCTTTTTGAGTACAACTCAGCGAACACTATAGCCGTGCATTGGCATTTTCCCGCACGTGAAAACGCCAGGTAGGCTGGGACAAAATCCAGCACAGCACTACCTGTCTAAAACACTAGTTAACAGCTAGCACTACACATGAAAATAATTATACTGACGTCCAAAAGAAACGCGAGACAAATCTTCCATCTTTCAATTCATTTTTTTCCGGTATTAACAAAAGTTGCGTTATTTTTGGCACCCAGTATATCAAGACCGATGTTTGAGGGAAGCGTTCAGCGCACTTGCAGTCCACGTGAAGCCCGAGTTAGCTGTGACGCATTTCGTGTGCAGTTCAGCTGCATGTGCAAGCAAAGCACAAAAGCTGATCAGTGAGTAGTGTTCACTGTCATTAGGGGATAAAAAGGGCACAAAGATACAGGTTTCATCAGTCCCTCATTCGACGCTATCACGATGCCACGACTCACTTCTGCACAACGCGAGTGGGCCACTGGACGTCTGCAATCTAGGGACACGCCAGAAGCCGTGGCTGCGACTTTCCAATGCCACATTTCCACCATTTATCGTCTCCAGCATCGGTTCGTGACAACTGGCGTTACTGCTGATGCCCAGCGGAGCGGCAGACCTCGAGTGACCACGCCAAGGCAAGATCGCCACATTTTCCGCAGCCATGCTCAAGATCCCTTCAGAACAGGTGCAGAAACAGCCATAACTGTTATAGGGACACACCAGGCACCCATTTCTAGGCAAACGGCCAGCCGGCGACTGCGCTCCAGGGGGCTGAGGAACTGCCGTCCAGCCAGGGGACCCGTCCTCACCGTGCGCCATAGACAGGCACGCCTGCAGTGGGCGCAAGGCCACCTCAACTGGAACAATGTTCGCTGGCAGAACGTGCTTTTCAGCGATGAAAGCCGTTTCTGCATTGACCATGCCGACGGGCGTGTTCGGGAATGGAGAAGAAGAGGTGACCGCTATGCTGACAACTGTGTCGTGGAAAACAACGCCTGGGGCGGGCCCAGGCTCCACGGTGTGGGGCGCCATCGGCCACAACCAGGTGCTGGGACCCGTCATCTTCCAAGGCCTGGGTCCTGGACGCGGCAACGGCATCACAGCGCAGCGGCACATGGACCAGGTGCTGCACCCTCATGTGCTGCACTTTTTTCAGGCCCACGGGAACTGGGTTTTCCAGCACGACAACGCGCGCCCCCACACTGCCAGGGCTACCCAGGACCTCCTGCAGCGCTCGGGCATCCAGGTGATGCCTTGGCCAGCGTTGTCTCCTGAACCCTATTGAGCAATTTTGGGATTTGCTCCAGACACAGCTCAATGGGGTGGTCCCAAGGCCCACAACTGTCGCTGAACTTGATCGGGCCGTCCGGCAGGCCTGGGCCAACATTCCCAGGGCAGCCAGCAACACGTTGGTCCGCTCAATGACCCGCCGCTGCCAGGCCGTCATCGATGCTAATGGGGGCCATACTCGCTATTGACTGTTCTGTTAAGCGCAAATGGCGCATCGTCACCGCAACCTTACTGTGTTATGGACAATACGTCAGTGTTGTGCTGTACAAAAAATTGGACATTATTAATGAAATTTAAATGAAACTAGACACTGTTTTTCGCGTTTCTTTTGGACGTCAGTATACATCTTCGAAAACGGCAAACACACAACCAATGAAAACCCAACAAATGCGGTCTGTCACACACTTCCTCGCGTAGCGAGTTCTTGTGGACTGCACGTTGCCTCTCACTCACAGAAGACACGTGGGCGCGTAGAAAAGTTATAAACGTGTGGAGTTTATTACAGCACTTCTCTGGTGTAACACTGCACTTTCAAGCTTCGCAAAAACAAGCTTCTCTCGTGCACACACCCACACACAAACATCTCAGGGCCTTATTACAGACACAACATTCCAGCACATTCCGAACAACAAATATAGAAGAACCAATCAAAAATCAGAACGCGAATCACCTTATTACTATTTTAAAACTAAAGAAGAATCCAGAATAATCAAGTACCTGCCCGCCGAACCTAGGCGCGTTATATAACACCTTCTAATAGTAAACAAGTCAGAACAAAGCAATTTGCACGAAATCTCCGAGCGACTCAGCTCTAGGCCCTAAGTGCATACCGCCGCCAGAGGCAAAATAGCTCTCTGTCTCACTAAACTAAAACAACAACAACAACAAACAAACATTTCAGCTGTTATCCTACAGAATACAAACGAAATACAAACAAAAGACACAGCCACGCTCGTAACATTCACTGTGGTGTCTGTTTGAGTGTGTGGCGCGAGTTTGTGAGTTTGTCAGTGGTCAGTTGTGCTTCTGTCCGGCTTTATGTTCGGCGTGTGCCTGAACGTGAATATGAGTGTGTGACAGAATCGTTGCCGCCAATAACCGGATATCTTCGCTACCACAACTCTAACACTCCGACACTCTGGAGCAGTCTGGGTTGTAGTAAATAATGATGCTACCACTCCCGACATTATTATAAACCATAAAGTGTATTTGTCATTTTTGTTTTTTTGCTACAGTTTTTTGGGCCAAACTTCCTGCAAGCAAGAATGTGGCGGAAGTGCAGATCTGGTTTTTGTCAACAGCGATTTTGAAAACACACAAATATTGGCACGAAACAAATGTGTAAATTGACCTTAATGACGAATGATACATTTCATTAGTTAGAATACAAATGAAAACTTCATGACACTTGGTGAAAAACGACAAAACTGAAATGTGAAGTGTTAATAAGAAAATGTCGTCCAATAAGAAATAATAAGAGAAGTTTGGGTCATCATCCAGCCTCACCTTGACAATTTGCTCCTGACCATCCCGTGCGGCAGGAGCAGCTCCCGTTGATGGAGTCACACGTGTCAGACTGACACCCGGCACTACACGCCACTCGACACTCAGCGCCGTAACTACCTGGCACGCAGTCTGAAGCAATGACCAAAAACTATATGACTTTCATCGTTAGGATAGTATACCCCCCCCCCCCCCGCCCCGTTTTGTCTTTGTTCTAGTCAGTCAAGTATATTCGTTTCGCTGTTTTTTGTGTTTTTTTTTTTAAATTAGTATATTCAAGGACGATAAGATTGTTTTATCTCCCATGTAAGCTTAGATAGCTTCAAAGTTTCCGGGTTTTTTGCAACTGTGTTCGAGTTTCTTCCACAGTGCAGTTTTGGCTTTCCTTTTATTCGGGGCATGCATCTCATTTTCACGTTTCTTTTGTAGTCGTTTCTCTTTAGTGTTCTATCTGTCTTTATACACTGGCTTCCAGGTTCTTTGTGGTTGGAGGCCTGCTTTTTATCTGTAGTGGGTGCTTGTCTCTCTGTTGATGAGCATCCAAGGTGGTTATGGCATTAGATTTTCTTGGATCGTTCCTTTTTATGTTGTGCCATGTACTTTGTATTCATTTGGCTTATTGTTCACGTCCTTTGTAGCAGGGTTTATATAGGTTCATTTTACTAATGTGCTCTTTGATCGACAGTCGTGTTCATGTTGTACGTCCATGAGTGCTCATTTGAGTTTGAGTGTTTTGTTTTCGTTTCCTGTTTTTCGGGCATCACTTTTTCACCTTTTTAATTTTTATTTATTTATTCGCATTCTTTTATGTCTATGTGGGGACACTGTTATGCACTTCCCGGGCTTTAGCCTTCTGTTTTTCATTTTCCTCTCCCCCCCCCCCCCCTTTTTAGACAGATGTTTTTAATAAGATGTGCTAGTGTGCACCATCTATGTGCCTGTGATCGAGGCTTTTTCACCTTTTGTGTGATGATCAACCTTTTGTATGACTAACTTGCAGAGGCGCTATTACTCCCTCTCTGTTTTTCATAGATGTGCTAGGTTTTTCATAGATGTGTTAGTGGGCACTATCTTCGTGCGATATACATACGATGTATGTCTTTGCACTTACAGAGGCGCTTTTACACTCTCTGTTCTTCATAGTTCTTCTTGTGCGCACTATATAGCCGCGAAATAGTCTTTGTTGCTTGCGCGGCGTTAAGCCCCAAAAAACTAACTCACTTGTGCGCACTATCTGTTCTTCATAGATGTGCTTGTGCGCACTTTCTATGTGCCTCTGGTGGAGGCTTCTTCCTTATTTTCCGTGCGTGATCGCATACCTGTGCGACTGACTTACAGAAGTGCTATTGTGCACTCTGTTTTTATGTTGTTTCCATAGTAATGTGTAACCGGGTGTCAGGGGTCCGGTTCATGCAGGCAGGGAGACCAAACACAGAGGTCGTTATGACATGAGTTTTATTACGGGAAAACAGGACAAATGGCAGACAATTCGTAAACACGTGCAGTGACTCGCGGCAGGGCTGGCTGGCGACTGTCCAGTGAGGCGTAGCTCGCGGCTACTTATGCGCCCAGCGCGAGCCGCAAAGAAAGCAACGGCCGCTCGCAGCAGAAACAAGGGCTAGATGCTCGGGTAGCAGCGAAATCTGTGTTTGTTTACATACAGAAAACTATCAATAGCGGGCGTAATACAACAGCTACAAACTTCAAACAAACTGCATTGGAAAGAGCGTGAAAAGTACTTTAGGGTGACATAAGTTTGGCACATTATCAAAGTACAGAGAATTTCCTATCGCCGATTTAAGAGCGTAAAGACAGGGACCACGCATTTGAAAAGGGGTGAAAATGGCAAAATACACCCGTTAAACTACAAAACAGCGCTAAAACCAAAAAATGATTAGAAAATGCAAACTCTTCGGAAACTACTACAGTTACCATGATGACTTTAGGTTAAGCGGCTGCGGAGATATTTAGCACTAAATGGACATAAACAAACACAACTAACTGACACGTGGCTATCGTGGATCCGCAACGCTGCACGCGTGCGGTAGCCTACAGGCGAACAAAGCCGGCGGCACACAGCTGGCCGGAGAACCTAGGGTAGTGGGCGAGAGGGTCCAAACCACTCGGATACAAATGGAAACAAGATCATAGGACGGGCTAAATTTTCCAACTTCATAGGCAAGCATCTGTGGTACAAACGCACGTCACTGCCGATCTCCCGCAGAGACGATTTTGCAAGTATAACTCTGACAATGACGTAAACTCTGACAAAAACGTGCGTCATCGATGCTGACATGTATGGTGCGCCGAACGCGCTTCTCCTCCTCAGTGAGTGCCGTGTGTGTGTGTGTGTGTGTGTGTGTGTGAATTGTGTCCAGGCCTGTTTCTCCGAAAAAACTCAACCGAATGGCTTCAAATTTGGGGTATCCGAATGTATCAAAATGTTAGACTAGAGCAACCGAGCGTGTGATGATTGCTTAAGTGATTTGGGAGTTATCGCCCTTTTGAGACAATTTGGTTGTCTGGCGTTTACAGGCGTAACATTTATTTAAATCACTCAATTTTTTTTGGCAGTAGATAGCATGAATACGGATTCTGAACAGGCTGATTAGTAGGAAATAGTCACTGTTGTAGTTTTCACGTAAACCGTACCTCAGTTGACACTGCATGTGAACCCAGTTCAGATGCCTGTATCTCCGAAAATACTGAACCGATCAATTTCAAATTTTGGGTTTCTTAATGAATCAAGATTTGTGAATAGAGGGCCCGATCCAGGTACGATTGCACACATGATTTGCGAGTTATCCCCCTTTTTAGAAAAGTTGGCTTTCTGGCGTTTAAAGGCGTAATATTTATCTAAATCACTCCATTTTTATTTTTTTTTGGAAATAGATAGCATTAATACGGACTCTAAACAGAGTGAAATTTGAAGGTAGTCACTCTCATACTTTTGACGTAAACCGTACCTCATGAAAGTGCTGGAGAACCCATTCAGATGCCTGTATCTCCGAAAATACTCAACCGGTCGATTTCAAATTTGGGGTTTCTTAATGAATCAAGATCTTTGAATAGAAGGCCCGAGCCAGGTACGATTGCACGCATGATTTGCGAGTTATCGCCCTTTTCAGAAAAGTTGGCTTTCTGGCGTTTAAAGGCGTAATATTTATCTAAATCACTTCATTTTTTTAAAATAGATAGCATTAATACAGACTCTAAACAGGGTGAATTTTGGAGGTAGTCGCTTTATACTTTTGACGTAACCCGTACCTCATGAAAGTGCTGGAGAACCCATTTTAGATCTCAAAATCGCTCCTAATATATATATAGATAATGTGTCTGGGCAGCCATAAAAATATATATAAAAAATTAGAAAAATTCCCTGCAGCCGTTATCGTCAGTTGACTCGAAACTTTGTACTCAAAGCACATTTCCTCCACAAGCCACACGCCTCACAAACATCGAACAAGAGACGCACGCGCACTGACGTAAAGTAAGAGCGTCATGTTTGATTGACGTGATGCTGGTTTTTCTTGGGGATGTCTCGTCACTTTCCTCTGTTTGGAGACGTGGTGTTGTATTTTACTTATGCTATGTCGCCATCTTCGTGCACTCGCAGAGAAGATACGGGATACAACAGAAAACAAGTCCAATACTTTATGAACAGAATATGCGCGGAGAACAAATTCATGAAAGAAGAAGAATCCAGAACGCTGTGCAGGGCTGCTTACGTACTGAACAGGTCAGATCTAGAACATTCCTCAACTTACTGGAAGGTTCGAAATCTTTCCAAGGTGACGTAATCTTCTGACGTTACTGCACCAGCATGTTCTGGGATGGTCTAGAAATTATTTTGCATCGAAATGCAGTATCTTTTCGCGAGAGTCTCTACAACTTGACATGTGGAAAGCGGGAATTTCAGTGGGTTTCGTTTTTGCCACTGACTCACACTCAGAAGCATAATGTGTGTGTGTGTGTGTGTGTGTGTGTGTGCGTGCGTGTGCGTGCGTGCGTGCGTGCGTGCGCGCGCGCACGCGCAAGCGCGCGTCTAAGGCGAGAGTGAGAGAGAGGGTCTCTTCTCCGATAGCAGTAAGCAATCGTCTGTCAGTCAGGTCTGCGGGAAGTAACTCTGTCAAAGGGGAACGACTTTATTACAAGAATTCATTCACCCATGTAGAACCTCGCATACGTCAAAAAGTTTGTGACGTCAACCAGCTAGGCGAGCTCACACGGCCTCATGTGTTTGGGGTTTTGCGAGTGCATAGAGGCACGGAAAGGGTTTCCAGTACTTTCTTTATGTCAGCATGCTTGATGTCAGAGAGCTTGCGTTCGTGTGCGCGCGGGCTGCATACATGACACAACGACTACGACTGTGACTACAGCAGGTCATTGAATGGAAACAACATATTGGGCTGGTGGCCATCTTGTTTCAATTTCACCTACTTTTTAAGTTGTTTCTCTATAGAGAAACAACTTTATGAGACGGGGCAGATTGTGCTACGCGCAGCAGCAAGTTTCAGTGATACAAAACAAGACTGTGACGTTTCTCCACACAATACTTACTTTCACGCACACAGTGACGTAACGAAATCTGCGCCATAGACACCTTACGTGCACACTATGCTGCTGCGTTCTTTTTGGCGGGAGTTGTGAGACGTGTGTGTGTGTGGACGGATGTAATGATGGCTATCTGCTAAACCACCTCGCCGGATGGCTTTTTACTTCGAGATAAAATGGGCAGTCATATTCTCCAGAGCTACCTTTCACGATTTTTATCCTGCGCATTTTGAGAACAGTTATCGCCGATTTTAAAAAATCGGTCATGTTACGAATTTTTTCGAAAAAAAATGTTCAAATGGCTTCATTTTCTGAAATTGGGAAGATCATCCAATTATACTGCCTGTTTTCGTAGCACAGCTCTGTAGCTCTGACAGGTTTTGTGTAAGAAAAATATTTCCGAGGTAGGGGTGGTTTGCATATAAGGCCAAATATCTATGAAAAGACTCCTTCAAATTACTCATCATTCCGGTATTTTTGTCACTTGTGACAACTGTACATATGACACGAACTATTGCACTATTATAGCTTTAGTATTAAGAATAACAGAGCTTTTAGATAAACACATTTTTTCACGTTTCTGCGAGAAGCGCCGGTCAAAAAAGTTCCAATTTTGCAATTTCGTAAGTACAATCCAAGGCACTTTAAGTCCACGTTTCATCAGCTCTCTAGATCTTCCAGATTTTATGTCAAAATTAATTCAGTCCCGGAAGTCACAAAAGCAACAAGGAAATCACAAGATATGAAGAAGTATCATCTGTCAGACGAGCAGCGTGAGGCTGACGGCAAATGTTTGGTTCACAAACAAAATCTGCAAGTATCGTCACTGCTTCCGACATTTCATCAGCCCTTTACATCTTCCAGATTTCATGTGAAAAATAATTCAGTCGGAGAAGTCACAAAGCCAATAGGGAAATCACAGGACATAAACAAGCATCCTCAGACGATCTCAGTGCTAGAGGCTGACGCCAAAAGTTTAGTTCACGGAATTGACGTCATCTCTCTCTCTCTGTATGACGACCTGCCTGAGGCTGACGTCAAATGTTTAGTTCACGGAACTGACGTCTCTCTCTCTCTCTCTCTCTCTCTCTGTCTGGGGAGCCAGGGTGGCCGAATGGTAGCGCGTTGGACTTTCAATGCTTGGGCCGAGAGTTCGATTCCCGGCCGCTGGGGCCAAATATTTGTGCTGGCCTTTTTCTCGTTGCCCCGTCTTTGATATCACCCTTATGTGGTGGAAAAGAGCGTTAAACTCCTAAACACCCACCTACCCACCCTCTCCCTCTGCCTCTCTCTCTCTCTCCCTTCTTCCCACACCCGGCCCCACCCCCAGTCACGTGGCTAATCGGTCGAGGTCGTAGAGGATCTAGTGTCATCGGTAGAACTTGGAGAGGGGAGAACCGGCAACAATAACAACAAAACAGACAAAATAAAATGAAGTTTGGAGAAACAATTTTGTAGGACGGGGCCGTTCCTCCTTGTTCTTTTTAAGTTGTTTCTCTATAGAGAAACAACTTTATGAGACGGGGCAGATTTTGCTACGCGCAGCAGCAAGTTTCAGTGATACAAAACAAGACTGTGACGTTTCTCCACACAATACTTACTTTCACGCACACAGTGACGTAACGAAATCTGCGCCGTCATAGACACCTTACGTGCACACTTTGCTGCTGCGTTCTTTTTGGCGGGAATGACGTGTGTGTGTGTGTGTGTGTGTGTGTGTGTGTGTGTGTGTGGACGGATGTAATGATGGCTATCTCCTAAACCACCTCGTTGTAGGCCTTTTTACTTTGAGACAAAATGGGAATTCACCTTCTCCAGACCAATTTTTCACGATTTTTAGCCTACTGCATTTTCAAAAGAGTTATCGCCGATTTTAAAAAATCGGTCATGTTACGAATTTTTTCGAAAAAAATGTTCAAATGGCTTCATTTTCTGAAATTGGGAAGATCATCCAATTATACTGCCTGTTTTCGTAGCACAGCTCTGTAGCTCTGACAGGTTTTGTGTATGAAGAATATTTCCGAGGTAGGGGTGGTTTGCATATAAGGCCAAATATCTATGAAAAGACTCCTTCAAATTACTCATCATTCTGGTATTTCTGTCACTTGTGCCAACTGCACATATGACATAAACTGCTGCACTATTATAGCTTTAGTATTAAGAATAGCAGAGCTTTTAGATAAACACATTTTTCACGTTTCTGCGAGAAGCGCCGGTCAAAAAAGTTCCAATTTTGCAATTTCGTAAGTACAAACCAAGGCACTTAAGTCCACGTTTCATCAGCTCTCTAGATCTTCCAGATTTTATGTCAAAATTAATGCAGTCACGGAAGTCACAAAAGCAACAAGGAAATTACAAGATATGTAGAAGTATCATCTGTCAGACGAGCAGCGTGAGACTGACGGCAAATGTTTGGTTCACAGACAAAATCTGCAAGTATCGCCACTGCTTCCGACATTTCATCAGCCCTCTAGATCTTCCAGATTTCATGTGAAAAATAATTCAATCGGAGAAGTCACAAAGCCAACAGGGAAATCACAAGACATCAACAAGCATCCTCAGACGATCTCAGTGCTAGAGGCTGACGTCGAAAGTTTACTTCACGGAATTGACGTCATCTCCCTCTCTCTGTATGACGACCTGCCTGAGGCTGACGTCAAATGTTTAGATCACGGAACTGACGTCTCTCTCTCTCTCTCTCTCTCTCTCTCTGGGGAGCCAGGGTGGCCGAATGGTAGAGCGTTGGACTTTCAATGCTTGGGCCGAGAGTTCGAATCCTGGCCGCTGGGGCCAAATATTTGTGCTGGCCTTTTTCTCGTTGCCCCGTCTTTGATATCACCCTTATGTGGGGGAAAAGGACGTTAAACTCCTAAACACCCACCCACCCACCCACCCTCTCTCTCTGCCTCTCTCTCTCTCCCTCCCTTCTTCCCCCACCCGGCCCCACCCCCAGTCACGTGGCTAATCGGTCGAGGTCGTAGAGGATCTAGTGTCATTGGTAGAACTTGGAGAGGGGAGAACCGGTAACAATAACAACAAAGACAAAATAAAATGAAGTTTGGAGAAACAACTTTGTAGGACGGGGCCGTTCCTCCTTGTTTATTTAATAAGTTGTTATTTAATAAATGTAAGTCATGAAAATGTGTTGTTTTACGTTTGCTTGTTTTTATTTTTTACTGTTTTAAAATTGTAAGGCGCTTAGAGCTTGGTCTCCAGGTAACCAACTTTACCTTGTCGACAAAATGGCCTGATTCTACTAAGACTTGAAACTATGCAATTAACCATGATGCGCAAGTTTTAATGCACCATATCCGACTTTTTCAATTTTTTTCTGATGCATAATGTTATTTTCTCTGAAGACATGTTGATTTGTAGTAGTTCTAGTGGCAAAACATCGCTTGGGGTTACCATTACAGACATGTCTTGTAATTCAACATTTTGGGGGGTGGGGAGCTTAAATCGGTTACTGTGACGCTGAGACACAATGCAACATCAAATAATCTTTGCTGGAGTGTCGCTGGCCTCGTGTTTGTTGAGCACTACACGGTCAGCCAATCGGTGCGTGTCTGAATTTAATCCCTGGCGAGCGGGTGTCGGTTTTGCTCTTCTGTGGGAGACGTGGACGCTTTGCTCCCTATATATATATATAGGTTGAAAGCATTTTGCCGACACGAAAGACCAAAGCAGGGTGGAAGCGTTTTTTGAAGTCCATTGTCAGATTCACTCCAAAGCTGGAAACACTGTACTAATGAAACAAATCGTCATAGTCTGCTCGTGCGTTTATCTTTTAATTTTTATAAATTACCTTTACTTTATCTTTTTTTTCTGCATTGAATTACAAAGCAAAAGGATTATTTTGTTGTATTATTATACGAATTATGATACAAAGAATGGATTAAAGGCGCAGGTGTGTGTTTAGTGACCAGTACAGTTTCAGGTAGTTTTGTATTTTTTTAAGTCCAAGGGGAGTAGCTTATACGACAAACTTGATGGGGCGTTTCTGGCTTATACAGGGAGTAAGTCAAGCTTGCTGGCTATGTGCATTTGCATACTTATACTTTCCTTGGTTTTTTTAAAATTAACAAATCAAGCCAAACTGCTTTGGTCTTGATTGGCAAATAATTGATATAACCCAACTAGGGTTCCCGCGCAACAAGCCAGATCTGGCAGTGGCCTTTCCAGCGTACCCAGTTAGTTTAGAAGGAGCACACTTAGGACGGTTTGAGGGAGTCTCTCCCGTTTAAGCCATATATACCTATGAGCGTAGGCGTAAAGCGCCCCGGGTCTAGGGACCAAGGAAGTGCCTTGGAGTCATTCGGGTTTATTATGCAAAAGACTTTGGCTTTCGAGCGGGATTTATGGTGGAGAGGAGCAACAATATAAATATACGGTTGTTGGGGTGTTACTTTTGAATTAAGATCAATTCGATCGTATCATGAAAAGCATGAAAATCACTAGTTCCAAATACCAAACAAACTTACCCTCAAGCTGAAGTTCACAAAGGGTGACGTAATCGTTTCCTTTAGTAAGTTTTATGATGTTGCCCCTGCGTGGCAGATTGCTTGTGATGACCTGCGGGTTCGGGCTGGCAGCTGTGTAAGTCGGGAATGTGAAGACTAATGTCTGGTCGACATAAACAGCGATGCTCGTCATGTATTTCGGTGTTCCCACTGTGGAGAGACGGACACGTCTGTTATTGTCAAGTATAGTACATTGGGAAAACCTAGCTCGTGATTAAAGAGCCAAATGTAGTTCTGATCTTGCACTTGATAATAATAATAATAATAAGTTTATGCCTCGGCTCAAATTGCCATGAAGTAAACCCATCACGAACGCTCACATATATAATACGAATTAATTATTAGCTTCTTCTAAATTATGTACTCTTTTTTCCGCTAAAACCCCTTGCAGATCTGAGGGTAGCAACTCGTGCTAGTACTGGAGATATACTAGAATATTCTGGGGCAGCCTTCTGGTGCCGGTTTGACGCTGCTTGCCTCTTGGGTACACCACATGCTAACCTGATGAGGGTCACATTGACCCGAAACCATGGTCATGAGCGGCTAAAATCCTCTATTCCCGGGGCCTAGGCTGTACCGACTACAGCCGCACTCGCCTAAACGATACACGCTAAAGCCAAAAAAAAACAACAAAATCGGGTAACAGAAACCAAAACCAATTCCCCGCCAGACCCCCCCCCCCCCCCCCACTTTGTAAGACTATTTCTAATTCGGATAAGCCAAACTCTGTCAAAAAAAAGCTAACTCAAACACGGATATCTCAAACGTGATTTTGACAGATAAGCCGAACTCTAAACACTGTCGGAGAGACTTTTTAAAAAAATAATTTTTGCTTGAAAAACACGTCGGGAAGATAACATGAACATATTTCGTCACGGCTATAATTATCCTACGGAAACGAACACGTCACCTGTTTTCATGTTGTTTCCATAGTAATGGAAACAACATGAAAACAGGTGACGTGTTCGTAATGGAAACAACATCATAGGACGGGCTAAATTTTCCACGTTCATGGGCAAGCATCTGTGGTACAAACGCACGTCACTGCCGATCTCCCGCAGAGACGATTTTGCAAGTGTAACTCTGACAATGACGTAACAAAACGTGCGTCATCGATGCTGACATGTACGGTCCACCGAACGCGCTTCTCCTCCTCAGTGAGTGCCGTCTGTGCGGATGTGTGTGCGTGTGTGCGTGTGTGCGTGCGGCTGTGTGTGTGTGAATTGTGTCCAGGCCCGTTTCTTCGAAAATACTCAACCGAATGGCTTCAAATTTGGGGTATCCAAATATATCAAAATGTTACATTAGACGATTCAAGCGTGTGATGATTGCTTAAGTGATTTGGGAGTTATCGCCCTTTTGAGACAAGTTGGTTGTCTTTCGTGTACAGGCGCAATATTTATTTAAATTACTCAATTCTTTGGCAGTAGATAGCTTGAATACGGACTCTGAACAGAGTCACTACTAGAAAATGGTCGCTCTTATAGTTTTCATGTAAACCGAGCCTGAGTTGACATTGCATGTGAACCCAGTTCAGATGCCTATTTCTCCGAAAATACTGAACCGATCGATTTCAAATTTGGGGTTTCTAAATGAATCAAGATTGTTGAATAGAAGGCCCGATCCAGGTACGATTGCACACATGATTTGCGAGTTATCGCCCTTTTCAGAAAAGTTGGCTTTCTGGCGTTTAAAGGCGTAATATTTTCCTAAACCACTCCATTTTTTGGACATAGATAGCATGAATACGAACTCTGAACTAAGTGAATTTTGGAGGTTGTCGCTTTTATACTTTTGGCGTAAGCCGTACCTGATGAAAGTGCTGGTGAACACACTTTAGATCTCAAAATCGCTCCTACTATACATAGATAATGAGCCTGGGGTGCCATAAAAAATATACAAAAAACAAATTAGAAAAATTCACTGCAGCCGTTATCGTCAGTTGACTCGAAAATTTGTACTCACAGCACATTTCCTCTACAAGTCACACGCCTCACAAACATCGAAGAAGAGACGCACGCGCACTGACGTAAAGTAAGTGCGTCCTGTTTGATTGACGTGATGCTGTTTTTTCTTGGGGGTGTCTCGCCACTTTCTTTCCGAATTCCTCTGTTTGGAGACGTGGTGTATTTTACTTCTACTATGTCGCCATCTTCGTGCAATCGCAGAGAAGACACGGGATATAACAGAATACAACTCCAATACTTTATGAACAGAATATGCACGGAGAACAAATTTATGAAAGAAGAAGAACCCAGAACGCTGTGCAGGGCTGCTTACGTACTGAACAGGTCAGATCCATCGCAGAAAAGGCACGCGCGCACTGACGCAAAAGGCAGTATCAGCGTCATTTTTCCGACGTCATGTTTGATTGACGTGATACTGGCATTTCTTGGGGACGTTCTCTATGTGTAGACGGGGAAAGCGGGAGTTTCATTGATGTAGTGTGCTTTGTTTTTCCCACTGACTCTCACTCAATATCATAGTAGAGTGAGAGGACACCACATAGGTCTCAATGGAGCACAAACGCGGCTCGCGCGAGTCTGTGTGTGTGTGTGTGTGCGTGTGCGCGTGCGTGCGTGCGTGTGAGTGTGTGCGCGCGCGCGTGTGTATGTCTGACATAACACATAGTTAGAAAACGTCCGCCGCGCAGACTTGTCTGTTAAACATATTGGGTCGGTATTAATTCGATCTTTACACTGCGCACGCAGCAGCAACACTTCAATTTTCATGGGCCTGCTTCCATTGCAAGAACTGTATCAAAGTTATTACGCCAAATGTATTATGCGTCATCCCAGTGAGCAAAAACGTCATAGATTTCAAAGAATACAACTTGACGTCTCTCTTCCAAAAACAAGATTGGTGTGACAGCCCGGTCAGTTGTTTCCATTCCGAGAGAGAGAGAGAGAGAGAGAGAGAGTGTGTGTGTGTGTGTGTGTGTGTGGATACATGGCATTACAAAAGAACGACCGTGACGATAGCAGGTGATCAAATGGAAACAACATATTGGGCTGGTGGCCATCTTGTTCAGAATGCGGGAAACTGATGACGCGTGCCACATGTTTTGCAGACGCCATTGTTTGGACAGAACGAGTGGTAGATCTAATAGGCTATTGGGCTCGAACCTGACATTTCGCGTTAGTGGACCACTGACCGCCCCAACTTCAGCCTCGTTCCGGGGCCTAAACCACGGCCTAGTAAAAGTAAGATTGTTTTATCCAAGGCGGTGTTCTGATGCGTAATCTGAAGCCATGTGCCTCTCCTCTTTGTTTGCAATGCTGCAAATCCAGAAAGATCTGATGATCGCTATTAGTTTCGCATTGGAAAACAATGTATCACTGCGAAGGAACCTCAGTCGTGGGATGTAAGCGTAAACAAAATCTTGCAGCTGTGAACGCTAAAATTCACGACTGAGGTGAATTCTGTATGGCGCAAAATCTACACTGAACCATAGATAAAAAAAACAACAACAACAACTGTGGTACGTTCACTTCAGGCACAAAGTCACTCTCTGGGGCACAGAGTCTTTCAGGGGAAAAATAATGAATACAGTTTATTTAGCGCCTATCTGTTTTCTACGAAACACTCTTTGCGCTCACACACACACACACACACACACACACTGAGTGCTGATGAAAAAGTGGTCGGACTACAGCTCGAAAGCTTGCCTAAAGAGGTAGGTCTTTAAATGGGCTTTGAATTGAGTCAGCGTGGGAAGATCCCTAATGGTGACAGGTAAAGCGTTCCAGACGGAGGGGGCGGCGTAAAAAAATGAACGACCGCCAGCTGACTTCAGAGTTGTTTTTGGAACCTTTAACAGTTTTCTGATGAACGGAGAGTGCGGGAGGGCTGGTAGGTTGTAAGCATTGCAGACAGGTACAGAGGGAGAGAGCCATCGAAATGGCGGTAAGCGATTGTCGCAATTTTGAATTGGATGCGGAAAGGGATTGGGAGCCAGTGCAGCTGTTTGAGAAGGGGTGTGGTATGGTCTCTTCTGCGTTTTCTAAGAATAAGGCGGGCGGCGTTGATTTGCACGCGCTGTAGCCTTTGCATTTGCTCAGAGGAGATTCCATACAGAACCGAATTGCAGTAGTCTAGCCGGGAAGTAATGCTAGCATTAACAAGCGTAGCGGCAGCGGTTTCGGACAAGCATAAACGGATGGAGGAGATCCGCCTCAAGGCCAGAGAGCATGAGCGGCAGACCTGGCTAATGTGGTCCTCCATAGAAAGCGTCTGGTCAAGAGTGACACCGAGGTACTTAACTGAGGGTTTGAACGCTATATTACCACCAGCTATGGACACCGAGTTGCTATCCACCTGCTTCAGCCTGTGCTCTGTACCCGCCAGCATGACTTCTGTCTTATCTGTGTTCAGCATCAGTTTGTTACTGTTCATCCATGACAGGATATCGACAATACAGGATTGAATGCCATCTTGAGCTGAGACAAAAGCCTCTGGTGTTGCACACTGTGATAACTCTGTATCGTCTGCATATTTGTGGAAAGAACACTGATGCTGGTTTATAATGTCTGACAGGGGCTGTGAGTAGAGCGTGAAGAGAACAGGGCCAAGCACTGAACCCTGAGGGACTCCGAACGCTAGAAGGCTCGGTGTGGAACGCACATCGCGAACACATACCGACTGGTACCGATCACTAAGGTAGGATGCGAACCAGGTGAGAACCGTCCCGCGAAAACCGAAGGTAGTCTCAAGCCTTTGGAGAAGGATCGAGTGGTCAAGCGTGTCGAATGCGGCGCTCAGGTCGAGGAGAGCCACCAGAGAGACAAGTCTCTCATCCGCATTGGACAGCAACTCACCCACGACACTAAGCACCGCAGTCTCCGTGCTGTGACCGCTCCTATAGGCGGACTGGCGGATTTCAAGCAAACTGTTTTCGCTCAGATGTTTCTGGAGCTGGGCAAGCACAACCTTTTCCAGTATCTTTGATACGAACGGAAGGTTTGACACGGGCCGGTAATGCTTTAGGATGTTACGGTCAAGGCTAGGTTTCTTAAGAAGTGGAGTTACAACTGCCTGCTTAAACTGCCTGGGTACTCTGAGAGTGACATGTTGATAATATCTGTGATCAGAGGTACTAGGTCTAAGAAACATTGCTTCACTATGTCAGTAGGAATGGGGTCTAGCATGCAAGACTTTAAGGGGGATTTGGTGATCAAGTCACTGATTTCCTTCTGGGTGACAGGAACAAAGTTACTGAACATGGAGCCATCGTATACATGAAATACTGGCCGGGCGCAGGTACGGGAGTCAAGCTCATCACGCAACGATCGGATCTTGTTCGCAAAGAAGTCACTGAAACGTTGAGGGATTTCAGTACACGGAATGTCAGACGGCAAGAGCTTGGTTTTGGATTTTCCCAAGAGTACATTTTGAAAGTACATTTTCACGACCCGCCGAAAAGGGACTGCACTCTGGAGTCTAGCACAAAGGTTGAAAGTGCCGTACTCCGTGTGCACGGAAGAAAAGGGGAAACATAAAAGGCCATGGTGTGTTGTAAATGTATCACTAGCTGGAAATGGCGTTATACGAGTACTCACTTTCAGGATAAATGGTGATCCTGTGTATGTTGCGGGTCTGTCTTAGGTCCACCTGCCAGTACTGCACCTCAGCATTTTTGTTCTCCGTAAAGATACAGTTTGCATTTGGAACACCTTGTTTAGTCCAGATTGTTCTTTTGTCGCCGTTGATGGCCCCAGTACAGTTGAGCGAAGTCCCAAAGTTGTTCGGATCACTGAATAGGGTACTCATACTGCATGATACGCCTGAACCAGGAGAGGTCAGATCTGCAATGTCGAATCAGTCTAAAAATAGTTAAAATACCGCGTCACATCATCATCGCCAGATAAATCATTTGAAGCTTTACAGTTGCAAAACAACACTCATGCTGTTTTGACAAAGATATAGTAACTATGTGATGGTACGGTGATCTTGGACACGTTCTTGGACGTTACTATTTACAGATAAGAGAACAGTGTTCATGAATCTCTAAAAATCAATCATGGACATCGTACAACAGGTTAAACACTGTGCTGTGTGCGAAAGGGAGTACTCAGTGTGTGATGTTCAAAGGTCGGTAGTCATCCACCCGTGTGTGAACATCTTTTTGCATTGAGGTCATTTCGACGGCGCTCACTCGATCACCGACGTACCGACGGGGAACTGCATTGTGAACTACTATTTGACTAAAAGAGATAAGCAGTGTATTTTTATGTCGTGTGACCCATTTCATGATTTAGACAAAACTGCCTAGTTTACAAATGGGGCGAATGACATCACCACCATCCATTCGAACCTCTGGCCCACCCATCCCAAGCCTCTGCCTTGTTTTTCTTATTGGTCTTGTGCTCAAAACGAAGGGGTGAACTCTGGTCAGTGTTCTCACCTATTTCATGAATTAAGTAACTGTTAAAAAAAATACTTCACACTGTGGGTAAAACCACTGTATATTTCACGATTTAGGCAATTTTACCATCTTCACACGAAATTCACATGCATGTGTGCAAAGCACTACGCGTCGACATGAACGTGATTAGAGGCTGGGATGAACAAATCGTCTCTCAGGGAATGAGAAATGAAAATGGACCTTCCTGCTTAAGGCCGCGTCCACATGAAAAGCGGTTGAGCCGCGCTGCGGAAATAGTAATAGAGTTTAGTGTTGGAGTGGCCACACGAGTCGCTACCACCGCGCGGTTACCGCGAGCTCATTGCTAGCATCGAGCGGTGGTAATGTTCCAAACAATCAACACCGCTCAAAGCTCGCGGTGGCCGGCCTAAAAATAGATGTGATGCTTTTTTTTTCTTTTTTTTTTTAACGTGATGGGGGTGAGCGGTGGTCTGGTAGGGCGTTGGATTTAGCGGCTGCGCTACTGAATGGCCGTCACCAATGTCACGGCGATGAAGCGTGGGTTCGAGCCCAGGTCGAGCTTGTGATAATTATGTGATACCGGTTTTTCGTGGCTGCCGGGCTGGTCATCGGGGGAGGCAGCCCGAATTTCCCGAAAGGGATAATAAAGTAAATAAACAACCCCCCCCCCTCCCCCCCCCCCGAAAAAAAACCAAAAAAAAAAATAAATAACAAAAAAAAAAAAACAAACAAACAAAAAAACAACCCAAAAAACACCGTCTTTTGTGTCTTTCTTTCGCAACGTTAGTGCTTGCAGAAGAAGCTGCTTTTGAAAATGACATACACCGACCAAACCTAATCTCTGTCATCAAAAAGAATTCCTCGCCGTATATATGGCGATGGTTCAGACAACTCTGAACGTAAGTGATACCTCCTCTCTGCCATTTTGATTCTGTCTATGAACAGATATTACAACAAACCGTGCACAGCTAGGGGCAGGCTAGCATACAACTAGCTACGGCAGTTATTCATGTGGCCACGCAAGCTTTAACCAGCAGCGCAGCTGGCTACTCGCTAGCTAGCCGCTAGCTATCGCCGCTTTTGGTGGGGCCACCCACAGCTCACTGCTCAACAACTCGCTTACGAGTTACCGCTAACTCACAGCGCGGCTACAGCGCAGCTTGTCATCTGGACGAACCCTAAGGGCCCTTGCACACTGGCGTCATGCGACATTGTCGCGCCACGCGTGCAGCAAATTTTGTCGCGCATCTACGTATGCAACCCCTTGAAGCGCGAAGCGACAGACGTAGCACGATTGAAAAAATTCTGTCGCGCGAGGATAGGAACTGTTCTATTCGGCGCGCTTGACGCGCGCGTGTAGCGTGGCTTCAGCCAATCAGAAGAGCCAGCCAGCAAGGTCTGACTCGCCATCCTCTTCTCTTCCAAGATGGCGGAATTGCGCGAAGACGAAATGTTTCGCCTCATCGACCTGTATCGTGAACAGGAAAACCTCTACAATTTTCAGCTCGATTCATATCACAGTCGACGGGTATGCCGTTTTGTTGTGTCACTCTCCGCTGACTCACACTACGGTAAATACGTAAATGGAGTAAATAAAACTAGACACACTGACTGAACCGCCGTGTGTTGTCACTGCCGGGTCTCTCATCGTCTACGATATCATTCTACAGCAAAGCCGGGTTTGTTGTAGCTAAATTCTATCAAGTTATCGTGGCCTCGATCACCAGTCTCTATTCAGACTGCGAACAAGCAGCCTGAAGTTTATGATACGTTTCAGATCCCTAATTTCGCATTCCATCGCACACTCAGAAGCACTGACTCGTGGCGAGATCTCCGAAGCACTGCACTGACGCGGCGCGCGTTTAACTCCACGTGTGAGAGCCCAACTGTGCTTGAGGCACGCAAGGCGCGACACGCGTGGCGCGCGCGATGTAGCACCGACGCTAGTGTGCACCGGCCTTAACGCTAAAGCCCAGCTACACTACAGCTCCAAAGCTATAAAACAGTATAAAGCTGCCAACAACATCCAGTCATGAACACCTTGCGACAACATAGATACAGAGAAACGGCCCAACAGCTGTCAATGCACAGTTCTCTGCTTCTGTTGTGTGTGGTTTTATTTGAACGTTAGACAGCGTCACGGAAATATAGTGCTTGGGTAAACGTTTCTGAATATGCCACTGACTTACCGATCGACTGATACTGGCAACAACCCGGCTGAAGACATGACGAAAATAAGAGACTGAGAAACACACAGACATCACCAAAGTCCGCCATCATGTTGATGCTGGGAGTCTGTATGAACTAATACTCTATCGTGCTCAGCACAGATATAACCGGGAAGTGTATCGTCTCATGATAATGTGCCACTTGAGTGTGTGCGCAGCGAGCGGACGAACCCGACAAGAAATCGCCTACCTGTGTGAGTGTTACACCTGACTAACCCCGTCTACATAATATCGTGCGTAGGTAGTAAGCGTCCTTGTGGCACTGGGTAAATTGTTCTTTTTGTACCCTGCTGGGGACTCGCATGAAATGTTTGAATAAGCGTTGGAGAGTGTGTGTGTGTGTGGGGGGTGGGGGGGGTGGGGGGGGGGATAACGTCCCTTTCCACCACGTATGGGTGATATCAAAGACGGGGCAATGTGAAAAAGGCCAGAACAAATATTTGGCCCACGCCGGGATTTGAACTCACGACCCGAGCATTGAAAGAATAACATTGGAAATTCGTGTAAATCCAAGCACCATTGTCCATTCTGCTTCTTTTGAGTCATTTTCTTGTAAATTCATGGTGTATGCATCGTACTGGCCTAACTGTATGACAGGCTTAATATCCATTATAAATGTGACACGGATAAGTATAGATCGGTGTGGGTGTACACTTATGAACATGTCACCTGGTGGTTCAGTCTTGGTGATGTTCAACAGATGCTCAGCTGTGTAACAGAATACTAGAAGAATGCATTAGTTACTGTTGTTGTCCAATACCAGGGCACTGCAAATGTTGCTTATCACCCCCCCACCCCACCTTCCCAATTTCCTCCGAAAAAGTGCGTAAACATTTTACTGGGGTTGTAATGAAAATCACACAGATTGCGAGGTCAGTGCTTTCTTGGCGCGATAAGAATTCGCGATAAAAATATTGAGACAGAGTTTTGGTCACGATCAGCGCCAACCTCGAGTGCCGTTTGATGAATAAGTCATTGATGTGTATGTCTAGAAAGGAATGACAAACGCATACATTTTCTTGTTCGTAATCGTAGCTTAAAAAGTCAGCTATTACTCGGAGTACTGTGTGTGTGTGTGTGTGTGTGTGTGTGTGTGTGTGTGTGGTGAGTGGGTGCACTGAGCGAAAATGAGTGCAGTGTTTAATTCTTTCAGCCTGAACAAATCTGCTGCAACAAACATTGGATTTGTTCAAAACCTTCAAAACCCGGTTATGCCACATTTTTCTTTGCCTAAACCTAAATGTGTTCGTCTGATAATACTTTGGCCTGCAAATTCCTCCGCTTGATCCGGTAGCTTTACTTACAAACGTGTACACTGCGTGTATACATTAGCGGTGATTGATTACCTTATAACAGTAACGCACACACTGCAGTAATATTTGTCATGTTTATCTCTCACCGTACTTCCCTATCTGCAGTCATCTGTCTGTACCTGTTTGTAGTGCTGTTTTGGCTGATGTGTGTGTGTGTGTGTGTGTGTGTGTGTGTGTGCGCGCGTGCCTGCCTGCCTGCGTGTGTGTGTGTGTGTGTGTGTGTGTGTGTGTGTGTGTGTGTATGTGTGTGCGCGCGCGCGCGCGCTCGCGTGCGTGTATGCATGTGTGCGTGCGTGCGGGCGTAAGGGATGGGGTCGTCGATATCTGAGGTGGGGTGGAGGTGATGATAAACTGGTTTGAGACCTCGATGTCAATCTCTTTGCTAGTGCGCGTCATAGAAAAGACTATACTTGGAATGAAGCAATTTTAGGCTCACTTGTGTAACAAAGTGAGTCTATGTAATGACCCTCCGTCGTCTGTGTGTGTGTGTGTGTGTGTGTGTGTGTGTGTAAACCTTAACATTGGCCTTTTCTCAGAATCTACAAACAGCAGAGACACCAAAATTGGCACACTGATAGACAGCCATAAGACCTTTCAAAACATACCATAATGAGTGACCTTGATATTTTCTCAGAATCTAGAAAAGCCAGAGACATCAAACTTTGCATGATGATAGACATTGACAACATCTTTACAGACATACCTGTATTCAGTGACCTTGATTCAAGGTCAAGGCCATGCAAACTGTTTTGCGGAAAACCTTCCAAAACCTTAACATTGGCATTTTCTCAGAAACAATGAAAAGCAGAGGCACCAAACTTGGCGTGCTGATAGACAGCCATAAGACCTTTCAAAACATACCATAACAATTGACCTTGACCCAAGGTCAAGGTCACTAAAGCTGTCTGTTTGGAAATTTTACATTGGTATTTTCTCAGAATCTAGAAAAGCCAGAGACAGCAAACTTTGCATGATGATAGACACTGACAATACATTTAACTGGCATACCTGTATTCAGTGACTTTGAGTCAAGGTCAAGGCCATGCAAGCTGTTTTGCGGAAATCCTTCCAAAACCTTAACATTGGCATTCTCTCAGAAACGATAAACAGCAGAAGCACCAAACCTGGCTTGCTGATAAACAGCAGTAAGACCTTTGAAGACATACCATTTTGAATGACCTTGAGTGAAGGTCAAGGTTATCAAAGCTGTCTCATTGGAAATTTAAAATTGCCTTTTTCTACAAAACCTGTAATGTCATACTTGTATTCAATTTCCTTTAGTCCAGGTCAAGGCCATTCAAGATGTTTTGCGGAGACTTTAACGTTAGCATTTTCTTGGAAACAACAAACAGCAGAGGCACCAAACAAGGCACAATGATAGACGGCAAAGAGACCTATGCACACATACGCATTTGAATGACCTTGACTCAAGGTCAAGGTTATTACAGCTGTCTGTTGTAAAATTTTACATTACCATTAATTTTGTACAGAAACTACAAAAACTAGACATATCAAACTTGGCATAATGATAGTCACTGATAAGCTCTTCACTTACAGATCTCATTTGAATGGCCTTGACCAAAGGTCAAGGTCATAGAAGCTGTCCTGGGAAAACGTTTATATTGCCATTTGCTGTTTTCTTAGGAACTATGAACACAAGAGACACCTTATTTCAGGACAGCTAGTGATAAGAGCTTTACAAACATACTCTTTTGAATGACCTTGTCCCATCTCTAATTTAAATGGTTACAAGAGGTGCATAACAATGGAATTCAGTCCACCATCTCGACCAATAAAACAACGGCAATAAACATAGCAAAACCCCCAAAATAAAAACAAAACAAAACCAAAACCCAACCACCTTCCCCTATAAGATCCGAAACACAATACAACACAACAACAACACCCCCCCCCCCCCCCTCCCTCGAAAAAGAAAGAAAGAAAAGACCCCCCCCCCCCCCCCAAAAAAAAAAAGAAAAAAAAAAAAAGAAAAAAAAAAAGGAAAGAACAGAGAACAAACACACCAATCAAACAAACAAAAAAGAAAACAAAAATAAACCACAACAAAAAAATCCAAACAAAACAACAACCACAAAACCCCGAAATGAACAACAACAACAAAACGCAAAACAGGACGAACAAGACAAAACAACACACACACACACACACACACACACACACACACACACACACACACACACAGAGCAAAATACACTGTTGAAAATAATAGGAAAAGTGGAAGACATCATGCTTCTTTTATTTTTTTTTTTTTTTTGGGGGGGGGGGGGGTGTCTGACAATGACTTTATTTTCGGTATTCAGATATCTAGGCAGAATAAAAGCAGGAAGTTAAGAACGGTAAAAACTGCAATGCAGACTTTGAAACGATTAGAAATCATACAGAACCGTGGCTGTAGAATCTACTGAAAACGAACTGCGGTAAAAAGTGACCACAACAAACATTTCTATAGCGGGATAGAAAACATTTTCCTTCTACGTGAACCGATGGATTCTCGTCGCCCGACCCGGAACAACACGACAATCTCTTTTGAGGTTCGCTATTCAGCTTTGCATATTGTGAGCTCCTGTCAGACTAAATGTTATGTGTTGGGCGGGGGGTGGCTGTGTAGCAGGTAAACTGTTCTGTACAAACCAGCGGCGGTACGAGTTGTGTTGGCGGCTACAGAGTGCATGGCGGTTATACAAACATGACATGCAGTTAACCAGGAAGTAGATCACTTTACCGAGGCTTTACCGACGTTCTGTACTTTAGTCTACACATACGTTGGTATATAATTATCATCATGTACCCGTGTGCCTATACAGCATCTTACGGCTGCAGAAATGAGGACTAGGATCAATTGAGTCATATATGTCATTTCGAGGATGTCCGTATATTTTCTTTCAGCACTAAGCAACCGTCTTATTTGGATGTACAATTGTATCTTTTATGTATACAACCAGTACTGACGACATTTCCTGTGATAGCTAAATAGAATTCTAGAGTGAATAAGTGTTAGATGCATGCCCCTTAGCTAAAAGCACTTTAGGCAATTCTGCTTTAATCCTGACTGAATTCACAGCTGCTTACAAAGAGAGTGTATAAAAGCACAGATTGTCGGTACATGATACTCCCTACTGTGTACAAGTGGAGTGGCGGCTTCGTCCTTGGGGAAAAAAACTCAAAGCAAACAAAGCTGGTCTTGATTTACACAGGGAACAAGGAAGGTGACTGGTGTTGATATCAAACACTGAGGTGACAGCGGACCTGCTAGAGTTTTTTTTTTTTTTTTAAACGGCTGGTGTTGATCTTCTTGGTTAGTGGAGAAACAAGACAATCGGGGATTCTCGGCTGCGCGAAACCACAAACAGAAGACAGTGCATTCCTTTGCTATATAGAATGAACTGAGAGACTGGTCAAATAAGGTGACTTTATTAATATTGTAAGCGGTATTATATACAACACAAAAATATGCTTATAAGCAGTCGTTGCAAATTTGGAAAACGCCCAAATAACCTATTTACAGAGGATAGAGAAAAACAGAGTTAAAAGCTCCATTTATGACATTCCCATAGGTCAGATAACATGCAATCTCTCTCTCTCTCTCTCTCTCTAACCCTTTTACGTAGAATAGCAGGACAGCTTGTAAGACAGGCAGTAATGCCTAAATGCTCTATCCTGAATAAAAACGTTTCATCATCATCATCATCATCATCATCTCTCTCTCTCTCTCTCTCTCTCTCTCTCACACACACACACACACACACACACGCACACACACACACACACACACACACACACACACACACACACACACACACACACTGAGAGAAAATAATTGTGTTAGGCAAAATGACACATTTTCTAATAGTGTAGCATGGTTGTGTTTAAAGTCAGGTAACGAGAGAGAGAGAGGGGGGGGGAGGGGCAGACAGACAGACAGACAGACAGACAGGCAGGCAGGCAGGCAGGCAGGCAGGCAGGCAGGCACACTGGCTGACTGTCACAGTGACTGACAGGATGACTGACTTTATCTTACAAGGAAATGGGGTTATCAGACAAACAGGTCCATGTTACAAACCTGCACTTGCATGTACAAAGTAGTCAACGAGGAGAGAGAGAGAGAGAGAGAGAGAGAGAGAGATTGTGTGTACGTGTCTGTGTGTTCTTAGACAACAACAACAAAATAAATAAGACACCTAAAAGTCCGTCGTGACTGAAATGTGAAAACTGCCTGTTTTTTCCTTGTTTATTTTTGTGTTTGTTTGTTTGTTTGTTTTTGTTGGGGGGTGGGGGGTGGGGTAGGATGTGGTATTTTTGGTTGGGGTGGGGTGGAGGGGAGGGGGGACATGGGAAGTTGGGGAGGGTGTTGTTTTCTTTTCACTTTTTTCTGGTGTTTTCATACTCGACGTCGGGAATTTCGTATACACCGATATCTTTGGTTGTTGTGCTGAGTCTGTGTGGTCCGTATGTAGAGGGTTGGTTTGTCTGAAGGCTGGTGTAGGGTTTGATGTCGTCAGAGTTCTCGTAACTCGCCAGTTTGTCGTAGTTGTCGGAACCATCTCCTCCCTCAGTCATGGATCCCCTTGACTTCTCAACAGCGTTAGGCCTCGGTCACAACCGGCCGCACGATTTTTTTTATGCTTGCGATCTCCACGAAATGTCTGCGGCCTGCGGCTTCTACGATCTGAAAAAAAAAAATGAAGGTTGCAAATCGTGCGTAGGATATACGTGCGATGGCGTGCGTTCCCCGCGGGTAACGTCTTGCGATTTCAGTTGGTCAAAAATCGAACGACGGCCGTACGGATCGTACGTTGTCCTCGCAGTTATCGTACGGAGGTCGTACGCCTTCGTACGACGTTCGTGCGATGTTGACGATGTTTGCACGGGCTATACGGGTGTCGTGCGTGCGCCGTACGGCTATCGTAAGTGCTCTGTACGCGTGGTGTGCGTCGGTCGTTCGACGGCCATGGCCGACACGCGTTTTTCATGCATATAGGGACCAGCCTACATATATACATGTAGTTTGTTTATGGAAAGAAGACATCAGAGGATTTGGATATTATTAACAGAGAGTTTGACAAATCTATGGACACGTACACAACTTGACAGACACTGACACAGCACTGCAACACTTCTACATTGCACACCAACATCCCCCGGGCCCGCACCTGGTCTTGCGTCAGCCTTGCGGAGCACTCACGGAGCACGTGCGTGCATCGTGGGAACATCGTACTACCGACTTGCGGTCTGTGATCACGTGCGGCCATCGTGCGATCCTCGTGGGAAGCACGCAAGACAACCGTACGTCAGTTGTGCGTTCATCGTGCGGCCGCCGTGCGGCCATCGTGACCTATTTTTCTCGCCCCGAGAGGTCAAAGTCGTACGATGCACTTGCGGCAATCGTGTGTTGGCCGTACAGTGGCCGTGCGGCCAACGCAAGTGTGTAAAAAATCGCAGTTGATCGTAGAGTTTGCTGATCATGTCGAAAACCGGCCGCAGCGCTCTGCGGCATTCTTGCGACCTGGAAATTTCGCAGGACGCCCGTGCGCCGTTCGCAAGATTTGCCACGATTTTTGGCCGTAGACCCGCCGTAGGAGCCCGTACGGCCGGTTGTGACCCTAGCTTTAGCGAAATCTATCGATGTCTCCTTCTCTGAAAATAAACAATGAGAATACGGTGTTATCACTGCCTTTGCATTCAAAGTAAATCGTCCACTTTCCTCCCCTATCCGCATCCCTTACAGAATCTGATACGTATGGACAAGTATTTCAGAGAAACAATGATATTACTGTGCGTGTAAGCACATGCATGTTTTGTAATACAATTAACTGGTAACAGAGTTATCTTTTACCTTGAGCGGTGGAGATATTGTTTTCGTGCTGTTCTTCAGTCCGTGCTGGTTGTCGTGATCTACGTGAACTGTGCAGACAGAAATAATTACATTACATTACACAGATGAACTTACATTAACTGACAGTAACTTCCCTTATAGTTGTGTACTGTATACTGTGTCGTTCAAAGGGTGTGAGGTTGGTCAGTCTGGGTTTTTTTTTGTACTGCTGTAAAACTCATCCTCCTTAGTTTAGTGTCATGACAAAAAACACTGGTGTTGTGAGCATTTCCGTTTCGCTTTTGTCAACAACAATTCAAGATACTTTATAAGCCTTAAAAGGAAATCCATTCGCCAACACCTTAAAGACATTTCATGTCACACACACACACACACACACACACACACACGTCAGCCAGCATCAGAAGAAATGCACCCAGTGGGAACAACTGTATCAATATTGCGTATTAATTTTTGTATGAATATTCAAATGCACGAACCGTATAATTAACAGCGCTCCGACCAGAACGCAGATACCGAGGAAGAGTCCCACACCAACAACAGAACCCACTATAGCACCAGTATTACTGTCACCCTCCTGACCGCTCGCTGTTGAATGGAAACAATGAGAACAGCTGAGAAACGCACGACACATTAAAAGTGAATCAAGTGAATCCACCTCTCTCTCTCTCTCCCTCACACACACACACACACACACACACACACACACCTATTTCCCCTTTCCAGTCCCCCTCTCCCCCGCCCCCCCCCCCCCCCCCCCCCCCCCCCCACACACACACCACTTGATACACACACTCTGTCTGTCTCTGTCTGTCTCTGTCTGTCTGTCTGTCTGTGTCTGTGTCTGTGTCTGTGTCTGTCTCTGTCTGTCTGTCTGTCTGTCTGTCTCTCTCTCTCTCTCTCTCTCTCAGTTTATAGAGTGTGAACTAATAGATACTGGACTCAAGTGAACGTTGGTCATGATTATACTCACATCCAAAGGTGCAGTCACCAGTAATCCTGTTACAAGAACCGTCACCGGCACAGTCACCACACGCCATTGTGCAGTTGTCTCCCCATAACTTGGTTTTACACACTGTAACATTCGTGACTTTTTTTTTTACAGCTACCAGTAATTCATCTCATATTGCATCATACCCATGCAACGCTGCACGTAAAAGCAAGTCGCAGCCACAGCATTTCAAGCTACAACTTTCCCTATAACCCGTTTTTGCACACTGGCAGCAGGAAAAAATGACTGGAACTCGGGTTGGTTGGTTATTTTAGCTGAAAGCTCACCGTGACATGTGGGTGGTTCCCATCCCGTTCTGCACGAGCATGACCCGCTCAGCGTGTCACATGACGTCATATCCTCACACCCAGCGCCACACGCCTTGCACCCCAAGTTGGGTGAATAGTGACCCGGTGAACATACTGAGAAATAAAATGATATCTATCAGTTCGGCGAATAACTGTACTGATCGAACGGAATGGCAAGGCCAGGTTTGAAAAATAACGGCTTTAAATTATTCATCGTCTGCCGATGTAAAAACTATTGTCCTCTGTCCCACGAACACAGGGAATGGCCGAGAATGCTTCCGCTTTTATTACCTGCTTTTTGCTACGACTATCGCAGCGACAAGGCTTGTGACAAGAGTTAAAGAGTTCTCACCTCTCCCCTGTACTCACTGACCTGTGCAGTCCAGCTGTCTCCACTGTGAACCACAGGAACAGTTGCCAGTGATCACGTGACACGGTCCGTCACAGCCTGGGGCACACGTCTCCTGACAGTCCTGGCCGTAACGACCAGCTACACACTCTACCATGGAGGAAAAAATTAAAGGAGATTCAATTACAGAAATAAATTCCCAAACAAATGGAGGGAGGAAGGGGTGAGCGCAGAAATGGATATTGATCACTGCCTGATCTCTTTATGTTTCTGACATCCCTCAGGCGTAAGGACACAACTTGACCGTGAAGTCATGTTTGTTGTTTATTTGAGGTACCCTGTTTGGCAAGTGTGCTAGTCTGTAGTGATTTTTGTTGTCATGAAAAAGTGTGATTTTCGTGCTTTTTGTGTTATGTAGGCCAAGGTGCATGGCGGGCGGTCACAAAAAGATGCAAGCTGCCAGTGAAGCTGGGACTTTTTGCACAGAGGTGGGACACAAGTGAGGCTAGCGTATTTGTGTGAACTGCGTTCCTGGCCTAAGGAGAAAGCAGAAGCGCATTACTCCAGTGAGGCCAAAGCAGAAAGGAGACATTCAAATTTTTAACCCCTCTCAGGTACGTGTCCTTGAATGGTGTGTTCATGGTAGCAATTGTTTCTAGATTGAAATATTTTTAGGGGTGACTATGATGCCTGAGGCTATTAGGGAATGTATAGGCATTTTGAGGGCATGTGTATTTGTGACGCCCCCCCACGATTTGAGTCTGAAGTCACTTTTTGAAGTTTTTGAGATTTTGATATGATCTTACAGGTTTTTCAATGCTGAATCCAATTGTGAAAACCAGATTAAAATCGGATAATTATTTTTGAAGTTATGATCTGTTGAAATGACGTACCCCATGAAACAAAATAGCCACCTCGGTCGGAAAATCGGGTGTTGCACTATTCAGCTGCATGTAACTTCCGACTCATTTCGTGGCGTAGCGTCACATTTGTGTCCTTCGTGCTCAAGCAGCTTCCGATGCAGAATAGAATTAGTGTTAAACAAGAATTATTCAAGTGCAAACGAAGAGACGACAAAGACTGACCCTGATCACAAAATGGCGGTTCCCATCCTGGCCGACATGTACAGTATCCAGACTGTCCGTCACACGTGTCACTACACCCTGAGCCACACGGGATACAGTGACTGGGGGTGGGGTCACCGGATTCACTTTTGTTGTAGTAACCAGTAGCACATGCTGTACAGACGAGAACTGGCTGTTTTACAGTCAATGTTCTCAAGGTAAAACATTCCGAGCATAACGCCTTAAAACTAAAAAAATAGTTTAGAAAGTTTGCTTTTCCAAGTTCTGCAGGAGACGATGTTTTCATACATATACTTTGTCAATATGCTTTCGGTTCCAGTCATATCGGCCAAATCGGTGAATACATATTATCATCATTAGAGCAACATTTAGCAGTTATCAGATGAAAAAAAAATCACCGATAACTCACTTTCACATGTCGGCCCGTCCCAGCCTTGTCTGCACGTGCAGCTCCCAGTGTTGAGATCACAAATGTTTTCACATCCCACACTACACGTGTGCTGACAGTCATCGCCAGACTGTCCTGGGGCGCATTCTGGTGCGAGAAACATTGAATATATTGTACAGACGGGTGGGTGGGTGGGTGTTTGATAGTTTAACGTCCTTTTCCACCACGTAAGGGTGATACCAAAGACGGGGTAACGAGAAAAAGGCCAGCACAAATATTTGGCCCCAGCCGGAATTCGAACCCGAGCCTTGACAATGCAACACTCTACCATTCGGATATCTCGGCTACCCTATTGTAAACACACACACACACACACACACACACACACACACACACACACACACACACACACACACACAAATAGGCGACAAAAAATAACATGCCCGTAATGTGTTAAAAATACTTTGTTGCTTTAGTGGCACTGCAGGGAGACGGATTGGTCACATTACGACCGAAGAACTAATCTAATCGACTATGCAGTTTCCTCAGCTGTATTAGAGTAAATTCACCTAGCGCATCATCACCCAACTTTAAAAGTCTTCACCCGCACTATGTACTCACCCTGACATGTTGGCTCTTGCCACCCGGGTCTACAGGTACAGATACCGGTGACGTCATCACAGGAAGTGGTCACACACCCATCACCACACTTCTGACAGGCTGAGGAGCCTAAAGCGGTGGTGTTGTGGTAGTAACCGTCAGAACACTCTGTGAAAAAGAAACGTTAACAGGGATTGTACATACAAACACAACAACGTGGTAAGAATAGTAACTGTGTTGGGGCCTCGCTAATTGGTCCATCTTCACCTGCAGCTAGCTTTTATTTCACAGCTGAGCTATTTTTAAACAAAATAGTTTATACAATTTGCATATTCTGCATATAATATTATATGCGGTTGTAGATACATGTTGTAGATACATGTCACAAGTGCGGAATGTCTACAAATCAATTGTACTTTTCCTTCTTTTTTTTTCATTTAAGCTATCGGAACACACTTAGTCTCTTGCTAGTAACGTGCGGATAGTATTAATACATCGTGAAGTTGGAACCCTCTCCAACATAAAAAACAAACAAATTTCAGCCGTATTATGTATTTGAAAATCATTAGCGACTATTCCCTGAAACTGAAATTATGCATAATTTCTAACTACTTGCTAGAGCGACGTCACAAGTGCGAATAAACTATAATAATAAGCTGTAATAGTTGTTAGGATGAGTCACGTTTTACCTAAATAATGGCGAACAAATGCCTGAGACAGTCACTCACCATCACATCTGTCTCCACTCCAGCCTGTCTGACAGTTACACGTCCCGTCCTGTTTGTTGCACGTGTCTCTACATCCTGCACTGCATGTCTGACCACACGACGCGCCGTAATACCCGTCAGCACACACTGTCACAGATATATATATATATATATATAGGGGAAGTAAGTAAAGCTGAGAGCGCTCCCTAGATCTAGGAGGTGTGTGCTTTGTATGCCATTGGACAAGTCCGCCTTGCCCTATATTGGCTACAAGCCACAATGGGATGGGGGGGGGGGGGGACCTACCATCCTACCGCTGAAACGTCTAACAGATCTAAGGGTATCTCACCATTCATAGTGCCCCCATTCCCCTCCCACCGGGAGGAAAATGGTCGGTACGACCAAGGCCATATGAATTGGTGATTTTAGCCGCTCACGACCATGGTTTCGGGTCAATGGGACCCTCATCAGGTGAGCATGCGGCGATACCCACGAGGGCTGCAACGTCCAACCAGCACCAAAAGGCTTCGTTCCTATTATATATATATATATATATATATATATATATATATATATATATATATATATATATATATATATATATATATATATATATATATATATATTCTTGCATTGATGAATGGCGCCTTTTTTAAATTCTATTACTGATAATTGCGCGCTCTGCTATATCTCAAAACAACAACAAAGCAACACCCCCCCCCCAAAACAACAACAACAACAACAACAACAACAAAATTCCCGTCCACCAAAAATCTCAGCGTTACGGTAAAAATTGTACAAAGGACTAAAATGGTACGCACAGTAGTAACCTTCTTGGACTACATTATTTGTCGTTACATCATTTCATAGATCACCAGCTCTACAGGTGCATGCTGTAAACGTTGGAAACCTGAAGAAAGGCAAATTAGATGGCTGAATGCTGATTATTTTCGTCTAGAACTGAAAAAAGCCACTTCTGAATCAAACTGGAAGGGATCGAAGATGTCGTTTGAAGTAAATAAAAAAAAAAACCAAACAAACAGTGTAATATTATGCCGATAGACTTGCTAAGGCAGCGAATGACCCTGTGGCGTGCAGTTCTTATCAGACCTCTGCAAAAATGACTAATGACCAGGTCTGGGGTCCAATTTTATTATCATTATGGCGGACTATGTAAGCACTTGCTTCTTTTGGAACAAGGGACAGTAGCTTGGCTGTGAAGGCTGCAGTAAACTCCGGCCGTCCACAGTGGACAACAAGACCAAAAAGAAGACAGGAATATCAGATTGCATGGCACTTCAAACCCGGACCCCACCTGCGAAAGTGAATGACGTGATCGGTGACGTCACCCACGCTCACTCCTTCTCCCACTTCCTTCGACCTATACGACTGTACAACAAAATTAATGCGTAGGTGTCTGCCAATCTGTTTGACGTGCATAATGGATTTTTACCACATTTCTGTGAAACTTAATGGGCTTAGTTCGACCATACCTACTCACCATCACATTTTGGTCCTGTCCATCCTGTTTTGCACGTGCATGTCCCGCTGACCGTATTACAGGTGTCGTCACATCCGGCACTACACTCCATGTCACAGTTTGTCCCGTAATGTCCTGGTATACACGCTGTGTCACACACACACACACACACACACACACACACACACACACACACACACACACACACACACACACACAGTCTCAACTTTAGACAAAAACCTTCTAAAAGGAGCATTATGAAGATCATCGTGTAGCGCGTCTGCTTAACCGGAAAATTTCAACCATTGCTGGACCCTGTTCTCCCCTCCTCCTTTCCACTATACCCCCACACCCAACTCCTCTTTGGACAACAATAGCAAACAAAGAAAGAAAAAGAAGAAAGATCATGAAGTACTAAATCTATGAAGTGGGTTTCTGGCTTTATGGAACAAAAAAGCAACTACTTGACCGCAGGAGAATCTTTTTTCGAGGATTTTCGGTCCGAATTCCAGTGACCATTGCATACTAGCCATGTAC
>JACVVK020000135.1:205000-312500 GCA_018292915.2 Batillaria attramentaria | reverse complement strand
GTTGACGTCACAACTTTTTGGCGTATGCAAGGTTCTTCATGGGTGAATGAATTCTTGTAATAAAGTCGTTCCCCTTTGACAGAGTTACTTCCCGCAGACCTGACTGACAGACGATTGCTTACTGGTATCGGAGAAGAGACCCTCTCTCTCTCTCTCTCGCCTTAGACGCGCGCTTGCGCGCGCACGCACGCACCCCCCCCCCCCTACACACACACACACACACACACATTATGCAAAGACCTTGGAATCAGAAAGACGCGTCACTCCTGCCCTCGTAAGAGAGACATATAGCGGGACAACGCGAAGAGTTGTCTGCCCGCATTAGCGCGCATCCTAGATCTGGCCCCTATAGTGACAGCATGGCGGAAAGTGGAAAGCGATCACAAAAGCCGGGCATGCAATTGTGTTCTGCGCCGAATTGTTCAAATAACAGACAAATATAAACGGGGAAATACTTCTTTTGGTATTCCTGTTGAAAAACAAACATTTTTTTTTCGCTTTCTTGTCAAAAAAAAAGACCTCAAGTGGTACGTGTGCATGCAGTGTAAACAAACAGTAAACACACGCGGCTGTCGCAGATACAGCGTAATTTTTTTTCCCTGGCAACTTTACAAATCACGGTGACTTAAATTGTGCTAGCGTCTACCTGCATCTAAATTCAGAACACACACACACACACACACACACACACACACACACACACACACAGAGTTGTCACTCATACGGCGGCAGGTACGTTCATCGGCACTTGTTCCAGTTCACATACTGTTGGGGGGAAATCTGTAGGTATGTAAAGAACTCTTTTCTTAAAAATCAAGAGGTTTGCATGCAGTGTAAACAAACAGCAGTAAACACACGTGGCAGGCGCAGACATCAGGTTTTGGTGTTGTTTTTGTTGTTTTGTTGGCGGTGGTGTTTTGACTTGAACTGTGCTAGCGGCACGTTGCACTGATACACACACACACTGGCACACACACACACACACACACACACACACACACACACACACACACACACACACACACAGAACAAAATCATCCGGCTGAACTTCATTCTAACCATTGTAAAACCATATCACAACATAGAATCTGCTGGATCGTCGGTCGCAGATATGATTAATGCTGAGTTAGCAGGAAGTATTCAGCGGATGCGTCCATCTTTGGATCTCTCGCACATTCGATCTTTCTCTGTTCCGTACTAGTTTTACTTGAACACATCGAACGAAATGCACTACGTAGCCTACGTACAGCAGTGAAAGCCAAACTAGATCTTTCGTTCGTCCTCCGGAACTTTGAGAGTACTTATGTTTTCCATAGGCCTAAAACACATGCGAAATATATGGGGGGAGACCACCTGTCAGTCGCTGACATCTTCGTTTTTGTTTATTTTCTTAAAATGTTTTACGGCGGCTAGTGTAGGGTTGGGTCAAACAAACAGACTTTTTACAAGCATGCGGATTCTATACTAAATTTACGCCAGTCACACGTCGTGGATGCGGCGATTTTGGTTTTCACGTGTGATGCTATGTGTTATGTTTGGGAGAAAACATAATCTTGGCTCCAACTTCGATACCGATCTTGGCTCCAACTTCGATATCGTAGGCATACCTACCTCTATTTTTCAAGGGGGAAATCTACAGAAAGGTTTTCCCGTTCCTGGTGTTCGCTTCTGACAGCAATTCGGCGCTCCACACCATTGCACGCCAGAATTTTTGCGTGGTTTCTGGCTTTCTGCCATTACTGCGTAGATCTGCGGGATGCGCGCTAATGCGCGCAGACAACTCTTACGCGTTGTCCCTCAAAGGGAGGTAAGTGAACTATCTTTATGTTTCCAAGATCTTTGCATTATGCTTCTGAGTGTGAGTCAGTGGCAAAAACGAAACCCACTGAAATTCCCGCTTTCCACATGTCAAGTTGTAGAGATCGCGAAAAGATACTGCATTTCGATGCAAAATAATTTCTAGACCATCCCAGAACATGCTGGTGCAGTAACGTCAGTAGATTACGTCACCTTGGAAAGATATCGAACCTTCCAGTAAGTTGAGAAATGTTCTAGATCTGACCTGTTCAGTACGTAAGCAGCCCTGCACAGCGTTCTGGGTTCTTCTTCTTTCATGAATTTGTTCTCCGTGCATATTCTGTTCATAAAGTATTGGAGTTGTATTCTGTTGTATCCCGTGTCTTCTCTGCGATTGCACGAAGATGGCGACATAGTAGAAGTAAAATACACCACGTCTCCAAACAGAGGAATTCGGAAAGAAAGTGGCGAGACACCCCCAAGAAAAAACAGCATCACGTCAATCAAACATGACGCACTTACTTTACGTCAGTGCGCGTGCGTCTCTTCTTCGATGTTTGTGAGGCGTGTGGCTTGTAGAGGAAATGTGCTGTGAGTACAAATTTTCGGGTCAACTGACGATAACGGCTGCAGTGAATTTTTCTAATTTTTTTGTATATTTTTTATGGCACCCCAGGCTCATTATCTATGTATAGTAGGAGCGATTTTGAGATCTAAAGTGTGTTCACCAGCACTTTCATCAGGTATAAAAGCGACAACCTCCAAAATTCACTTTGTTGAGAGTCCGTATTCATGCTATCTATGTCCAAAAAATGGAGTGGTTTAGGTAAATATTACGCCTTTAAACGCCAGAAAGCCACTTTTTCTGAAAAGGGCGATAACTCGCAAATCATGTGTGGAATCGTACCTGGATCGGGCCTTCTATTCAACAATCTTGATTCATTAAGAAACCCCAAATTTGAAATCGATCGGTTCAGTATTTTCGGAGAAATAGGCATCTGAACTGGGTTCACATGCAATGTCAACTCAGGCTCGGTTTACATGAAAACTATAAGAGCGACCATTTTCTAGTAGTAACTCTGTTCAGAGTCCGTATTCAAGCTATCTACTGCCAAAAAATTGAGTGATTTAAATAAATATTACGCCTGTACACGAAAGACAACCAACTTGTCTCAAAAGGGCGATAACTCCCAAATCACTTAAGCAGTCATCACACGCTTGAATCGTCTAATGTAACATTTTGATATATTTGGATACCCCAAATTTGAAGCCATTCGGTTGAGTATTTTCGAAGAAACGGGCCCGGACACAATTCACACACACACACACACACACACACACACACACACGCACATCCACACAGACGGCACTCACTGAGGAGGAGAAGTGCGTTCGGAACACCATACGCGTCAGCATCGATGACGCAAGTTTTCTTACGTCATTGTCAGAGTTACACTTGCAAAATCGTCTGTGCGGGAGATCGGCAGTGACGTGCGTTTGTACCACAGATGCTTGCCTATGAACGTGGAAATTTTAGCCCGTCCTATTATGTTGTTTCCATTACTATGGAAACAACATAAAAACTGCAGAGGGGGGAATAGAAGCGAGTAGTAATCGAACAGAACTTCGGCTGTAGGCACGGTGCTCGTGAAAACGAACTGCGACAAAACTAGAGACTTAAAGAAACATTTCTAAAGCGATGTACAAAACGTCTTTCTCCTTGGGACGCACGGGAACAAACCCGACAATTTCTTTCGCAATGCACTATTCAGTGTTGTGTGCTGTTAGCTATTTTGAGAATCAGTGTGGAGATCTTATCAGTCAGCTGTGGTTGGGTGACATGGCAAGTGTTTACACAAACCAGCAGTGAAGCGAGTTGTGCTGGCGGTTATACGAACCTGACGTACAGTTAACCGGGAACTAGATCGCTGTACACAGGCTTTACCGACATTCAGCGTACACTTTACTCTAGGGGAGAGGTGTCTTGATTTACACAATCATGTACACCTGTGTCTACAAAGCGTCTTACGACAGCAGAACTGAGGATTAGGATCCCAGGATTTCTCTTGTTCAGTATCGTATTTCGAGAATGTCTTTAAGCACTGTCTAAACGCGACATTTGGATGCACAATCGTATCTTGTATAGACACAACTGTTGGTGACGGACTGTTTGGTGGCAAAACAGTTTGCAGGCAATTCTCTAGTGCATATGTACCCGATGCATCACATGTGATGTTATTCTCAGTTCAGTTTAGCGCTCAGCCCGGCGAAGGATCACATCATCTCTGATTAGCAAGCAGGACACCTCAATTTTGAGTTGAATTATTCGGGCTGAGTTCTGACCTGCCTTGGGGAAAAAATAAAACACTTTAGGTCGTTCTGCTCTAATCCCTAGTGAATTTGGTGCTGCGTAAAAATGAGAACGTTAAAAGCACAGACTGTCGGTACATGATATACTCCTTATGTATATATATCTACATATACAAGTGGAGGGGTGGCTTCCTCCTTGAAAAACCTCTGAACAAACAAAGGTGATCTTGATTTTCACAATGAACAAGGACTCGAAGGCGCGTGGTGTTCATTTCAAACACTGAGGCGACGGGAAGCTACTGTTTCTGTTTAATGGGTGTCTTCTTGGATATTCGATAATCCGGGGGTCTTGGCTGGGCAAAAGCAGAAGACTGTACACCCTTTGCTATAAAAGAATGAACAGACGAATTCGAGTGAATGTTCGAATACAGTATCTTTATTAATATTCTCAGTGGTGTGATATACAACACACAAATATACTTTTAAACAACCGTTGTGAAAGTATTCATTCGGAAAACGTCCAAATAGAGAAAAACAGACTAAAATAATTCCAGAACTAACATTACCACAGGTCAAATAGCATGTATACCCCCCCCCCCCCCTCTCTCGGCAAGCAGGGCGTCTGGCCAGTGTTCTGTAATACGGAATAGACTACTAGTAACGTCTGAATGTGTATGGCGTAGGCTGCTCTCTCTCTGTGTGTGTGTGTGTGTGTGTGTGTGTGTGTGTGTGTGTGTGTGTGTGTGTGTGTGTGCGCGCGCGCGCGTGTTAACCTCTAGCTGGTATAAATATTCCGAATCGAATAGTTTTTTCCCTCGATATATCTTGGTGTTATTTATAAATACAACGCACTTCCATTGTATGGACGTATGTCCGATCAATAAATTAAAATAACTGAGTCTGAGTCTCTCTTGCCAAGCACACATTTTACTGTCAGTGGATCGAAAGAGTTTGGAGCGGAGCGGATCTAGTGTCTTTTTTTATGTGTGACAGACTTGAAAAGAGACAGATAAAAGAAGGAAAGCAGCAACAACAAAACAGAAAAAAATCCACCAGCAACAACAACAACAACAACAACAACAACAACAACAACAACCAAAAAAACAAAAAAACAAAAAAAAAAACCAGAAAAAAAAAGAATAATATATGGAGAAACAGCTTTATGGGATAGGTCCAATTCTCCTTTTTACATTTTTCTTTTTACTTTATTTTAGTGTTTTCGTACTGGGTTTCAGGAATTTCGTATTCACTGTAACGGTTGTCTGTTGTCTTTAGTGTGTATGGTCCGTGTGTAGAGGGTTGGTGTGTCTGAAGACTGGTGTAGGGCTTGATGTCGTCAGAGTTCTCGTAACTCGCCAGTTTGTCGTAGTTGTCAGAACCATCGTCTTGCTCCCTTGCTGGTCCTTCGCTCTGTCTGTCAGAGTCGCCAGAAAAATCCACGGCTGTCTCTTTTTCTGGAGGGAAAGATAAACATAATTTGGGAACACCACATGGGAAACAGTTGTAGTAAACGAAAATTACACAGCAGCTATCATATGCAGTGGAGGCGGAAGATGGAATTTCCTGGAGGGATAAGGCTGGACCGAAAATCCCTACGCTGAAATTATGCATGATTAATTATAAAGGTTCTATAGAGTGACGTGGCCCTGACCTTGAACCCTGGAAGTCCCACTGAACTCCTGGCTCTGTGAAGGTGTCCGGGATCTGCGTGAGCTGTATAGACAGAAAATCAGACACTGTGACAATAGCGGACTATCATAATTATCTCAATATCACACACACACACACACACACACACACACACACACACACACACACACACACACACACACACACACACACACACACCATTTCGATAAAGAGACTGATAATGTTCTCATTACTCTTTGAGTTCATTACAGTGGACCAAGAAAAAAACAAATCACAAGTTCGATCCCGGCTAGGGCCAAATATTTGAGTTGGCCTTTTTGTTTGCGTTGCTTCGTCGTTAATATTACCCATACGTGGTGGAAAACGACGTTAGACTTCCAAACACCAACCCACCCACCCAGAAACAAAACAACAACAACAATCAGGACCAAAACACCCAAATAATTTATAATGATTAAGATGCACCAACCGTATAATCAAGGCTCCAAGCAGAACACAGATACCGACGAAGATTCCAGCACCAAGCACAGCGCCCACTATAGCACCAGTGTTACTGTCACCACCCCCAGTTTTCACTGTAAAACAAAATACCGAAGTGTGCACAACAGCTGAGTCTCAAACGACAGAACTGGACTTGTTAGCTGTAGCGACATCGTCAGTTCTGCATGTCTGTAAATACAGACCAATTCCAGAGATCTCTCCCAACCAAAACCAACTCGAAAATGAAATCCCGAGAAGTATTAGTGCACGTTGACAGCGTGTGTGTGTGTGTGTGTGTGTGTGTGTGTGTGTGTGTGTGTGTGTGTGTGTGTGTGTGTGTGTGTGTGTGTGCATACGCGCATGATTGAATTAACATACGTGGTTGGGCACAAGTTGGACCAGTCCAACCCTCAACACAGCCAGTTTCACATTCACCCGTCTGTTTGCTACAGATCCCAGTACCAGCGTAGTTTGTGCATGGTGAAAAACACGTGTCGCCATAGAAACCAGGCGAACAAACTGTAAAGAATAACGAATAACATAAACATAAGATCAACATGACTGTGAATTAGTCAGTCAGTCAGTCAGTCAGTCTCTCTGTCAGTCAATCTCTCTGTCTCTCTCTCTCTAAAAAAAAAAAAAAAAAAAAAATATATATATATATATATATATATATATATATATATATATATATATATATATATATATATTTAATATAGAAAAGAAACACAGGCGTCGCTAAAGCCGAAAACATGCGCTCAATCAGGTCAATTTGAAAGTAGGGGAAGTAAGTAAAGCTGAGAGCGCTGCCTAGATCTAGGAGATGTGTGCTTTGTATGCCAGTGGACAAGTCCGCCTTGCCCTATATTGGCTACAAGCCACAGTGGAGGGGGGGGGGGGAATCTACCATCCTACCGCTGAAACGTCTAACAGATCTGTTGTATTTTTCTCCTGCTATGTCGCTCTCTCGGTGCACTCGCAGAGAAGACACGGGATACAACAGGCTGGAACTCCAATACTTTATTAACAGAAGATGCGCAAGAACAAACTCATGAAAGAGGAAGAACCCAGAACGCTGTGCAGTGCTGCTTATATACTAACAGGTCAGATCTAGAACATTCTGTAACATACTGGCAAGTACGGAATCTTTCCGAGGTCACGTAATCTGCTGACGTTACTGCACTCGCATGTTCTGGGATGGTCTAGAAATTTCCATCGAAATGCAGTGACTTTTCGCGATCTCTACAACACCTCCCTACCAAAATTGTTGTTTCACAACAAACTTCAACAACAAAGTCTGTCTCTGGGTTTTGGTGTTCTTTTGGATCGTCTGGGGTTGTCTGGACCATACTCAGGAACAGGTGGCTTGGTCCTGGGCAGTCGTGGTCTGCTCTGGTTCTGTGTCGGTGGCACATTCTTCAGAATCTCCATCGGATGGTCGATCGGGAGCTCAAAGGCATCTGCTGAATCACCAGGTTCGTTGTCCTCTTCAGAAGCGTAACGTGGGCGCAACTGTTCCCAGTGTCGTCTCCAAACTGGGCCACGAGGAACTACCTTGACGTTGAAGCAGCGAGTACCCGTAGACTTCTTGACCACTGCTGGTACCCATCTGGGCTGCTTGGCATGGTGAGGTCCATAGTACAGTGCGTATACTGGATCTCCAGCCTTGTACTGCCTGGTCACCTTGGCGACACCTCCAGGGTCCGGAGTCACCTGAGTTTTAGATGCCTCCTTGGATTGCTTGCCCTGAGCTATGTGTGCTGGCGAGGGAAGCAAAGTGTCGATCCTTGTCCGAATCTGCCTGGACATCAAGAGTTCACTCGGAGAGAATCCGCAGGATGTCGGCATTCTCCGGTACTGCATAAGAAACTCTTGAAGTGCTCGCTTCGGGGGCAGAGAAGACTTCCTGAGAGCTTGCTTGAATGTCTGCACCAGCCGTTCTGCAGCTCCATTGGTAGCAGGATGATAGGGCGCTCCTGTCAGGTGCGTGATCCCACGTTCCTTGCACCAGCTCTGGAACTCTTCAGAAACAAATGTGGTTGCATTGTCGGAGACCAACGTGTGTGGGTATCCGAAGTGAGCGAAGTCTTCTTCCAGCAGGTCTAGAGTAGCTCTAGTGGACGTGGATGACGTTGGGTGGATGCATGGGTACTTTGAGTAAGCATCCGTGATCACCAGCCAGTTGGTGCCCATGAAGTTGATGGCGTGGTCCAAGTGAACTCGGCTCCATGGCTTCTCTGGTAACATCCAGGGATGAACTGGCGGTTTGGATGGCTTGTTTTGATGTTCGCCGCATGAGTCACATCGTCGACTCGTCATCTCTATTGCAGCGTCGATACCGGGCCAGTATACTGCAGTTCTTGCCAACTGCTTCATGCGTTCCATGCCGAAGTGTCCGATGTGCAGAAGATCAAGGATCTTGGGCTGCAGGCTTTGTGGAATCACAACTCTTGTACCATAGATGAGGCATCCGTGGCAGGTACTGAGAGAATCAGACAACTTCTGGAACTTTCTGACTTCTTCGTTGATCTCAGCGTGCTTCAGCGGCCATCCTTCGCGCACGTAGCGCATCACTGTAGCTATCACTGGATCTTTGCCTGACTCTTGACGAAGGATGTTGGCGTCGAAAGGTTTGACTTGAAGACTGAGAACTCGGATGGCGCACACCATGTCCGTGTCTTCCCCACTCTCCTCCCTGTCAAAGTCGATGTCGTCTCCAGAAGGCAAGCGACTGAGGGCATCTGCATTGCCGTGATCTGCAGTTTTCCGGTACTCGATCGTGTAGTCGAATTGGTTCAGCCATAGGGCCCACCGAGCTAGTCTGTTAGCTGCAAGAAGTGGTGTCCCTTTCTTTGGTCCGAACAGCGTCGTCAGGGGCTTGTGATCAGTCACCAGTATGAACTGTCGTCCGTACAGATACTGGTAGAATTTCCGCAAACCATAGATGATGGCTAGGGCTTCTTTGTGGATTTGGCTGTAGTTTCTTTCTGCAGCTGTAAGAGTCTTGGACACATTGGCAATTGGGCGCTCGCTTCCATCCGGATAGCGATGAAACAGTACTGCTCCAATTCCAACGTTGGATGCGTCACAAGCCAGCCCCACAGGCTTTTCTGGGTCGAAGTGTACAAGCACTTGATCAGAGGAAAACACCTGCTTCAGCTGTTCAAAAGCTGCTTGTTCCTCTTCTCCCCACTTCCAGGGATTTGCCTTCTTTGTCAGGCGGTACAGCGGCTCTGCCATAGTAGCCAGGTTTGGGATGAATTTCCCGTAGAATTGTACTGAGCCCAGAAAAGACTTCAAGCTTGAGACATCCGTAGGTGGTGGCATCTTCAAGACTGCCTCGACTTTGGATCCTTTGGAGATTCCTTCAGCCGATAGAGTGTGTCCAAGGTATTCCACACTGGGTTGAGCAAACAGGCATTTTTCACGACGGCATCTGAGTCCTTTGTCGTTCAGACGCGTGAGTAGTCGTTCCAGGTTGCTCAGATGATCTTTGGCATCCTTCCCGCTGGTGAGTATGTCATCTTGGAAGACGGCAACTCCAGGCAGATCACTGGTCAGATTTTCCATGATCTCCTGAAAATAACCAGGTGCTGACTTGATTCCGAAAGGTAGTCGTTGTTGCAGAAGTACCCCACGGTGAGTGCTGAGGGCTAGTCTGCGTTGACTTTCTGGTGCCAGCTTGATCTGGTTGTAGGCATCAGCGAGGTCGATCTTTGTGTAACCAAATCCTCCTCCCAGGTTTTGCATCAGTTCCTCTGGGAGAGGCATTGGGTGACGGTGATCAGCAAGTTGATCGTTGATCCCGACTGAGTAGTCACCACAGATCCGCAGTTTTGGCTTCAGGGCGCCTGTACTATTTGTCTTACGAATTGGAACCACTGGTGTTCCATAGTCGTTGAACTGGACTGGCTTCCAGACTCCTTTGGCGATGCCTTCTTCGTAGCCTTTCGTCAGGTCATCACGAAGAGCGAACGGAACCGGCCTTGCCTTGTGAAAAACCGGCTTCGCGTCGGACTTGAACTTTACTTCCAGCTCAAAATCCTTCAGACATCCCAATTCTTCCTTGAAGAGATCTGGGAACTTGTCGCAGAGAGTGTGACAATCCTTCTGAAGAGAAGCATAAGTTGTGCTGGAGGTCTTCGGATGCGATTCTTTTGCACCCTCGCTCTTGACTTGACTCTCTATGCTCTTCAGTCCAAGGGCATTGTCCACTGAAATTCCCAGAACCTGGATCGCGTTTCGTCCAAGTAGGTTGAGATCAGGGATCTTGGTGACGATGTAGGGAATGGAGCTCTGTTTACCAGTCACTGGGTCCTTAGTCTGGCCCATGAAGGTGCCCAACACGGGTAGGTCGTGCTTGCTGGCAGACTCGTACCGATGTGTGACGTCATCCAGCTTCGGTTTTCCCAGTTGTTTCCAGACTGGCACAGAAACAAAATTTCCTGTGGTTGCAGTGTCCAGCTCCATCGTGAACTGTTGATCCTGGATTGTGACTGGAACGTCCAACCTAGGAGTATCTTGGGGAACTTCGCCGAGGATGGCTTTGACGAGCTCTGCTTTTGTGATACTTTTCACTGAAGATTTCGCAGAATGTCGTCCCCCTTGTTGCTGTTGATGCAGTTTTTTCCTGCAGACAGCCTCCAAATGTCCTGTCTTCTGACAGTAGTTGCATTTGGAGTCTTTGTAGTAGCAGTCTGTTGCTTTATGAGCCTTTCCACACCTGTAGCACTTTACTGAATTGCTGGTCGTGGAGTTAGACTGCAGGTGGTTCTTTGGTCGACCCCCTTTGTTGTTCATCTTGACTTTGTTGACCGGTCTGGGCTTGGAACCGTAGACAGTTTCCTTGGCCACCTTTGCCGCGTCTTCAGTCTCTATGGCGATCTTGACAGCCTTGGCAAAATCCAACTCGGTATCCTTGACCTTGAAAAGAGCCTTTAAGACAGCTTCGTTGTTGACAGAACATATGAATCTCTGCCTAAGAGCTTCATCTTGTGGATCTTGGATCGAAGGAAAGTCACAGGTAGCCGCGTCTTGACGTATACGGGCTGCCAGCTCCTGGAGTGTTTCGCCTGGCTTCCGTTCCATGTTGCTCCAGAACTTGAAACGTTCTCGCACTATGAACAGTTTTGGGTCAAATTGTTCTTTCATGAACTCGACGATTTGGTCCATCGTCAGATCGTTGATATTCATTCTTGGATTTTGTTGAGCAGCCAGATTTGCCAGTTGCTTGTAGACAGCCGGAGTCTGATTAGTGAGGAAGACTTGAGCCTTGCGGTTGTCAGGAACGGCGTTGGCGACAAGAAATGTGCAGAACCTTGACCAGTAGTCAGGCCACAGTTCTGAAGTGGAATCAAAGGCAGCGAACGGTGGAATAGCGGCGGTCGAAACAGTAGAAGTGTGAGGACGGGTACTTGCACTGGAATCCCCAGTCGGCGTCTGAACTTGAATCATCTTCATCAACGCACCCATCTGCTCTCTTTGGACTGCTAATTCTTCTTCATGCTGCTTTGCTAGAATTCTCATCTGTTCCTTCATCTGTTCCTTCTGCTGTTCCATTTGTTCCTTCTGCTGTTCCATTTGTTCCGTCTGCTGTTCCATTTGAATCTTCATCTGTTCCTTCTGCTGTTCTAATTGCTCTCTAAGCAATTTTATCAGCTCCGCTGTATCTGCCATGGTCAGTCGTCAATTTTCGCTGCTGCAACAGTTGAAGGGGTGCAACTTCTGTAGTTGGAGTTTCTTGAGTACTGGAGAGTACTGTCCCTTCGTAGGTAGATCAATGTCGAATCCTGTCGGCGACGCCAAATATTTCTGTTGTATTTTTCTCCTGCTATGTCGCTCTCTCGGTGCACTCGCAGAGAAGACACGGGATACAACAGGCTGGAACTCCAATACTTTATTAACAGAAGATGCGCAAGAACAAACTCATGAAAGAGGAAGAACCCAGAACGCTGTGCAGTGCTGCTTATATACTAACAGGTCAGATCTAGAACATTCTGTAACATACTGGCAAGTACGGAATCTTTCCGAGGTCACGTAATCTGCTGACGTTACTGCACTCGCATGTTCTGGGATGGTCTAGAAATTTCCATCGAAATGCAGTGACTTTTCGCGATCTCTACAACAAGATCTAAGGGTATCTCACCATTCATAGGGCCCCCATTCCCCTCCCACCGGGAGGAAAATGGTCGGTACAACCAAGGCCATATGAATTGGTGATTTTAGCCGCTCACGACCATGGTTTCGGGTCAATGGGACCCTCATCAGGTGAGCATGCGGCGATACCCACGAGGGCTGCAGCGTCCAACCAGCACTAAAAGGCTGCCCCAGAATAATCTGGTGCGTCTCCAGTACTAGCAGACGTCGCTACCCGAAAGCTCTGCAAGAGGTTTCAGCGGAAAAAGACTAAATAATTTAGAAGGAGCAACTGCCTAGGTGTAATGTCATGTAATTACATTTCATATAGAAAAGAAACACAGGCGTCGCTAAAGCCGAAAACATGCGCTCAATCAGGTCAATTTGAAAGTAGGGGAAGTAAGTAAAGCTGAGAGCGCTGCCTAGATCTAGGAGATGTGTGCTTTGTATGCCAGTGGACAAGTCCGCCTTGCCCTATATTGGCTACAAGCCACAGTGGAGGGGGGGGGGGGATCTACCATCCTACCGCTGAAACGTCTAACAGATCTAAGGGTATCTCACCATTCATAGGGCCCCCATTCCCCTCCCACCGGGAGGAAAATGGAAAATTATTCTGGGGCAGCCTTTTAGTGCTGGTTGGACGCTGCAGCCCTCGTTTTCCGCTGAAACCTCTTGCAGAGCTTTAGGGTAGCGACGTCTGCTAGTACTGGAGACGCACCAGATTATTCTGGGGCAGCCTTTTAGTGCTGGTTGGACGCTGCAGCCCTCGTGGGTATCGCCGCATGCTCACCTGATGAGGGTCCCATTGACCCGAAACCATGGTCGTGAGCGGCTAAAATCACCAATTCATATGGCCTTGGTTGTACCGACCATTTTCCTCCCGGTGAGAGGGGAATGGGGGCCCTATGAATGGTGAGATACCCTTAGATCTGTTAGACGTTTCAGCGGTAGGATGGTAGATTCCCCCCCCCCCCCCTCCACTGTGGCTTGTAGCCAATATAGGGCAAGGCGGACTTGTCCACTGGCATACAAAGCACACATCTCCTAGATCTAGGCAGCGCTCTCAGCTTTACTTACTTCCCCTACTTTCAAATTGACCTGATTGAGCGCATGTTTTCGGCTTTAGCGACGCCTGTGTTTCTTTTCTATATGAAATATAATTACATGACATTACACCTAGGCAGTTGCTCCTTCTAAATTATTTAGTCTTTTTCCGCTGAAACCTCTTGCAGAGCTTTCGGGTAGCGACGTCTGCTAGTACTGGAGACGCACCAGATTATTCTGGGGCAGCCTTTTAGTGCTGGTTGGACGCTGCAGCCCTCGTGGGTATCGCCGCATGCTCACCTGATGAGGGTCCCATTGACCCGAAACCATGGTCGTGAGCGGCTAAAATCACCAATTCATATGGCCTTGGTTGTACCGACCATTTTCCTCCCGGTGAGAGGGGAATGGGGGCCCTATGAATGGTGAGATACCCTTAGATCTGTTAGACGTTTCAGCGGTAGGATGGTAGATTCCCCCCCCCCCCCTCCACTGTGGCTTGTAGCCAATATAGGGCAAGGCGGACTTGTCCACTGGCATACAAAGCACACATCTCCTAGATCTAGGCAGCGCTCTCAGCTTTACTTACTTCCCCTACTTTCAAATTGACCCGATTGAGCGCATGTTTTCGGCTTTAGCGACGCCTGTGTTTCTTTTCTATATTACATGTAATTACATGACATTACACCTAGGCAGTTGCTCCTTCTAAATTATTTAGTCTTTTTCCGCTGAAACCTCTCGCAGAGCTTTAGGGTAGCGACGTCTGCTAGTACTGGAGACGCACCAGATTATTCTGGGGCAGCCTTTTAGTGCTGGTTGGACGCTGCAGCCCTCGTGGGTATCGCCGCATGCTCACCTGATGAGGGTCCCATTGACCCGAAACCATGGTCGTGAGCGGCTAAAATCACCAATTCATATGGCCTTGGTTGTACCGACCATTTTCCTCCCGGTGGGAGGGGAATGGGGGCCCTATGAATGGTGAGATACCCTTAGATCTGTTAGACGTTTCAGCGGTAGGATGGTAGATTTCCCCCCCCCCCCCCTCCACTGTGGCTTGTAGCCAATATAGGGCAAGGCGGACTTGTCCACTGGCATACAAAGCACACATCTCCTAGATCTAGGCAACGCTCTCAGCTTTACTTACTTCCCCTATATATATATATATATATATATATATATATATATATATATATATATATATATATATATATATATTGCTTCTAGTTGTTTATATTTTCGCCTGCAGTCAGTTTCGCTTCCTTTTTGTTTGGGTTAGGTTTTCGTTACAAAAGTCAATTCACCTTGACATGCACCAGTCGTTGGATCACATAACATCACGTTCTCACACCCTGTACTGCACGGCTTGCAGCCTGCCTCTGGTGAATAGTGTCCAGGTGAGCAAACTGAAACAGTTACATGTATCATCTCATCATCAACGTGGCTGGCGTGGCTTGAAATCGTAACCAGAAGTAAGATGGACTTTTTCCACAACCACTGCAACATGGACATAAATTGTTTCTTGTTATGGTGACTTGTTGGCGTTAGCTATGTATCTCAGCTCCGCATTCACCATAACTGACAACATTTATGTTGTTTTGGAACCACATGCTTAGCTTGGATGACGCCAATAAGCGACGGTATGACGACTCAGTCATTACAGCGAATGTTGTTATTTGCGATCACTGGTTCGTTTGAAAAAAAAAATCAGACATACACCTTTTTCAATTTCAAACAGATTAAGTTCACTGTTTTGAGTCACTGAAAAAAAAAATAGTGGTTGTTGTTGTTTCCTTTAAAAACAGGTGTTGATGTCATTTGTTTCACAGATAGAAACTATGACGTCATTTCGTCATGTTTGCATGTAGGCATTTGCCGGACAAACTAACCTTGGATGCACAAAGACCTGATCTATCATTTGGAATCGAAATTGTCCGACTGTACACTTCGGAGGAAAAGACACTACAGACTTACGTGGAAGGTCAATCGAAAGTTTATTTACCAACGGCCTTTGAGCAGTTTTGTTGACACAAAAATGGACACGTTCCAAATAAACAAGAGGACAGCGCACCTTTTCATTACATACAGTTCTTCAAGTATGATAATAATAATAATAATAATAATGAGTATTGTATAGGCGCTTTTCCCAATTTCATGAATCGGCTCAAAGCGCCGCGAACTGAACCCAACACGCACGCTCACGTGAATCATACGCATCCTCTCACACACTGGACATACACACATTACAATCACGTGGTGCGAAGGGTCAGCTCAGCTATTTAAATTTCGGAATCTAGAATTGCGTTTATTTTTCAAATTTGGTGGGCTGAACATTTCCAAAGCAGAGGGAGAGGAAGCCGGAATACCCGGAGAGAACCCCCGACGATCGGTATGCAACAGTAAACACTTAATAAACAACAGTGTTTGTTCAGAGTTCGCGAAAACTAACAAACAAACAGCCTCGATTTTCGCAAAAGATAGGCCTATGTAGTTCAGACACTTAACTGACACTCAAAAATAGTTTACCTTCTTTCTCGTTTGGACATTTTTTAAAATCATCTTTAATATTATGTGGACACAATGACATTGAAGATATGTTTGTACGTTCTATACGATGTGGAAGTTGGTAGGTGCGTCTAAAGATGAAAACCCATGAACATTCAAGAGTTAAGGCATCTTATTTTTACATTACAGACAACCTGTATTATGTTTGTTTGTAAAGAGCAGTCCAGGAACACGCACATACACACAGACACACACACACACACAGACACACAGACACACACACACACACACACACACACACACACCTGTACAGTCAGGTTGTATCCACTGTGAACCACAGGTACAGTTCCCAATGACTGCATCACATGTTCCGTTACAGCCTGGTGCACACGATAAAGAGCAGTTTTGGCCGAATGTGTTCGCTTTACACACTGTTAAAAAGACATATATTGTATCGAGTCACGGTGATTAAATGGCAGCTTTGTTTGTAATGAGTAATGTTCACTTAGCTTTCAAAACTTCAAATGAAGAACTGCTGTGTTGGTTTAATAAGGTACACCATCCTGCACACACACACACACACACACACACACACACACACACACACACACACACACACGAGAGAGAGAGAGAGAGAGAGTTACTGACCCTGATCACAAAATGGCGGCTCCCATCCCGGCCGACATGTACAGTATCCAGACTGTCCGTCACACGTGTCACTACACCCTGACCCACACGGAATACAGACCTCAGCGGTGGGGATGCCAGACACACTGTTGTTGTAGTAACCGACGGCACACACTAAAAAAAAAAAAAACAAGAACTGGCTGCTATACGGTCATTGTATTTCGCTTAATACATAGAGAACAAGAACACAAAATCTGCGTTGCCACTTTTTACAACAGACTGTGTATTTGGTCAGTATTTGCAACTCAGTCGTATCGGCAAACTGGTGACAATGACAATGACAGTACAATTATCAGTTATTGTAAAGAAAGTCCACAACATCAAGATTCAGGAAGAATCCAGAAAATTACTATTTTGAATGAGACGGATAAATCTTGATATTGTGCACTTTACGATAACTTTTGTATTGCAAGTGAAAGTTTTTTTTCTCAAAGTTAAAAACTGCACAGCGATCTTGTTCGGCAGGTCTTGGCCTACACATCCTCTCTGTCACCTCCGTCGGACTTACAAATACTGCCCTACGTCTGAAAATCAATTTTTAATAGTTTTGTTTTCATTTCCACTATGAAACTGGTTTCAATATTTCAAATAAAAATGAAATAAGATCACAAAATTAAGATCTTCTTTCCCCATGCTGTGTTTACAAGAGGAATATATGGGACGCCATTTACACCAACCGGCATTACGGCTGAAACACGGTGTTGATCAGTACATCTCAATACTATTTATGTTTGGAATGTAAGAACAAATGCTTCCGTTTTCAGCTTTCAGCTTTGTTTGTGAAACTGGCCTTCGGGTTTAAGCTCAGTTTTAAAAACCGAGTTTTGCTTTTAGCGTAAAGCTTCCCCACAAAGCAAGGCTGGTTTGGTATAAACGTCGTCCCATACGACGCCGTCAATGGCCGCTCCCACTTGAAATTTTCACTTGGCTTCTTTTTAGTTTTAGTAGGTACGCCAACTGTTGCACTGTATGAGCAGTTTGTCGTTGTCGTCTGCAATAAGTTTGAATAGTTGTATTTGTATGGTTTATTCTTCTGTGGTTTGCTTCAGAATCTTACGTCGATGTGCTAAAAAAGCGACCTTGATGCCAGGAATGATTAGCCTGCACACGACTTTGTGCATGGCGAGAACGTTCCTTAGACTAGGGAGGTCTATACCTACTTCCCTTCAAACCGGAAGCATGGTCGTATTCAGTGACAGTTCCACAGTGGTTTCTAACGAGGTGTTTCGTATATCTGTCTGTGGGGGTTATTTTTGTGCAGTGAGACAGAGTTATTCTGCGCGAGAGACAGATTTGCGATTTGTTCTGTTAGCAGGAGAAGTTTTGTGCAGGACACACTGCGTGTTTCATTGTGTCAGCGTTATCGGCGTGAACCTTGTGTTATGTGCTTGGCTTCTTGCTTATGCACAGTTTGTACGTATTTTTCGTCTGAGCGATTTCTGAGGTGGGTGTGTATTTGGGTGGTTAACGCCCTTTTCCACCACATACGGGTGATATCAAAGACGGGGCAACAATGAAAAAGCCAGCACAAATATTTCGCCCCAGGCGGGATACGAACTCACGACCCGAGCATAAGAAGCCCAACGGTCTTCCATTCGGCCACCCCGGCTCCCCGAGCGATTTCAGAAATGATTTTGAAAGCAGGAAACAGCAGGGAGAATCTAATGTTCATGGGTAAAAATACATTACCTCGGACTGGCTGTTTATCGGAATGACAAGGCCACTGATTTTTTTTTTGAAGAGGAGGCTTTTTCATCTCCGTTTCGGCCGGTGTCATAAAGTTGTTGGACCCCCATAGTACTTGGACTCCCCCGGTCCAATAACTTTAAAGTTAATGGACCCCTCCTATAGTTGTTGGACCCCCCTGTTACTTAAAGGTGTTTATCATTACTTAGGGTGTGTCGTGATTGTTTATAGATCTCCCTGTGATGTTTGAACACACACACACACACACACACACACACACACACACACACACACACACACACACACACACACACACACACACACGGAGAAGGGTTTTTTATGAGTCGTGTATACTTCAGGCTCCAATCCAGTTATTTTCTTCATTAATTACTGGTTATTATCAACATGTCTACAAAAATAAATGATTCTTGATATTGAAAGGAAAAAAAAAATCTCAATGGTAAATATTTTCTAAGAAAACCTTTAAAAGGCCAGCAGAAACAATTATTATAAAACTTTAAACCGTGGTTAAAATATTGAAAACAAAACGTGGTTTACAAGGGATGGCCATTTACAAAAGACGTAAACATGTCGGAATCACAGACTTCACATCACATCACATCAACAACAACAAAAATGCCTGAAATATTAAAATGACATTACACCATCAACATTTTTTTTATTTACTCCTCCATGTACACCCCCCCCCCCAACTTACGTCGTATTGACTCTGCCCCTCCGTACATATGACGCAACCACACCACCCCTCTCCATCCGTCCATATTGACCCCCCCCCCCCCCCCAAACACACACCGTCACACACGCGCGCGCGCGCAACGTAAAAATTCACACATCCACTACAGACCGCAACCCTTTAACCCACATACCCCCTCCCCACCCCTCCGAGTAGATAGACCCCCCCCCCTCATCCCTACCCATCGTCCAAATACTCACCCTCACGCCCACCCCCCCCCATATTGACCTCCGCCCCCCCCCCCCCCCCCACTCATCAGTCCATATTCTATCACCGTCAATATTGACAATATCAGTTTTAATTGCAGAAATATGTTTAGCGCACTTCAGTTCACACATCGGCAACACCAACACCCCCCCCCCCCCCCCCCCCCCCCCCCCCCGCCCACACACGCCTGAATACGCTCACACGGCAAACAGAGATACTTTGTTATTTATCTTTTTATTTGATAGCATATTTTCCTTCAGAAATCCAATGTGTCTGCGTCAATATCTCAGCTAGTTCAGTTTACCTGTACCAAGGTTACTCTCAAACCATAATGTGTCGTGTAGGAGTGATAGAAAAGAGGATAGAGCTATAAGTAATTGAAATTTTTTTTAGTGAAAGGGGGGTCCAACAACCATAGAGGGGGTCCAATAATTATACCCTCTGATTATAATTGTTGGACCCCGGGGGTCCATTAACTTTAAAGTTATTGGACCGGGGGGTCCATTAACTATACCACACCGGCATTTGGCGAAGGCCGCTTTTGAACGGATCAAATTAGATCAGAACTTGCAACAGCGATGAGAAAACCAGTGTTCATGCTCCGGTTTAAGGTGTTTAGTTTTGTTGTTGTTGTTGTTGTTGTTGTTTTTAACCCTAGCCGCTTGGACAGACACCTTGCCATTGGCAGGTATATCAACGTCCTTGCCCCTGGACGGTAAAGACGGATTTTCACCATGAGATTCCACCAATCGCTGTCAGGATGAAATGAAAAACGATCGGTGATATTGGCTGGCCGATAACTGGCAGTGATATCGTAGCATCACTTGGTAGGCCTGCTGAGGCCTAAGCTTCGTGGATTGAATACACACCAAGGCCTGTTTAGCACATGTTTGTAGAGGTTTTGATCACGATTCCTCTATTTCAGGTGAATCCAATCGCCTGTAGGAAGTATTCTAAATTTTGAAAAACAATATTATATCTATCATCATTCAACAATTATTTATCAGATAAGTCAATAAATCGATAACTTACCTTCACAAGTTGCTCCGAACCATCCTTCTCTGCACGGACATTCCCCATTGTCAAGATCACACACCTCGTTACAACCCACACTACACGTCTGCTGACAATCACCGCCAAACTGTCCTGGGGCACACTCTGGTGCGAGAAACAATGAACGACATACTGTTAAGAAAATAACAAACAAACAAACGAAACAAAACGAGTAATGTGTTGTTGTATGAATGGTACTGCAAGGAGACGGTTCGTCACATTACGACTGAAGAACTGCGGCTGATCGACATTGTGTTTACTATTAGGGTGACTTCAAATTGACGCTTCACTGCCGAACTGTAAAAAGCCTTTATCCGCATTATGGACGTACCCTGACATGTTGGCACTTGCCACCCCGGTCTACAGGTACAGTTGCCAGTGACGTCATCACAAGAAGTGGTCACACACCCATCACCACACTTCCGACAGTCTGAGGAACCTGTAGTAGTGTTGCTGTAGTAACCGTCAGAACACGCTGTGGAACAGTCAAGTGTTGCATGTTACGATGGTGCCTGTCAGTAGTCACGTTACAAGAAAAGTAAGAAATAACAGTAAATAAGTGAATAACTTACTTCACTGTAATTTTCAATTCAATTCAATTCAATATAACTTTATTGTCTGTCGATGGCAGAAAATTTTCTTCTGGCTCACACACACACACACACACACACACACACACACACACATTAATTTATCTAGACATACAAATCCATACATATTAAACACAGATCCTAAAGTAATGTGATGTCCAAGTCTAATACTATGCAACTAAACTAAGAAATCTAAACTAAAAGATGGCAAGGGCATAGCGGACATGACACAGCTGAGGAGTAAGCACAGTTTTGAAAATCTCAACAAATAAAATCTATACATACTGGGGACGGGCAGTAAACACAGTCATGAGTTTAAAATAGATACTGCTGAGGGAATGAAAGATTTCTTAAACAAATTTTTCCTCGCTCGCGGTACTCTGTAGCGGCGCCCAGACGGGAGTTCTTGGAACTGATCATGGAGGGGGTGGGTGGGGTCGTTGACAATTGTAGTGGCCTTCCTCCTGACAGCCGTTATATAAAGATCATCTAGAGAGTACTGACCCAGGCCAACTATCTTTCCTGCCACTCTGACTATACGAGACAGCCTTGCTTTGTTCTTTATGCTGAGATTGCCGTACCAGACTACGATGTTAAATGCCAGTACACTTTCAATTAAACTTCTATATACAGTTTCTAAAATTTCAGGACAAACATTAAAAGCTCTCAGTTTTCTAAGGAGGTACAGACGCTGGTTGGCCTTCTTCACGATAAAATCAGTGTTCTGAGTGAAGTCTAGTTTGTTGTCTACTACTGTGCCGAGATACTTAAACTCAGACACTACCTCCACAGGGTGGTCGTTCACAATGACCGGCTGGAAGGGAAGATCACAGTCTCTTCTTTGGTCGATCACAAGTTCTTTTGTTTTTTGCACATTTAACTGAAGGAAGCTCTCTGTACACCAGCTAGCTACCATACCAATCAGTGAAAAATAACTGGCAAGGGAGTCTTCGTCTTTTAACATGCCAACTAAAGCCATGTCATCGGCAAACTTTAACAAACAGGTTACATTAGTATTGGAGCGCATATGGTCGGTATAGATGGAGAACATTGTTGGCGAAAGGCAACAACCCTGTGGACATCCGGAATTCAGCACCAGTTCGTCGGACAAGACACCACTGACCCTCACCCTCTGCGGCCTGTCCTTCAAAAAGTCACGCACCCACAGTACAATGTTAGAATTGACATTAAAATCAACTAACCGTTTTAAAAGCACAAGCGGTTCCACAGTATTAAAAGCACTAGAAAAATCTATGAAAAGTACCCGGATGTACGATTTTGAGTCCTCAAGATGCTTAGTAACAAGGTTAAACAACGTCAGACAAGCATCCTCCACTCCTCTGTGAGCCTTATAGGCGAACTGAAGCGGGTCAAGTTGCCCAGAAAGATCGTTCAACAGGTGAGTACGCACAACCTTCTCCATACACTTGGCCAACACAGATGTCAAGGCAACTGGGCGGAAATCATTAGGCTGACAAGCATTTGTTTTCTTTGGCACAGGTATAATAGTAGAGGACTTCCAAGAAGTCGGAACAATATGTAGGTCCAGTAAGTACTGATAGATGATTGTGAAAATCTTCCCCAACTGACCTGCGCATGTTTTCAGCACTTTACCTTTGATACCATCAGGGCCAGGAGCTTTGTACGCATTCAATTGTGAAAAGACCCTCACGACCTCATCCTCTGTAATCAACAGTTGTTCAGGCACAATATTCTGACAGAACGCATCACACTCAGCACTCGTGTCTCTAACATCAAAACGAGAATAAAAGTGATTTAAGCTGTTAGCTGTTTCGAGAGAATCGCCTGTATTCGGCATTAGCTGTTTCTTTTGTTGGTTGCCCATCATAGAAACCCTTTGTTGTCTGTAAGTGTACGTTTTTAAGTTGTTTCTCTATAGAGAAACAACTTTATGAGACGGGGCAGATTTTGCTGCGCGCAGCAGCAAGTTTCAGTGATACAAAACAAGACTGTGACGTTTCTCCACACAATAATACTTTCACGCACATAGTGACGTAACGAAACCTGCGTCATAGACACTTGACGTGCACACTATGCTGCTGCGTTCTTTTTGGCGGGAGTTGTGAGACGTGTGTCTGTGTGTGTGTGTGTGTGTGTGTGTGTGTGTGTGTAGACGGATGTAATGATGGCTATCTCCTAAACCACCTCGATGGAGGCCTTTTTACTTTGAGATAAAATGGGAAATCACCTTCTCCAGACCTACCTTTCACGATTGTTAGCCTGCCGCATTTTCAGAAGAGTTATCGCCGATTTTAAAAAATCGGTCGTGTTACGAATTTTTTCGAAAAAGTTGTTCAAATTCCTTCATTTTCTAGACTTTGGAAGTTCACCCAATCACACTGCCTGTATTCGTGCTACAGCTCTGTAGCTCTGACTGGTTTTGTGTAAAAAAAATATTTTCGAGGTAGGGGTGGTTTGCACATAAGATCAAATATCTATGAAAAGACTACTGCAAATTACTTATCATCCCGGCGTTTTTGTCTAGTGTGACAACTGCACATATGACAGGAACTACTGCACTATTATATCTTTAGCATTTAGAATAACTGAACTTTTAGATAAACATAACTTTTTCAAGTTTCTGCGAAGAGCACCGATCAAAAGAGTTCCAAATTTTCGATTTCATAAGTACAATACAAGGTATTCTAGTCCATGTTTCACCAGCCCTCTAGATCTTCCAGATTTTATGTAAAAATTAATTCAGCCAGGGAAGTCACAAAAGCAACAGGGAAATTACAAGACATGCACAAGCATCATCTGTCATACCACCAGTGTGAAGCTGACGTCAAACGGTTAGTTCCCAGACAAAATAAGCAAGTATCGTCACTGCCTCCGACATTTCACCAGCTTTCTAGATCTTCCAGATTTCATGTGAAAAATAATTCAATCGGGGAAGCCACAAAGCCAACAGGGAATTCACAAGACATAAACAAGCTTCCTCAGACGATCGCAGTGCTAGAGGCTGACGTCAAAATGTTTAGTTCGCGGAACTGACGTCATCTCTCCGTCTGTGTATGACGACCTGCCCGAGGCTGACGTCAAATGTTTAGTTCACGGAACTGACGTCTCTCTCTCTCTCTCTCTCTCTGGGGAGCCAGGGGAGCCGAATGGTAGAGCGTTGGACTTTCAATGCTCGGGTCGAGAGTTCGAATCCCGGCTTGGGCCAAATATTTGTGCTGGCCTTTCTCTCGTTGCCCCGTCTTTGATACCACCCTGTCACGACCGTGTGTGCTGTAATGTATGGGTGTAAGAGGTGCGTGCTCTTTCTTTACTCTCACTCACACGCAGTCGCACAACAGAAACCGATACTGAGACGTGCGGGGATTCACACCACCACAATATTATTGACAAGACGAACAGTCATTGCATAACACGTCACAGTACAGCTACAATACCAATCAAGAACAGGCAAGGTAATCAATCAAGGCAATAAATACTATGCCTAAAATATAAATAATACAAATAATTGTATCTAAGAGCGCTCAGAGCATTTTAACGTGCACGGGATGGTACCTCCAACGATGGTCAAGCGCGCAGACGTGCAGATGTGCAGATGTGCAGTTCACAAGCCGCAGACACCACAGGCGGCGGAAAATAGAGCTGGCTCGGCAGCTCTACAAAAGCATCACGGCAACCGCTGATGCTCTAGTGGACCAGCACCCACGCTGAATCCCACATACGGGCAGTCAAGCTCCCTCCCCTTCAGTCGTCGCAGGGCCAAGAAATCCTCCACGGGACAAGGGACTACAGGGCAGCTTCTGGCTCCCGAAAACAGCCACTCGGGCTAGAACCCCTGTGCAACAATACACTATTGTAAGTCCTTGGGCTCAACTAGCACATACTGCCTATCTATGGGATAACATTAACCCATGGCACAAACCAGCGAACGCTCCTATGTTACGAACGCTAAAGGAAACTGCACATACTAAACGCTAAAGGTAGAAGCCTACAGCTGTCACATCGGACAAGTCAGCAGAATATACAGACAGGTCAGTGTTAAACTCACTGGTAAAACGGCTGATAACCAAACATACTTAGCCGACATAACACTTCGGCCACAATAGTCAAGTTTCATACTAACTTCCTGACCGTTGGTAATATCTACACAAGAGAAAATAGCTGACCTGAAACGTAATACGGGAAATAACAGATATGAACCATTTACCTCCATATGCAAGATGCGAGGGGTTATGACGGTAGACCTTAAAGACAGCGGACGAGAAGAAGTGCCAGACTCTTGAACGGACGTGTCGGTACTACCGGGCCAAATGCGAATAGCAAGTGAATAGCAATGGTTTTTATACTGTTAGGGCGAATAGGGTGAGTATCGCACAGGATACACCTGCATCACGTGTAAAACGGGTTACCTGTATCGACGTTAACAAGGGAAACGGACAGGTCAGCATATTATACACAAATGTCCCGTGTAAAACCTTCACCAAGGGATACATTCGTGGCCCGTGCAGAAAACAAGGCACGTGCGCCACACAGAACATAGTTACGATGCATACCGAAATCATACCAACCCGTCATACGGAAATCATAACAGCACATGATTTACCCTAAGTCACGCATCCGTGACATCACCCCCCTCCTCCAGTAGAAACCGACAGGTTTCTCAACATGGGGGTCGAAATAGTGAGACAAGCAATGTCTACACTACCAGCTGATCCGATCCTGATCGCGACAGGCAATCGGCAAATACATTGAGCTTACCCTGGACAGGCTCAATGCGAAATCTGAACTCCTGGAGAGCAAGGACCCAGCGAGTTATGCGACAGTTCTTGAACTTGCCTGAAGTGAGATAGGACAAGTGAGATATCTGTCAGAAGGTCGAAAAACTTGTGAAAGACAGCGTCTATATCATGCCTCTTTGAAGGGTCTAACTGACTGTCATACTTGACATTGGCAACAGTTTCGCCTTGAAGCGACGGTATCGTCGGAAGAGCGATTTGGTCATCCTCAGTATCAGGGTGGAGGATTCCGACAGCGGCGGATGCCGAACCGACGTGATACGAACACGCAACATCGGCCAAATCAGATGAAGCGTGAAAGGCAGAAGCACAGTTCTGTTCTGGCTCAGAGGAATCAACGCTCGGTGGGTCAAACCCTACAGAGGTTTCCGTGTGGAATGGCAACAAGAGATGTAGTTGCACAAGTTCAGTGGCCGGTGATACGGCTGACACGGCAGTGAAGGGGACATCTATAACTGGCATCCTCTCTAGGGGGACGGGGGCCACTCTACCTTTAGGAACCGTTTTCTGGCAAACATCGCATGTTCTACAGTAGTCTTTGACTGCACAACGTACTCCTGGCCAAAAGAAACGGAGGAGGACTCTTTGCAGTGTGCGGCGAACTCCGCAGTGACCTGCCATGATACCGTCATGCGCCGTGCACAAGACAGACATGCGTAGCGTAGTGGGTACGACTATCTGCTTCGTGACACCTGCCTCGTTTTGAAAATGGCGGTATAAGATACCATCAGTGACTACAAAGGAAAACGTACCAGAACCGCTTTTCATAGACTGACCATCCTTGGCCTTTTGGAACAACGGTTCAAGGGTGGGGTCTTCAGACTGGGCTTTGATCAGGTCATCACGGCTTGTGTCCAAGCATGGCGGGAGTGCAGTGACTAATGGCTTGCTAGCCGCATCTGCCCTCTTAGCTTGCAAGCGAGTGGTTACTAGGCCAACAGCATCTACCTCGACGAGGGAAGAGGTATTTGGGGTGTCTGATACGCCCGGTAGATTACCTAGGATCAAGTCAGCTACTGGATCGTCAATGACACAGCACTCGACATCTCCTGAATAAAAGGGTGTGTCCACGGACACATGAGCTACGGGGAATGTCTCGACTGCACCTCCAAAAGTAATGCAATCTTGGGTTTCACCTGTGAACTGTTCCGGGGAGACAAGAGAGCGTTTAACACCCGCAGTAGTACACCCAGTGTCTCGGAGTACCGTTACTTCTGTATTGCCTACTGTGCCTTTGGACATGCGCAGGTCTCCAAGGGGTTTGTTCTTCCCAATTGCGCATATCACCATGCAGGCTAGCGCCTTCTGCCTTGAGGGACAAACATTGCTCCAGTGACCTGTGCCATGGCAAGTGTTACAAGTGTCAGTTGGCAGTGGCTTACGTCTGGGAAATCCACGTTTTTGATCACCACCACGCTCATTTCGGTTTTCTGCCTCTGTTTTGCTAGTCTCACTCTCGTTTGCCTGACCAGGGGTGGCTGAAGGGCCATAGTGATATGGGGGACGACCCCTGAATTTGCTGCGCTGTGACTTCGAGTACTGGGACTTGACATGACCCTGCACTACGCCTACAGAAGACGCAAACAACGTGGCGGAGCTATCTCTTTTAGCCATAGATTTACCCGGGTGAGCATCCCTATACAGCTCAGCTGCCTCGGACATGGATTTAGCGTCTGTAAACCGCCTTTCCCGGAGGTACACACATAAGTCTTTTGCCACACTTTGCAATATTTGTTCACGTAACAAAAGATCGTGCAGACCCTGGTAGGTTTTCTCAGCACCTGAGAGATCTACCCACCTGTCAAACAAGTGACGGATTCGGGTGAGGAAGGAAAAAAATGATTCACCTGTATCGGGACGAGCCGTCCTGAAACGTTCCCTGAACCCTTCTTCAGTACACAAGTACTTTTTCATGAATTGTTCCTTGAGGGAATCAAAGTCCACAAGACCACCCGAACACAGGGATTGATAGAATGTCAAGGGAGGACCCTGAAGACACGCCGCAAAATGAATAGGCCAGTCAGATTTGTTCCACTTTAAAGCCGTAGCGTGTGCCTCAAACCTAAAGATGAAGGCATCTATATCATCCTTCTCATGGTTGAATAATGGCAACTTCGGGTAGAATCGATGACCCGAGTCAGAACGGGGGGTAGGGGGAGGAGCTTGTGTTGCAAGCTCTCTTTCCATCATTTCCCTGTCAAGCTGCCGTTTATGCTCTCGGTCCTGCCTCTCTAGCTCTAACTTAGCTTCCCTCTCTTTCTCTTCGAATGCTCGCTTAGCTTCCCTCTCTTTCTCTTCTAACGCTCGCTTAGCTTCCCTCTCTTTCTCTTCTGACGCTAGCTTAGCTTTCTCTAACTCTAGCTTAGCTTCCCTTTCTTTCTCTTCTAATGCCAGCTTAGCTCCTCTTTCTTTCTCTTCTAATGCCAGCTTAGCTTCTCTTTCTTTCTCTTCTAATGCTAGCTTAGCTTCCCTTTCTTTCCGTCTCTCATCTCTCTCCATAGCTTGCTCTATGTACTTCTGAACATCTGCCCCGGAATAACCGAGTTGCTTAGCCTGCTTAACCAACTTCTCAAACTGTTCTTCAGAGATCTCCATGTTTGCAGGTAAGCAATATGTCTAGAAGATTCTAGAGCGAACTAAATGAGCAGAATAGATCCTTCAAACGGCAAACAATTTTCAGCCGAGGAACAAGCAAGAAAACAGACAAGTTTTAACAAGCATGACTGAAACTGCAGATTAAAACAAAATAAAATCAAATTAAATCAAATCAAATATCACGAATGAAATAGCGCATCAACTCAAGCAGCAAAGCGCAAACCAACATGCACAGCACCAAATCATCAAGTACTGAAAATATCAAAGCCAGTGACGTCTTGTCACTAAATACATGCGATCGAAATAATCAAACGCACATTAAGAAAAATGCAACATGCAATGAATGAGGGTGTTTGCCAGACACCAAAGCATACGAAGCCAGACAAAAAAGTATGCGAAGCCAATCATGCAAAAACGCAAATGAAGTACTTCTGGGTTTTCAGTTGGGCATCCCACCAAGTAACTGAAAAGTTTAGGACAAAATCTCGCAGAGTTCAAAGTAAATAATACAAATATTAACATACACGGTAACTGATAACAAAATACACAAGAACAAACAGTGGTGGTGCAAGATCCAACACAAGGTGCCCTACCGGAGGATAGACAAGAGGTAACGAAAAGGTGGAGCTGGGAAGACAGACAAGCTGTACAAAAGAAAGGCAAGAAGACTAGTCCCTTACGGCAGCCGGAAACACAAAGACATACCGACCCGTACGAGGCTGGAGACGGGGGGAAAACTAAACAGAAAATGACAAGCTCATTCAACCCAAGGGTGGGGAAGGTGGGGCCCTAGTATTAGTAAGTTAGGAGAGGAACGGGGTCACCACTGTCACGACCGTGTGTGCTGTAATGTATGGGTGTAAGAGGTGCGTGCTCTTTCTTTACTCTCACTCACACGCAGTCGCACAACAGAAACCGATACTGAGACGTGCGGGGATTCACACCACCACAATATTATTGACAAGACGAACAGTCATTGCATAACACGTCACAGTACAGCTACAATACCAATCAAGAACAGGCAAGGTAATCAATCAAGGCAATAAATACTATGCCTAAAATATAAATAATACAAATAATTGTATCTAAGAGCGCTCAGAGCATTTTAACGTGCACGGGATGGTACCTCCAACGATGGTCAAGCGCGCAGACGTGCAGATGTGCAGATGTGCAGTTCACAAGCCGCAGACACCACAGGCGGCGGAAAATAGAGCTGGCTCGGCAGCTCTACAAAAGCATCACGGCAACCGCTGATGCTCTAGTGGACCAGCACCCACGCTGAATCCCACATACGGGCAGTCAAGCTCCCTCCCCTTCAGTCGTCGCAGGGCCAAGAAATCCTCCACGGGACAAGGGACTACAGGGCAGCTTCTGGCTCCCGAAAACAGCCACTCGGGCTAGAACCCCTGTGCAACAATACACTATTGTAAGTCCTTGGGCTCAACTAGCACATACTGCCTATCTATGGGATAACATTAACCCATGGCACAAACCAGCGAACGCTCCTATGTTACGAACGCTAAAGGAAACTGCACATACTAAACGCTAAAGGTAGAAGCCTACAGCTGTCACATCGGACAAGTCAGCAGAATATACAGACAGGTCAGTGTTAAACTCACTGGTAAAACGGCTGATAACCAAACATACTTAGCCGACATAACACTTCGGCCACAATAGTCAAGTTTCATACTAACTTCCTGACCGTTGGTAATATCTACACAAGAGAAAATAGCTGACCTGAAACGTAATACGGGAAATAACAGATATGAACCATTTACCTCCATATGCAAGATGCGAGGGGTTATGACGGTAGACCTTAAAGACAGCGGACGAGAAGAAGTGCCAGACTCTTGAACGGACGTGTCGGTACTACCGGGCCAAATGCGAATAGCAAGTGAATAGCAATGGTTTTTATACTGTTAGGGCGAATAGGGTGAGTATCGCACAGGATACACCTGCATCACGTGTAAAACGGGTTACCTGTATCGACGTTAACAAGGGAAACGGACAGGTCAGCATATTATACACAAATGTCCCGTGTAAAACCTTCACCAAGGGATACATTCGTGGCCCGTGCAGAAAACAAGGCACGTGCGCCACACAGAACATAGTTACGATGCATACCGAAATCATACCAACCCGTCATACGGAAATCATAACAGCACATGATTTACGCTAAGTCACGCATCCGTGACACACCCTTACGTGGTGGAAAAGGACGTTAAACTCCTAAACACCCACCCACCCACTATCTCTCTCTCCCTCTCTCTCGCTCTCCCCCCACCCGGCCCCACCCCCAGTCACGTGACTAATCGGTCGAGGTCGTAGAGGATCTAGTGTCATTGGTAGAACATGGAGAGGGGAGAACCGGCAACAATAACAACAAAACAGACAAAATAAAATGAAATTTGGAGAAACAACTTTGTAGGACGGGGCCGTTCCTCCTTGTTCTTATTCGTTACTTTCTCTTTTCAAGCACAAGAGAATAGTAACAATAATATTTTAAAATAAAATGATTCAGTTGATACAAAGTACCGACAGTGAAATAACTACACTATGTTAGTGAAACGTCGCAAATGGGAAATAACCCTAACTAACCTGTTACAGTCAGTCACCTAACTCATAATTCAAATCATAGGATCTACTCACCGTCACATTTTGTCCCACTCCACCTTCCCCGACAACTACACGTCCCGTCCTGTTTGTTACACGTGTCTCTACATCCTGTACTGCATGTGCCACACGACGCGCCGTAATACCCGTCAGCACACACTGTCAACAAAACGTTCCATTCACAGAAAAGAATATACTCTCATCCAAAATAAACTTGACAACTGGTACTGTCACGGATGCGTGACTTAGGGTAACTCATGTGCCGGTATGATTTCCGTATGACGGGTTGGTATGATTTCCGTATGCATCGTAACTATGTTCTGTGTGGCACACGTGCCTTACTTTCTACACGGGCCACGCATGTATCCCTTAGTGAAGGTTTTACACGGGACATTTGTGTAATATGCTGACCTGTCCGTTTCCCTTGTCAAACTTAAGTCGATACAGGTCCACTTTTTACACGTGATGCAGGTGTATCCTGTGCGGTACTCACCCTATTGGTATAAAAACCATCCTGATTGACTTGCTATTCGCATTTGGCCCGGTAGTACCGACACGGCCGTTCCAGAGATGGCACGTATTTTCGTCCGTTGTCTTTATGGTCTACCGTCTGTAACCCCTCGCATCTTGCATATGGAGGGGTTCTAGCCCGAGTGGCTATTTTTCGGGAGCCAGTAGCTGCCCTCTAGACCCTTGTCGTGTGGAGGATTTCATGGCCATGCGACGACTGAAGGGGTGAGAACCTGACTGCCCGTATCCGGGATTCAGCGTGGGTTCTGGTCCGCAAGAGCATCAGCTGTTGTGATGCTGTTGTAGAGCTGCCGAGCCAGTTCTATTTTCCGCCGCCTGTGGTATTGTCTGCGGCTTGTGAACTGCACATCTGCACGTCTGCGCGCTTGACCATCGTTGGAGGTACCATCTCGTGCACGCTAAAACGCCCTAGGACTGAGCGCTCTTAGATATAATTATTATTTATATCTTTTGTATCTTTTAGGTACATTATTACCTTGACATCTTTCGGTGCATCTTTTATTCTGTTTGATATCATTCGTGTTGTAACTGTACTGTTGACGCGTTATGCTATGCCTGTTTGTCTTGCCAATAATATTGTGGTGGTGTAAATCCCCGCACGTCTCAGTGTCAGTTACTGTTGTGCGACTGCGTGTGAGTGAGAGTAAAGAAACAGCACGCACCTCTTACACCTATACATTGCAGCACACACGGTCGTGACAGGTACAGTACACAAAAAACTATTCACAGGTCACAATTTTTGGAGAGTAGGTCGCATCACAGCAGAAGAAGGTTCAAACTGTTCAGTCCATATTTGGCAATGCCACTCAGTCTCAGCCGCATCCAACCAAAATCTGACAGTCCGCTGTTTCTAGCCGTGCATGTTCTTATTTTACGAAGGACGACTGGTAATCTGACTAATACCAATGTCAGGTATTGTCATAAGATTATACGGACGTTCATGAGGTTATAGAAACGCAACCACAAAATAACGTCAATAAACTTTAATCGGCTAAGCTTTTGGAATTTCTAGTCAATTTATAACTAGGATAGAATACATAAGATGGCCGCTCACCGTCACATTTGTCTCCACTCCACTCTGTCTTACAGCTACACGTCCCGTCCTGTTTGTTGCACGTGTCTCTACATCCTGTACTGCATGTCTCGCTACACGACGCGCCGTAATACCCGTCAGCACACACTGTCACAAATGTATGGATTATTGCTTTCAGGTTCAATTCCATTTTATGACTGTTGTTTTATTCCTATTTTTATAGATCTTATTTTTGAAATCAACATTATCATTTGAACAAAATACTGCAGAGCTAGGATAGTAGGCCTGCACAGACAGCAGTGGTCATTATTACTCGTTACATCATTTCATTGATGCCGGTGGTGTTATCGCTGGAAACCTTTCATAACACATAGGAGAAAAAAGGCCGCTTGCTTTGTATGGTAGTCGACTGATGGTCTTTTGGTATGTGGGTGTGGTAATGCGTAGGCCCTGACGTTAGGTCCAGTTATTTGGAACAGCCTGCCTGCCCATGTTCGCCATGCAGAGTCAACGGACTCATTTCTTCCAGCAGTATTATACAGACTAACCTCTCTATCACCACTCTTACCATCATTGTCCTTTTGGGATGTCGTGTTAGGATGTATCATAGTTGTGTGTATGTAACGTGTATGTGACGTGTATTTCATGTGTATGTAATGTGACGGAACTTTGTTCCAAGAAATAATCAATCAATAAGAAAGACATGTACAAAAGAAGACAAAGGATTACGAAAATGCACACACACACACACACACACACACACACACACACACACACACACACACACACACACACACATACTTGACTATGCATCACGCAGTTGCTATAAACCAATGCCAACATGTTACTATCCGTTATATAAATGTCACAAGTGCAAAATAATAGCTGTTGGAATAAAGCTGATTTCTAGCTAGTAAAAATAATCAGGCAGTCACTCACCGTCACATTTAGTCCTACTCCACCCTGTCCGACAGTTACACGTCCCGTCCTGTTTGTTGCACGTGTTAGAACATCCTGTACTGCATGTCTCACTACACGACGCGCCGTAATACCCGTCAGCACACACTGTCACAGATAATCGATTTCTTGGTTTATGTCACAATTCCGACCTAGTTTATCAGACATTGCATTATCCTTGTTTCTACCAACTACTGTCGAAGTCTGCAGTAATACGCTGACAGCAGCTATCGTCGTGGACAACATTATCAGGCGTTACCTGATTTCATAGAAACCCGGCTGGACAGGTACTGTCCTCGCTGGAATGGTCGCATTGTATTCTACATGACTAACACACACACACACACACACACACACACACACACACACACACACACACACACTTTTTGACTCCGTGGGGGAAGAGTCTGTCACAGAAACTGTTAAAAAGAATTGTAGCAGCGCCTGTAATGTAGCATAGAAAATCTTGGAGGACATGTAACTCACACCAGTACATAATCCGTGTATTGTTTTTTCTTTAGTACCTTATCACAAGGGGGCTTTCATCCAGGACGATACAACAACAACAACAACAACACATAAACGAAAACATGCCGATGACTTATATAAATTATGTACAGCGCCCTGTCGATCTATTGCAATATAATATTGTAGTAATACTGAATCAAAGTGGATATGTGGATTGTACTAAATACTCACCCTGACACTGTGGCGGTGACCATCCCGTACGGCACGTGCAGTTCCCAGTAATGGAGTCACACGGCTGACATCCTACAGGCTGACTACACGTCTCTTGACACTGAGCGCCGTAACTACCTGACACACAGCCTGGAGACATGACAGACGACTTTACATTAAAAAGTCCAATGTACATTCTAAGGAACTTCTCAACTTGCTAAGTCTTGAAGAGATTTATTGTGAAGAGGTGCGACAATATCTAAGTAACTATTTCTTAGAGTGTTTGGTTGGCTTGAAGATGCGAACTCGACTGTTTCTTATTAATCTCATACAAAATGATTTCGTGGCGTATCGATAAAATGACTTCTTCATTGATCGTCGGAGAGCGGTGTGTGTGTGTGTGTGTGTGTGTGTGTGTGTGTGTGTGTGTGTGTGTGTGAGCGCATAAAGTCATATCTGGGGAGCATGCGCTCTATTATTATTATTATTATTGTTATTGTTTTTGTTATCATTATAGAACTTACCCTCTACCTGAAGTTCACAGAGACCGACATAAGCACTTGTTTTAGTAAATCTGATGATGTCGCCCCTGAGTGGCAGGTTGTTTGTGATTACCGTCCGGCTCTGGATGTTGTCTTTATTAGACGGGAATGTGAAGACTGGCGTCTGGTCAACAAGAACAATGGTGTTCGTCATGTATCGTGGGTTTCCCACTGAAGAGAGAAGGACACGTTTATCACTGTAAATTCTACATCACTAGGCAAACTATACATTTATTGCGAACCAGATTCATCGAAGGGCAGATTATAGAGTAAGACTGTTATGTCCCAGGCGGTGTTGTGATGGTGAACGTAAACAATTCTGTGACCCCCTGTTCCCTCCAGCCCATGCCCCGCAAAACAAGTGTAACCGTTTTTGGCTTTTCTGCCGGTATTGTTTATTGGGCGATTAGATAATTAGCATCCATCACATACTGCAGGTACATTACTCGTGTCGAATTGCTTCTGCCTTTAGTATCTGCTTGACTCGTACACCTTCATAGGTTTTTGGCATTTTGCCATTTTCTGATACCCCTACCGACCTCCACGGCTTCTGAAGGTCCATTCTCCATTAGTAGGCGCCTACAACCTGTTTTTTAATACCAAAAATTAATACTATGACAAAGATGTTTAATATCAGGACGTAGATGAGCCAGTTTGGTTCTTTGCTCAGTTTGCGGATACTTGAGTGTTGTCATGTATTATCAGCATGTTTTGGCGGATATGTCTTAACGATTGTGCTAATTTCTGATTGTAGACAACCGCCAAAACAGTAACAAACAAACACACACACACACACACACACACACACACACACACACACACAAAAACCCTGAATAATGGAGACAAGACGACAACAGAGGTAACTAGAGAGACAAAAGCCTCCTTGGCTCACCTGTGAGATCTAGGTCAAGATCACTCAAAGCGGTATGTTTTGTAAAGCTCTTAGCATTTTCTATCATCATGCCAAGTAAGGGGTCTCTGGTGTTCATAGTTCCTGAGAAAATGGCAATAAAGAAAATTTCCCAGGACAGCTTGTATGACCTTGACCTTGGGTCAGCAAGCCAGGTTTGGGGCATCTGCTGTTGATCTTATACTTTTCCTGACCGAACACTGTCTTTTAATTCCTGTAAAATGAGCATTCGTTGCTGTTACTGAGGCGCGCCTATGGAATTCTTGGATAAACGACTGCTGTAAACGATCCTTCACATTACGACAGAGAAACTACTTTGCCCAGAATCGTAGCCATTCAATGTCAATAAGAACAGCTTTTAGTCTGTCCAGCCAATCAGAATGTAAGATAGAACGGTTATATAGCTGGTACATTAGAGAGTACATTTAGGATAAATCTAATATTGTGAAACCAAGACACATCGCAGCACCACAGAGTCAAGTTTGAAATAACCACCATACCCCACTAACGGTATAGGAGACAAAGAGGTACTGACAGATATGATGCGTTTGATTTAAGAAAAGAGAAATAAGGCATTGTCTGCTTCTATTCATGACCTTCCCCACTGGTGGAAGACCAGACTCACGTAAATCAACACTGTGAAGCAGCTGGATGCTGTATTTTGTTCCTGTTTGTCTTATTTATATCGTTAAATAAAAGACAATTTCTGAATGACTGAAATCACTGCTTGTCAATGCATAATGGCGCGTGTGGTCAGTGAGAGCGGAGGGTACCCTCACGTAAGGGGCTGTAACTGCCGGTGCAACCCAACGGATTTATGAGAACATTGATCTCATGTGTTCAGCACACCCTGAAGTTCATTTTTAAACTGGTCTAATAGAGTCGCCGGAGGAAAGCACGGTAACCGACCTCACCTTGGCAACTAGAAGAGGAGAATGCATGTGCTTTTGTTTTAGTTCATTCTTAGAAGATATATATGTAGCGAAGATACACTTGAGTTGGGCCAAGCTAGCAACTGTGAAGGGTCAGTTCTCATGTGCGATGGCCACGTGATCACGCGAGGACTGCGTGATTTCTTGCATAAACCCTAAAGAAAGGAGCTTATAATAGCGAGAATTTCACGCGCTTTCAACGATCGCTTTCTTAGAGTCCAAGGAGACTGCGTCGTACCTCCAGTCCTCTCTCTTCGCTCCTCGCGCTCTGACCTTCCTCGCTCTTATCCTCAACTTCATGCCGGGCGGCCTCCGAGTCTCAGCTCCTGTAGCTATTTTGTTATTGTGACCAGTGTTGGACCTGTTACTGGGTACCTCGTGTATTTGGAACTACGTGCACTGAGAAGAGACTGTGATTCTGTATAGGATAATTTATGGCTTGTGTTTGGAACTGCTGAATTTGGACTTGGAATTAGGCTTCAGATAAATGGTGATTGTTTTTATTTTATTCCCTTTTAACTAGAGAACAGTTGATGTAAAGTAGGAAGACACTTGTAATAGCTCCATGTACTCTAAGAGGTCTGATGGTCAACAGTACTAGTCAAAATATTTGTTTGTGTCCTGAGGAAGGCGAAAGCCGAAACGTTGACCTGTGCCGTCCTTTGTGAAAGTTAAGTGGTTTCTGTCACTTTTATGTCGCTTTTATTTGCTTAAACTTGTAACCACTTCGCAGTCATTACCGTTTCCTTTTCTAGTCAGAATAGTTATGTAAATTAACGGTTATGTAAAATCGTACTCAGTCTTGGATTAGACAGGGAGAACAGTTTCTAATAGAGCAACTCTAGTGTCAGTCATCTCAAACACACATTCCAAAGAAGCTCACTAAACTATACCTGTAGCGTTCCCGACAACCACGACAACCCCATACCCGGGGAGCTACACATATATATTGCCACGACTTTGGTCAATTCTAGAATCAATAGAGTTAACTGTGGTGCTTTCACGCCAGTGGGAGGGGGCATTAAAAGTGGTGTACGTCTAGTAGTAAATATATGATGTGTAGCGATCTGTAATACTGACTGTCAGGATAGATGGTGATCTTGTGGATGTTGTGGGTCTGTCCCAAGTCCACCTGCCAGTAGTTCTCGCCACTACTGCCTTCTGCTGTGTAGAAACAGTTTTCATTTTGGTCACCTTGTGGTTTCCATGTTGTTGCTGTATTGCCGTTGAGTGCTCCGTTACAGTCCAGTGAACCGGTGTATACGGAACTACTGCTGCATGATACTCCTGAACTTGAAGAGGTCAGGTCTGCAATGTTACATCATTCAAACATTACTACGTCATAAACCTACTATACGCACAATTTCCAGCTTTGTATCTGAAAAACAACACGCACACAAATGTAATGACTCACTACAGCTGCTTCCGTTAGTGTCTGACAGTGTTTAGTGGTAGTGTCTGGCAGTCGTTTATAATAATAACAAAGACCGTAGATAATAAGACAGGGAACTCGACGGAAAACGCGAGGATAGGTAGGAGTTACGTCCCTTGCGTTGACCATGCTGTGTCTCGAACATGGCTACAGACAGAAAGGGGCAAGGTGGCGAATTCTGCTGCGCCATAGGCTGTAGCAACGCACGTTTAAAGACATCCTGTGCCAACAAGGCATTTTTCCACTTCCCGAGGGAGAGAGAAAGGTAAGCTGAACATAATTTTTATCGTTGCTAAGAAGAAATAGGCGAAAATGGTTCGCTATAGCCTGGACCTGGCGTGCAGATTTTTAGATCTAAGATCATCCCGGAGTTCGTACCATGTTTCTAATTCTACAAGGAGCAGATGGTCTCACAGTGTAGGCAAGAGAGAATATTGCAGTTTGCTAGTGGTTCTAGTGGCCAATATCAAGTTTTACTGAAAATATTTGACACGCAGTGCCCACGGCATGCATATCGTCGTACAGGCCAAGTACTTGTATGACTGCTTGAAATTTACACAAACTGTTGTTCAGATATTGGGCACTACATTAACAGGTGCATAAAATGGGTGCAGAACACCAGACGGGGAGATCTGTTGGGGAAGCAGCCAGATGAGCTGAAAAAAGCATGCGTGAAACTGTGCAGTGATCATTTTGAGGACTCGCAGTTCACAGTTCCAACAGAACGGAGGAGGCTGAACTGGAACGCAGTGCCAACATTATTTGCTGTCTCTTCCTCTTGCATTCTGTGTGTGTGTGTGTGTGTGTGTGTGTGTGTGTGCGCGCGCGCGTGCGTGCGTGTGTGTGTGTGTGTGTGTGTGTGTAAGAAAAAGGTGAGCAGACCTATATCTTTGTCTTGCAATACATAGCAGTGAGCAGTTTTTTGTTTTGTTTTTTAACCGCATGGTTTCAACAGATGGCAGGTAGCCTGGCACTGGTGATGTGTTGCAGTGCGTGGCATGTCGCTCGGCGCACTTGGGCTGCCGGACAGGACAAATAACTTAATCATATCTAAAAACCAATATCAGCAAGCCATTCAGACATCTAAGATGCCACAAACGTCGATTTTTGTCTCAGACCCTTGTTTTTCTTGCACAAAGTCAAGCAGATGGACGCGCACAAAACAGATCCAACAGAGGGACTTTACACGCTCAGCATGGCCAGCGCAAGGGACGTCACTCGCTCTCCGATCTCGTAGGCGCTATGAAGGAGTTCCCTGTCTTATTATCTACGGTCTTTGATAATAATAATAATAGGAACAAAGATATATCTATAGTATATACACATACATATAATACATGTATGAGGAATACATAGAGCGGCAACCGAACACGCACGCACGCACGCACGCACGCACGCACGCACGCACACACACACACACACACACACATGCCGTAGTGCACTCAAACTGGTCATGGTTGGCAGGGGAACTAAATCTCCCACTCCGAGGGATGCAGACTCTGTTACCCGTAGGCGACGTGGAATAAGTCAGTTTTGTAACTGGGATTTAATTAAAGGAGAGTAGAGTAGAAGCATTGCGGAGGCAGAGGGGAAGGAAATTCCAGACAAAAGGGGCTTGATACTGAAATGTCCTTTGGCCGAAAGACCTGGTATTAAGCCTAGGCACCCGAAAATATCGTGCGTTGTTGAAAGCACTGTTTTGTCGCATCCACAAATTAAAACTCGTTTTGTTCTCTTTGTGAGAGTCGTATTTTCTTCTTCTCGCCAGAGGGATGGTCCTTCACAAGCCGTGCATTAAACAACATACATTGTGTACTTATCATGCGCATACCTGAACAGTATGCGTTACACACGAAACATTCAACATCCCTGCTTCGGAATATTGCTTAATGAAGTGTTCAGTCGAACACTTAAATGAGAGAGGTACACATGTCGATAGATCTGATGCCGTTCCGTCTCTAAACTAAATCATGTAATTCCTAAACCGTACATGTGTACCAGGTATTGAAAATAAGTTTCTTATTTCAAAATATCACAGATGGAAACTGCATCCATTTTGCCTTAGATGAGGGCGGGTGGGTGTTTGGGGGTTTAACGTCCTTTTGCCTTAGATGACACAAACAAACAAACAAACAAACAAACAAACAAACAAACACAATGAAAGGCCCACAAAATAAGTAAAAAGGAGGAATGGCATGGAGAATAGAGTAAATACCCCCGCCTCCCCCCTCCCCCTCCCAGCCCCCTTTTAAATTCTGACCACCCCCCCCCCCCACCCCCCACTCCCCCCCCCCACCCCCCAGGAAAAAGCAAAACAAATACAACAACAAAACAACAACAAGAACAAAAAAAAAACAAAAAAAAAAAACAACAAACACAAAAATTAAACAAAAGCAAAACAAAACACAAAAAACCCATCCAATCAAAAACCAAACACAAAAAACAAACAGACAATCAAACTAACATACAAACAAACACCAAAACAAGACAAAATAAATATCCCTCCAAACAACAACAACAACAACAACATACAAGAAGAACAGATTTTATTTTAGGGAAGGGTCCCTATCAAATTTCCAATCTTTTACAATATTGACATGTGAATTCTACCACATTTTTTTCATTATACATGCACAGTCACACCTACATCCTTACGTCCAACACACCTACGTGTACATAGATGAGAACAGCTTGCTGTTTTATTTTCAACATCTGATTGCTACAGGGCTTGCAATACTTCGAAGAAAAGGTGGCGGAAATAATTTGCCAAGGCACGAACTGCTGGGCGATCCGAGGACATGCCCCCCCCCCCCCCACCCCCATGCCCCTCCCTCTCTCCAGTTTTGAAATCTGTGCACTTTGACATTATGACCGTAGAAGTTTTACTCCCGGTATGGACAAGACTGCAAAAGCATTTTTTTTTTCAGCAGAAGATTCCTTTCTTCCAGAGCTGCAGTATTTGTAGACTGTTTTCAGCTTGAAGAATAGGGGGAGGGGGAGGGAGGGGGCAAACAGATACCCCAGACTGAGGTAACCGCTTTACCTCTGTAAACAGCAGGTGTGGGGGCGGGGGGGGGGGGGCGCCATAGCTGTCACGGCAGAGCGTGTATACGATCGCATGTCGAGCTGTGATATATAATACCAATCTTTTCCTGACTACAGGTGTAACGTGATAAGTTCGCTCCTCGTTCTTCCCAGCCACGATGGGTGAAAAATACAGTAAACGCATAACGACGCTGTGTTCTATGGGGCGATTTATGAGCGCAAGTGTTTGGAACACTTATGCAAAAAAAGATCCGTTGACAGTTCCTGCTGAACGGCGTACAAAACCCACAGTGCTGTGTGTGAAAGGAAGCGCTCCTGTGTTGAAAAGGTCGGTGTATTCAGTCACCCGAGTGTAAACATTTTTACACTTAGGTCATGTCACTGGCGGCTCTCTCAATTACTGAACAACCCGATATAATGCAAGACGAGGAGCTTCACTCTGTAATGGCCTACTGATTGATACAACAACGATATTATTCTTTCTACATGCTTGAGTGTGAAGCATGTCACCTGTATATGACATCGGTTGGGATTGGTGTGAACAAATCGTCTCGCAGTGAGAGATGAAAATGAACACTTCTCCCTAACGCTGAACCCGACATTGCAGCTAAATAAAATTCACATTTTCAACGGTTATGTACAACAGAAATCCGCCAGCAACATTGCCGGTGTATCGAGTGGTTCGAGGGTCGGGATTGAGACAGAAAGTTCTCTGGTCTAATTCGAATCTAGAATGGCCCAAAATGTGCCTTTTTTTCTTCTGTACCCTTGTTGTTTCCCCAAAATACCCAACCAAGAATTATCCTCTTGCTACAACACAGATATTGACTCAACCTACACAGTTCCCTGCTCGTACTACGTTGACACCAGCGCCTTGTGTCACCTGTCAAGTTAGCCAGCATCACAAAAATCTGCTAGTTGTGCAAATTTTTCTGTCGTCTACTAACTTACCGATCTGCTGATACTGACAACACCCCGGCTGAAGACATGACGACAACAAGAGACTGAGAAACACACACACGACACTGAAATCCGCCATCATGTTGGGTGTTTGTGTGCGCCCATGAACTAATTTCTGTATCTTGCTCAGTGCAGATATAACCAGGAAGTGTATCGTCTCATGATAATGTGCCACTTGAGTTTGTGTGCAGCCAACCTCAGCCCGACAAGAAATCGCCTACCTGTGTCAGGCTTACACCTGACTAACCCTGTGTACATTGTGTGCAGGCAGTAAGCGTCCTTGTGGCACAGGGTAAACGGTTCCCGGAGATCTGGGTAAACAAAACACAGGAACTCCATGCATCAGTGTCCACGCAGGTCTGAGTATTGTAACATAGTACATTATACTTGGGTCATTGTATGATAGGTTTGACATTGATTATGAGAGAGAGTGAAATGACAGACCAGGAACTGAATGTGTAGAGGGAAACAATGAGTGTACATATTAACAGCAGATGAATGTGATATTAAAATTGCGTTATGTGATGGCGTGTTATACAGTAATTTTTCTTTATTTTACTGGTCAGGTTTGTTTTACTCAAATAGTATATCTTATGCATATATTTGTAATCTTATCTTTGAATATGTTGCAATGTTGACTATGTGGGACAGAGAAGCAATTTCCCTCCCGGGATGGATAAAGTATCTTGTATTCTGCATTCAGTGTTCTGTAGAGCTGTAAACATTGAAAGTATAGATCGGTATGAATGTACGCATAGTAACATGTCACTCTATATTTCAACGATGGCGATCTTGAACATATGCTGAACTGTGCTGTGGAAACGGGTACTGACAGAATCCATTGAACACTGTTGTTCGTACGAATTAGGGTACTCGCCCCCCCCCCCCCCACACACATACCCCCCCCCCCCCCCCCACACACACACACACACATACCCCCCCCCCCCCCCCACACACACGCACACTTCCAAAATATTCAAAACAAAAATAGAAAGAACAGCATACAAGTTAGTTAGTTAGTTAGGGGTTAACGCCGAAACAGCAAACAAACAAACAAGCAACACCATCACTACCACCAACAGTAACAACAACAACACGTTTTACACGGGTTTTTATTAAAATCGCGCAGATCGTGTGCACAGTGTGGTCAGAATTCGCGATGAAAATATTGAAACAGAGATTTCGCCAAAGATCAGTGCAAATCTCGAGTGATGATTGCTGTACATAGTTTATTGACGGTGTATGAACAGAAGGGAATTTCAGTCCATAAATTTTCTTGTTCTTAAAATGTCCACGTAGTAGTCACTGTAACCTCTGATTAGGGGCACTGTGTGTGTGTGTGTGTGTGTGTGTGTGTGTGTGTGTGTGTGTGTGTGTGTGTGTGTGTGTGTGAATAGGTCCACCTAGCGAAAAAGAGTGCGGGGGGTGCAGTATTTGATTCTTTTGTTCTCCAAAAATTGATAGAAACTGGGATTTGCTCAAAATTTTCTCGGGTACGCCACAGTTTTTCCTCTAAACTTAGAATTTTTGTCCGATCAGACCGACCTGCAAAAATATTCTGAGTTGATCCAAGACACACGTGTACGTTGATTGATTGGTTTGTTCTACTCTATATGCAGTCATAGTTGTACTTAGGGATGTGTGTGTGTGTGTGTGTGTGTGTGTGTGTGTGTGTGTGTGTGTGTGTGTGTGTGTGTGTGTGTGTGTGTGTGTGTTTCACAAGTGGAACGGCGAAATGTTTCATTCAAGGAACCTCAGGAGTTTCAGAAAATTCTATATAACTCTTTATCCTGTAGGTTTTAGCAGGTTTTCCTGAATCCGTTTCGTGTTAAACTAAGACTGGCCGTCACTGAAGCGTAACGAATGTGGAAACATGATACTGGCGACCTAGAATTAAAGCGTGATTAACGTGTCGACGTACCCAGTGAACGAGGAAGATGTTTAGGTATTGATTTCAGAGGCCGGCGTCACAGCTGCTTGCGTGCAATGTGTTTACATACCGGCCCCGTGTTTGTCCTGACGCGATATGTTAAAAAATGTTGAAGAGCCATACACACGCGCACGCTCGCATGTGTGTGTGTTCGTCTGTGTGTATGTATGTCCATTTAATCAGTCCATTTTGACATAGAAAAAAAGAACACGCACGAAAAATGCAGAATACTATTTCCAAGGTTTTGTGTAATAATCAGGCCTATTGTCGCAAAGCATAAGATTCTTTTTTTCACCAAGTGTTGTTTACGGTATGCAGAATGTACGCCAGAATAAAAGCAGCACATTCAGAAAGGTAAAAACTGCAGAGGGGTAAATAGAAGCGAGTAAGCTTAGTAATCGAACAGAACTTCGGCTGTAGGCACGGTGCTCGTGAAAACGAACTGCGACAAAAATAGACACCTAAAGAAACATTTCTAAAGCGATGTACAAAACGCCTTTCTCCTTGGGACGCAGGGGACCAAACCCGACAATTTCTTTCGCGATGCACTATTCAGTGTTGTGTGCTGTGAGCTCTTTTGAGAATCAGTGTGGAGATCTTATGAGTCAGCTGTGGTGGGGTGACATGGCAAGTGTTTACACAAACCAGCAGTGAAGCGAGTTGTGCTGGCGGTTATACGAACCTGACGTGAAGTTAACCGGGAACTAGATCGCTGTACACAGGCTTTACCGACATTCAGCGTACACTTTAATCTGGGTTTTAGGTGTCTTGATTTACACAATCATGTACACCTGTGTCTACAAAGCGTCTTACGACAACAGAACTGAGGTTTAGAATGCCAGGATTTCTCTTGTTCAGTATCGTATTTCGAGAATAATAATAATATAATAATAATAATGAGTATTGTATAGGCGCTTTACCCAATTTCATGAATCGGCTCAAAGCGCCGCAAACTGAACCCAACACGCACGCTCACGTGAATCACACACATTCTCTCACACACAACATAAACACATTACAATCACGTGGTGCGAAGGGTCAGCTCAGCTATTTAAATTTCGGAATTTAGAATTGCATTTATTTTTAAAATTTGGTGGGCTGAACATTTCCAAAGCAGAGGGGCAGGAAGCCGGAGTACCCGGAGAGAACCCCCGACGATCGGCCCGAATGTCTTTAAGCACTGTCTAAACGCGTTATTTGGATGCACAATCGTATCTTGTATAGACACAACTGTTGGTGACGGACTGTTTGGTGGCAAAACAGTTTGCAGGCAATTCTCTAGTGCATATGTACCCGATGCATCACATGTGATGTTATTCTCAGTTCAGTTTAGCGCTCAGCCCGGCGAAGGATCACATAATCTCTGATTAGCAAGCAGGGCACCTCAATTTTGAGTTGAATTATTCGGGTCGAGTTCTGACCTGCCTTGGGGAAAAAAGAAAACACTTTAGGTCGTTCTGCTCTAATCCCTAGTGAATTTGGTGCTGCGTAAAAGTGAGAACGTTAAAAGCACAGACTGTCGGTACATGATATTCTCCTTATGTATATATATATATATATATATATATCTACATATACAAGTGGAGGGGTGGCTTCCTCCTTGAAAAACCTCTGAGCAAACAAAGGTGATCTTCATTTTCACAATGAACAAGGACTCGAAGGCGCGTGGTGTTCATTTCAAACACTGAGGCGACGGGAAGCTACTTTTTCTGTTTAATGGGTGTCTTCTTGGATATACAATAATCCGGGGGTCTTGGCTGGGCAAAAGCAGAAGACTGTATGCCCTTTGCTATAAAAGAATGAACAGACGAATTCGAGTGAATGTTCGAATACAGCATCTTTATTAATATTCTCAGTGGTGTGATATACAACACACAAATATACTTTTAAACAACCGTTGTCAAAGTATTCATTCGGAAAACGTCCAAGAAGAGAAAAACAGACTAAAATAATTCCATTACTAACATTACCACAGGTCAAATAGCATGTACCCCCCCCCCCCCCCCCCCCCCGCTCTCTCTCTCTTGGCAAGCAGGGCGTCTGGCCAATGTTCTGTAATACGGTATAGACTAGTAACGTCTGAATGTGTATGGCGTAGGCTGAACGCTCTGTGTGTGTGTGTGTGTGTGTGTGTGTGTGTGTGTGTGTGTGTGTGTGTGTGTGTGTGTGTGTGTGTGTGTGTGTGTGCGCGCGCGCGCGCGCGTGTGTGTGAACCTCTAGCTGGTATAAATATTCCGAATCGAATAGTTGTTTCCCTCGATATATCTTGGTGTTATTTATGAATACAACGCACTTCCATTATATAGACATATGTCCGATCAATAAAATAACAGTCTGAGTCCCTCTTGCCAAGCACACCTTTCACTGTCAGTAGATCCAAAGATTTTCGTTCCGCTATGGCGGAGCGGATCTAGTGTCTTTTTTATGTGTGACAGACTTGAAAAGAGACAGATAAAAGAAGGAAACCAGCAACAACAAAACAGAAAAAAATAAAATAAAATCTGGAAAAACAGCTTTATGGGATAGGTCCATTTCTCCTTTTTTTTTGCATTTTTCTTTTTACTTTATTTTGGTGTTTTCGTATTGGGTTTCGGGAATCTCGTATTCACTGTAACGGTTGTCTGTTGTCTTTCGTGTGTGTGGTCCGTGTGTAGAGGGTTGGTTTGTCTGAAGGCTGGTGTAGGGTTTGATGTCGTCAGAGTTCTCATAACTCGCCAGTTTGTCGTAGTTGTCGGAACCATCGTCTTGCTCCCTTGCTGGTCCTTCGCTCTGTCTGTCAGAATCGCCAGAAAAATCCACGGCTGTCTCTTTTTCTGGAGGGAAAAATAAGCATATTTTGGGAACACCAAATGGGTAACAGTTGTAGTAAACGAAAAATACACAGCAGCTATCATATGCAGTGGCGGCGGAAGATGGAATTTCCTGGAGGGACCAAAAAAACCCAACACTGAAATTGTGCGTGATTAATTATAAAGGTTCTACAGAGTGATGTGGCCCTGACCTTGAACCCTAGAAGTCATGTTCCCACTGAACTCCTGGCTCTGTGAAGGTGTCCGGGATCTGCGTGAGCTGTAAAGACAGAAAATCAGACACTGTGACAATAGCGGACTCGACTATCATTACTCTCTCACACACACACACACACACACACACACACACACACACACACACACACACACACACACACACACACACACACACACACACACACCCCCCCCCCCACCCTAACCCATAATGTTCTCATTACACTCTGAATTCATTACAGTGCACCAAGGAAAAAAAATACGAGTTCGATCCTGGCTAGGGCCAAATATTTGAGCGGGCCTTTTTCGCGTTGCTTCGTCATTGATATCACCCATACGTGGTGGAAAAGGACGTTAGACTTCCAAACACCCATCCACACACCCAGAAACAAAACAACAACAACAATCAGGACCAAAACACCCAAATAATTTATAACGATTAAGATGCACAAACCGTATAATCAGGAACGCTCCAAGCAGAACACAGATACCAATGAAGACTCCAGCACCAAGCACGGCGCCCACTATAGCACCAGTGTTACTGTCACCACCGCCAGTTTGTACTGTAAAACAAAATACCGAAGTGTGCACAACAGCTGAGTCTCAAACAACAGAACTGGACTTGCTAGCTGTAGCGACGCCGTTTTGTGACCAGTTCGAAAGATCCCTCCCTACCAAAACCAACAAGAAATGAAATCCCGAGAAGTTATTAGTGCACGTTGAAAGTGCGTGCGTGCGTGCGTGCGTGCGTGTGTGCGTGTGTGTGTGTGTGTGTGTGTGTGTGTGTGTGTGTGTGTGTGTGTGTGTGTCACTGTGTGTGTGTGTGTGTGTCACACACGCACTCACACAGCACGCTCCCGGACGGAAAACATTCACTCAAACAGCGATTGTTCTAATTACTATTTTATAAGACAGACAATCACACAACAGACAACACAAACAGCGCGCAAACATAAGTAACAGATCGTCCACACGACGGGAGAGAGAGAGAGAGAGAGTCTTAACACGAGGCTAGCTAGGAGCCTGGCAGCGGCGTAACACAGACACAAGGGCACAGGGGGTGGGCCAAGGAACGTCACCGTCCTGGTACAGTGCCGGGAGTCCACGTAGCGCTGCGGTCCTCTGGACGTCTCGCTAGGCTGGGAGCGGGTAACCTCCGAAGCCACGGGCGAGGGTCAGCCGGAGTCGACGTAGCGCTGCTGTCCTCTGGACGTCTCGCTAGGCTGGGAGCGGTGTAGCCTCCGAAGCCACGGACGACGGTCAGCCGGAGCCTGCGTTGCCCTGGCGTCCACGGGATGGTCGCGCTCCAGCAGTCAGTCTCGCTCACAGGCCGAGGTGCACCGGAAGGAGCACAACAGAAAGAAAGAGAAGAGGCCTGGGTGGCCAACTTCAGTCCAGTGGTCACCACACTAGGTCGCAACCTACCCCGCCCCATAGTGCTAGGCGTTTGCCAGTCCCGTAACTTAGCCCCGGACGTAACATTACCCAGTTACTCAGATAGGTCCTAACGACAGTACAACTTAACTAAGCAAACTAATAGACAATACGACAGGACAAGACAAGAACCTTAAATACTTCCCTAAACATATAAGACAAGACAAACACGCTACACACAGTGCACATATCAGCGGGTAAAGCAACCCAACCCTCCTCAGACCATCGGCCAGCCCCACACAGACGCCCACCCTCCCCACGCTCAACCAACGCGGAATGAATAAGACCGACCTAGGAGTAAGCGGTACCAACTTACCCGTCTGGCCTCACGAAACCCAGCAAGCAGTGGTCCCACTGCACTATGCTGCAACGACCGGGCGACGGTCAACAACAGTTGCCAGCGAAGACAACGTTAGAGCGACGAGCTCTTACAGGTAACGTCCTTCTAGACCAAGGGTGAATGGCGAAATGCGCTCAGCAGTGAACCGGGATTACGGGCTAGGTCTGGGTTGTGCACGGAACATACGGGACGGTATGACCCCACTAAAGACACGGGATACTGGAGCAACTCGCAGGACAAACACACGTGAAAACGGCATAAACAACACAACACAGGTCCAACGTACAGCAAACTCCGCCGCAGCGGTACTTTATTCACGGGGAACAAAAGGGGAAATAGACGGGTCGTGACAGTGTGTGTGTGTGTGTATACGCGCATGATTGAATTAACATACGTGGTTGGGCACAAGTTGGACCAGTCCAACCCTCAACACAGCCAGTTTCACATTCACCCGTCTGTTTGCTACAGATCCCAGTACCAGCGCAGTTTGTGCACGGTGAAAAACACGTGTCGCCAAAGAAACCAGGCACACAAGCTGTAAAGAATAACGAATAACATCAACATAAGATCAACATGACTGTGAGTCAGTCAGTCAGTCAGTCAGTCAGTCAGTCTCTCTGTCAGTCAATCTCTCTGTCTCTCTCTCTCTCATTTAACTTCTGTAGCGTTAGCTATGCTTTCACCACAAATGACGTAAAGATTATGTTGTATTGGAACTACACGCTTAGTTTTGGTGACGTCACTGAGCAACGTACGCTATGACGACTCCGCCATTACAGAATTACTTGAATAAGTAACTACTCTGTTATTTTCTTGGCTTTTTCATCGTTGCCCTGTCTTTGATATCACCCTACGTGGTGGAAGGACGTTAAACCCCCCCAAACACCCTGTTATTTTCTTAAACTGCCAGTTGTTTCTTTTGAGAGAAAGTGTAAGCTTAATGAAAGAGCACGTAGATTCGTTTGGCACTTACGCCCGACAGTATCATGTAATACTCTTTCGCAGTTTAGTCCTCATAGATACACACTGCAGAGAAGCTCACTAAACTATATCTGTAGCGTACCCGACAGCCACGACGACCCCACACCCGGGCGCAACAAATACACAACACCCATCCCTTGGTGACTGGAGACGAAAGACATCACAGTCAATGGTCTACTGTGCCCAAAGGATGGTGGTGGTTGTTTTTTTTGTTTTTTTTTTCTATCACTACCACCAGTTCCATGTGTATGTATACTGTATATTTGTGAAAAAATATAGTGTGTCCCTTGTTTGTTAGAGTTATGTCCCATTCGTTATTTGTTTGTCCTGGTGAGGGCACACACACACACACACACACACACACACACACACATATATATATATATATATATATATATATATATATATATATATTACGTTGCTTCTATTTTCGCCTGCAGTCAGTTTCGCTTCCTTTTCTTTGGGTTAGGTTTTGGTTACAAAAGTCAATTCACCTTGACATGCACCAGTCATTGGATCACATAACATCACGTTCTCACACCCTGTACTGCACGGCTTGCAACCTGCCTCTGGTGAATAGTGTCCAGGTGAGCAAACTGAAACAGTTACATGTATCATCTCATCATCAATGTGGCTCGCGTGGCTTGAAATCGTAACCAGAATGAAGATGGACTTTTCCCACAACCACTGCTACATGGACATAAAATGTTTCTTGTTATGGTGACTTGTTGTCTTAGCTATGTATCTCAGCTATGATTGGTGAAAGCAGACAAAAAATGCAGTTTTTCGCAACAAAGTAGTTTTCGCGAGAAAAGTCGATTTTGTCGCGAAAAACTGTTCTTTTTTTGCGAAAAAGCGGCAATTTCCTTTTTTCGCGAAGACATTTGATAGCGATTTTTTTCGCGAAAAACGTTTTTCTTCAGAAAAATGGACTTTTTCGCGAAAAAAGTTTTGTCGCGAAAAAACTGACTTTTTCGCGAAAAACATGCCTTGTTACGCGAAAAAACAGATTTCCGCATAAAAAGTCAGTTTTTTTGCGAAAAAGTCCATTTTTCTGAAGAAAAACTTTTTTCGCGAAAAAATCGCTTTTTACACGCTAGAAAACCTGTATTATGTTTGTTTGTTTGTTTGTAAAGAGCAGTCCAGGAACACACACACACACACACACACACACACACACACACACACACACACACACACACACACACACACACACACCTGTACAGTCCGGTTGTATCCACTGTGAACCACAGGTACAGTTCCCAATGACCGCATCACATGTTCCGTCACAGCCTGGTGCACACGGTAAAGAGCAGTTCTGGCCAAATGTGTCCGCTTCACACACTGTTAAAAAGACATATATTGTATCGAGTCACGGCGATTAAATGACAGCTTTGTTTGTAATGAGTGATGTTCACTTAGCTTTCAGACCTTCAAATGAAGAACTGCTGTGTTGGTTTAATAAGGTACACCATCCTGCACACACACACACACACACACACACACACACACACACACACACACACACACACACACACAGAGACACACACACACACACACACAGAGACACACACACACACGGCGGGGGGGGGGGGGGGCGAGAGAGAGAGAGAGAGAGAGAGAGAGATTGCTGACCCTGATCACAATATGGCGGTTGCCATCCCGTCCGACATGTACAGTATCCAGTCTGTCCGTGACACGTGTCACTACACCATGAGCCACACGGGATACAGGCCTCAGCGGTGGGGATGCCAGACACACTGTTGTTGTAGTAACCGACGGCACACACTAAAAAAACAAGAACTGGCTGCTGTACGGTCATTGTATTTCGCTTAAAAGATATGGGAACAAACACAAAATCTGCTTTGCCACTTTTTACAACAGACTGTGTATTTGGTCAGTATTTGCAACTCAGTCGTATCGGCAAATTGGTGACAATGACAATGACATATTATAATTATCAGTTATTGTAAAGAAAGTCCACAATATCAAGATTCAGGAAGAATCCAGAAAATTACTATTTCGAATGAGACGGATAAATCTTGATATTGTGCACTTTACGATAACTTTTGTATTGCAAGTGAAAGGGTTTTTTTCTCAAAGTTAAAAACTGCACAGCGATCTTGTTCGGCAGGTCTTGGCCTACACATCCTCTCTGTCACCTCACTCGGACTTACAAATACTGCCCTACGTCTGAAAATCAATTTATAATAGTTTTGTTTTCATCTCCACTATGAAACTGGTTTCAATATTTCAAATAAAAATGAAATAAGATCATAAAATTAAGATCTACTTCCCCCATGCTGTGTTTACAAGAGGAATATATGGGACGCCATTTACACCAACCGGCATTGCGGCTGAAACACGGTGTTGATCAGTACATCTCATTACTATTTATGTTTGGAAAATAGGAAACGTACGAACAAGTGCTTCAGCCTTTGAGCTTTGTTTGTGAAACCGGTATTCAGGTTTAAGCTCAGTTTTAAAAACCGAGTTTTGCTTTTAGCGAAAAGCTTCTCCACAAAGCAAGGCTGGTTTGGTACAAACGTTGTCCCATACGACGTTTGAATAGTTGTATTTGTATGGTTTATTCTTCTGCCGTTTGTCAGAATCTTACGTCGATGTGCTAAAAAAGCGACCTTGATGCCAGGAATGATTAGCCTACACACGACTTTCTGCATGGCGAGAACGTTCCTTAGACTAGGGAGGTCTATACCTACTTCCCTTCAAACCGGAAGCATGGTAGTATTCACTGACAGTTCCACGGTGTTTTCTAACGAGGTGTTTCGTATTTCTGTCTGTGGGGGGTATTTTTGTGCAGTGAGACAGTGTTATTCAGGGCGAGAGACAGATTTGCGATTTGTTCTGTTAGTAGGAGAAGTTTTGTGCAGGACACACTGCGTGTTCCATTGTCTCAGCGTTATCGGCGTGAACCTTGTGTTATGTGCTTGGCTTCTTGCTTATGCACAGTTTGTACGTATTTTTCGTCTGAGTGATTTCTGAGGTGGGTGTGTATTTGGGTGGTTAACGCCCTTTTCCACGACATACGGGTGATATCAAAGACGGGGCAACAATGAAAAAGCCAGCACAAATATTTGGCCCCAGGCGGGATACGAACTCACAACCCGAGCATAAGAAGTCCAACGCTCTACCATTCGGCCACCCCGGCTTCCCGAGCGATTTCAGAAATGATTTTGAAAGCAGGATACAGCAGGGAGAATCTAATGTTCATGGGTAAAAATACAATACGTCAAATTGGCTGTTTATCGGAATGACAAGGCCACTGATTTTATTTTATTTATTTATTTATTTATTTTTTTTGAAGAGGAGGCTTTTCCATCTCCGTTTCTGCCGGCATATGGCGAAGGCCGCTTTTGAACGGATCAAATTAGATCAGAACTTGCAACAGCGATGAGAAAACCAGTGTTCATGCTCCGGTTTAAGGTGTTTAGTTTTGTTGTTGTTGTTTTTGTACCTAGCCGCTTGGACAGAGACCTTGCCATTGGCAGGTATATCAACGTCCTTGCCCCTGGACGGTAAAGACGGCTTTTCACCATGAGATTCCACCAATCGCTGTCAGGATGAAATGAAAAACGAGCGGGGATATTGGCTGGCCGATAACTGGCAGTGATATCGTAGCATCGCTTAGTAGGCCTGCTGAGGCCTAAGCTTCGTGGATTGGATACACACCAAGGCCTGTTTAGCACATGTTTGTAGAGGTTTTGATCACGATTCCTCTATTTCAGGTGAATCCAATCGCCTGTAGGAAGTATTCTAAATTTTGAAGAACAATATTATATATATCAGCATTCAACAATTATTCATCAGTTAAGTCAATAAGTCGATAACTTACCTTCACAAGTTGCTCCGAACCATCCTTCTCTGCACGTACATTTCCCAGTGTCAAGATCACAAATCTCGTTACAACCCACACTACACGTCTGTTGACAATCACCGCCAAACTGTCCTGGGGCACACTCTGGTGCGACAAACAATGAACAAATATTCTTAGGAAAATAACACACAAACGAAACAAAACAAGTAATGTGGTGTTATTTGAATGGTACTGCAAGGAGACGGTTCGTCACATTACGACTGAAGAACTGCGGCTGATCGACATTGTGTTTACCATAGCAGCATTAGGGTGACTTCAATTTGACGCTTCACTGCCGAACTGTATAAAGCCTTTATCCGCATTACGGACGTACCCTGACATGTTGGCGCTTGCCACCCCGGTCTACAGGTACAGTTGCCAGTGACGTCATCACAAGAAGTGGTCACACACCCATCACCACACTTCAGACAGTCTGAGGGACCTGTAGCGGTGTTGCTGTAGTAACCGTCAGAACACGCTGTGGAACAGTCAAGTGTTGCATGTTACGATGGTGCCTGTCAGTAGTCACGTTACAAGAAAAGTAAGAAATAACAGTAAATAAGTGGATAACTGACTTGACTGTAATAACCCCTTTGTTGTCTGTAAGTGTACGTTATTCTTATTCGTTACTTTCTCTTTTCAAGCACAAGAGAATAGTAACAATAATATTTTTAAATAAAATGATTCAGTTGATACAAAGGACCGACAGTGAAATAACTACACTATGTTAGTGAAACGTCGCAAATGGGAAATAACCCTAACTAACCTGTTACAGTCAGTCACCTAACTCATAAGTCAAATCATAGGATCTACTCACCGTCACATTTTGTCCCACTCCAGCCTGTCTTACAGTTACACGCCCCGTCCTGTTTGTTACACGTGTTGGAACATCCTGCACTGCATGTCTCGCTACACGACGCGCCGTAATACCCGTCAGCACAAACTGTCACAGATATATAATTATACAACTACTCAAATTATATACATAGAGTGTTCACAATGAGGTGAGGTGTCCTTCGATTATGGAAAATACACCACACGAGTTTGTTAATTTCTGCGAGTTCTAGCAATTATCAATATCATTCGAAGGTAGAACATGGTAAATACATCGTTTGAAATACGTTACAGTAATAATCGTGTGATGGATGTAATGTGCTTGTTATTATAGTCACCAACGATTTCCGACGATAACCTTTGATGGAGTAAATGTCGTATTAACGGGGAAACGTTCCTAATTCATTTTATGACAGTCGGGCTTCTCAGTTTCCCCGTTACTTCATAAGTGAAATTAGAAGTGAAAACGCGAGCTGAAAAAATAGTAAAGTATCACAATTAGCCTAAAATTTACCGTCGAAATGCCTCAAATGACAATGACGTAAAAGGTGATCACCCTCAGTAACTGACGTTCGCTTATTAGCCTATATAATTATAAAACCTTCATGAGACAGCAAGATGTGACGTCAGTGAATGACGTGAAAGTATTATCCTATTAATATTGAAGGGACTTTGATGGTTTACAAAAAAAGAAAAAAAAAGGGAAAAAAAAAAAAAAAAGACACACACACACACACACACACACACACACACACACACACACACACACACACACACACAACGAACCGTGAAAATGTCGATTTTGGCTTATTTTGCTCACGCCGAGAACGAAACGGAAAAGCTGAGAACATATGAGGTCACATATGAGGTCACAAAGCCAGGAACAACTTTGTCTCTTTGATAGATACCCGGAAGGGGCTCCATAAAACTGTTACTGTCTGCATTACCACACGTACTACACTATTACACCAACACAATTTCATAGAGAACCCACTGCGCACGTGCTGTTCTTGCTGGAAATCTCTTGAAGGACAAGGAAGATGGTTGCATGCTTTGTATTGTAGTCTAATAATCTACAGTTTCATATAAATACTTGGACTCACCATCACATTTTGTGCCCTCCCATCCAGTTCTGCACGGCGAGCACGTTCCCCCGTTCTTATTACAGGCTGTGTCCCGACACCCGGCACTACATCTATACTGACAGTTTGGTCCGTAACGTCCTGATATACACGCTGTATCACACACACACACACACACACACACACACACACACACACACACACACACACACACAGAGTCGTGTTATGAATGTAGTGTTAGGTAATGCCTGCCTAACAGTCGGGAAGAGTAAAATACAGGCCTAACTCCTCGTCATACAAGTTCGGCTGATTAGCGTGTGCCGCGCGAACGAACCACGTGGCGTGCATGCACTGTGGACGATTTGGCAAACTGGCAATCGCCAGTCTCATAATGACTAGTGGTGTCTTAAGTAGAGACTCATGTTGACACATGTTCACCCTGTGCAACATGAACACATTAATGTTTTGCCGAATTCGTATGAACGAGCTAATGACAAAACGACCTAAAACAGCTGAAATACATTCTTACCTATGCATTAAAGAAATGGCCCAAGTTCGAATTTCTGGCTACATGTACAGTAACGACTGGATAATTATATGAGACAATCACTTACCGTCACATTTTGTGCCAGTCCACCCTTCCCGACAACTACACGTCCCGTTCTGTTTGTTACACGGGTTGGAACATCCTGTACTGCATGTGTTGCCACACGACGCGCCGTAATACCCGTCAGCACACACTGTCAACAAAACGTTCCAGTCACAGAAAAGAATATATTATACTCTCATCCAAAATAAACTTGACAACTGGTACAGTACACAAGAAAATATTCACAGGTCACAATTTGTGGAGAGTAGGTCGCAGTACAGCAGAAGAAGGTGCAAACTGTTCAGTCCATATTTGGCAATGCCACTCTCAGCCGCATCCAACCAAAATCTGACAGTCCGCTGTTTCTAGCCGTGCAGGTTCTTATTTTACGAAGGAAAACTGGTAATCTGACTAATACCAATGTCAGGTAGTGTCATAAGATTATACGGACGTTAATGAGGTTATAGAAAGGCAACCACAAAACAACGTCAATAAACTTTAGTCAGCTAAGCTTTTGGGATTTCTAGTTCTAATTTCTAATTTATAACTAGTTTAGGATATATATATATATATATATATATATAAGCTGGCCGCTCACCGTCACATTTGTCTCCACTCCAGCCTGTCTTACAGCTACACGTCCCGTCCTGTTTGTTGCACATGTTAGAACATCCTGTACTGCATGTCCCACTACACGACGCGCCGTAATACTTGCCAGGACACACTGTCACAAATGTATTAATTATTGCTTTCAGGTTCAATTCCATTTTATGACTGTTGTTTTATTCCTATTTTTATAGATCTTATTTTTTAAATAAAATTTATCATTTGAACAACATACTGCAGAGCTTAGATAGTACACAGACAGCAGTGGTCATTATTACTCGTTACATCATTTCACTGATGTCGGTGGTGTTATCGCTGGAAGCCTTTCGTAACACATAGGAAAAAGGTCGCTTGCTTTGTATGGTAGTCGAATGATGGTCTTTTGGTATGTGGGTGTGGTAATGCTTAGGCCCTGACGTTAGGTCGAGTCATTTGGAACAGCCTGCCTGCCCATGTTCGCCATGCAGTGTCAACGGACTCATTTCTTCCAGCAGTATTATACAGACTAACCTCTCTATCACCACTCTTACCATCAATGCTTTATTTGTCAACGGTAAAAGACATTGGTCCAGTGGTCCAGTTTTCATTCTTGCCGTTGCTAATGCTACACACACACACACACACACACACACACACACACACACACACACAAACTATCTATCTATCTACGTCCGCTCACACTGCCGACACGACATACAAAAGGATATAGGTATCAAATGCAAAACACATGAGAGGTAAAAGGTACAGTATATAAGCAACACATGCACGTGACAGTATATAGGTATCAAAACACACACACACACACACACACACACACACACACACACACACACACACACTATTCATGTACCAACATGAGTGGTCGGATGCATGGTGTTGTTTACGTAAGTGGCTGCGAAGTTCGAACCCGCATACATCAGATGTTTGAAGAGGCTGCTCTTAAAGGAAGAGAGTGTTTTGGCGTTTCTAATATGGATGGGAAGTGTATTCCAAAGTGCACTCCCAGAAAAAGTTAAACTCGTTTTGTAAAGATCTATTCTAGGGCGAGGAACCCTCAGGTATAGCCCTAGTCTGGAATGATGGGACATTAGTTCTGAAGCTAGACATCTAAGGTATGGTGGACTTAATTCCTTGAACATTTTGTATACAAGGACACCCTTATTAAACCGAAAATGTTGTTTTAAGGGGGGTATTTCTAGCGCATGGAGTTTTTGATCTGTTGACAGTGCTGGGTTTGGTAAGATCAGCTTTGCAGCTCTTCCGTGCAAAGAGTTCAGCCTCTTCAAATGAACGTCACCTGAACCATCCCATACTGTCGAGGAATAATCAATGTGAGACTTAATGTGGGCGTTGTAAAACATTCTACGAGTCTCAGTGGTAGTGATGGACTTCAACCTGGACAATAAGTAGAGATTTTTGGATTTTTGGATTTAAACTTTGATTTAGACGTTGACTGACGACCTCAATCTTTTTATCAGGGGTATGGATAGTTGTATCATCGGCAAACATGTCACAAGTGATCTCACTAGTAAAATGGAAAGGAAGATCATTTATGAATATACAAAATAGCAAAGGTCCTAAGACGGAGCCCTGGGGAACGCCATATTTTACTAAACCTTCATTAGAGTAACATCCATTTAGCAGTACTTTCTGTCTTCTCTCCACTAAGTATGATTCAAAAAATGGTATAGCACTAGAATTACAAAGATACTGACGTAGTTTTGTCAGTAGTACAGAGTGATTTACTAGGTCAAACGCTTTCTTGAAGTCGAGGAAAATTGTTCCAGTAATTTCTGATTTGTTAATAGAAGTTAGCCATGTGTCTACTAATCTGGATAAGGCGGTATGGCATGAGTGTCCAGGGCGGAATCCGGACTGAAATGAGTAAAGCAGTCCACGTTTTTCTAGATACTGAAGAAGGTGTTTGTGGACATGCCTTTCTAGTGGCTTTGATAAAGTTGAAAGGAGAGAGATAGGTCGGAAGTTGTTGACATCCGTGAGATCCTTTGTTTTAGGTAGGGGGATTACTTTGGCAGTTTTAAACTCAACTGGGAAGGCGTTATGCTGTATACAAAGGTTATATATGTATGTAATGGATTCGACAATATACGGGAGAGACAACTTTAGGACTTTAGGGCTTATTTCGTCTTCTATGGACGATTTTTTATTTTTCGTTGAACTAATAAGTTTCCCTACCTCGTGCACTGCTAGAGGGGGTATACAAAATAGAGACGTTCCAGCTGTTCTTTGTTGACAGAAGTTAAGTAATGATTGGGGGCAAGTATAGGGAGGGGAATCATCGCTAGAAGGAACAAGCGATTCTGTTACAGAAATAAAATGATTGTTGAAAGTATCTGCGGTGATGTTTGAGGGGATGGCTTCCGATTTCTTATTGCTACCTGTAGTGACTAAGTTTACGGCACGCCATACCGAGGATGCGTCTTTTCCGTCTCTTATTGTACGATCACATAGATCCCGTTTAGCTTTCCTGACCATATTCTTCACACGATTTCTTTGCTTTTTGTAATCACAAAAATGTTTCTCTTCTTTTAGCTTGTCCCTATATTTCATTGCCTGAATGATTTCCTGAGTGATCCAAGGAGATAAAGTGTTATTTTTTTTACTCGTTTTCGCTGTATCGGGGCATGCCTATCAAGCACACTGCTAAACAAACTATACCACTTTGAGACAGCTGATTGAGGATCAGTTTCATTGTAAACATGAGCGAAAGGAGTGCTGTGTAGTTCAGCAAGGAATGCTGCTTCATTAAACTGCTTGAAAGATCTGTGAGTGACTGTTGTGTGTCCACCCTTGTTGTTGATTGGAAGTGCCGATGACCACGAGCAAACAACAGGATAGTGATCACTAACACTTAGATTACCAGCCTGCACACCCGAGACAGTATCAGGTCGGTTAGAATAAAAATGGTCGATGAGGGTTGATGTGGATGCGGTGACTCTTGTAGGAGATTTGACTAACTGGTGAAGACCTAGCAAATTAATCGTACAATCCCATGCTGCATGCGGTTTAAACATATCACTATTAAAATCGCCCATTACAATTACGTCATTGTCAGGTAATCCTACATTTTCAACTTTGTGCAAAAAATCATCATACCAATCGAAATTGGCAGCGGGGTTACGGTACATGAAACTAACAAACAATGGCCGAGTTTTGTGGCTTTTTACTTCTAACCATAAACATTCCACATCTGGAGTCTCTAAATCCTGACGCCTGTGAACTAAATGTTGGATGGAGTGATGTATATATGTTACAGTGAATTTGTGTAATCAGGGATTTCATGAAATCCCTGAAATTTTCAGTAAGTTCATGTACTTACTGTTTCACTCGGGGATTTCATGAAATCCCTAAAATTTCCAGGGATTTCAGGAAATCCCTAAGTTTTTGTCATGGTTTTTACACTATCTTACTGGCTGAGTTTAGTGAATTTGTGTAAGATCAGACAACTGGTGCCTAGATCCTGAAAAAAAAGATAACAAGTGCAGAACTGCCTAGACCCTGAAATTTCACTCATAGCAGCAGCTCACCACAGCATTCTCATCATGTGACAACTCAGTACACAACCAGTAATTTCTTTTGACTGATGAAAACTGTTCACGAGGGTACACTAACACTGCGGTATGCTACATGTACTTACAACTGCCTACCACACCACAGCAAGCATGTCTCAATCCGAAGAGATTTTCAAAGCAGAGTTATTTGCACGCTACCAAACACACCACAAATATCTTATTCCAAAAGAAGAATACTACAAACTGGTGGAGAGTGTGAAATCTGCTGCTGATGGTGGTCAGAAAAAGAGCAGAAATGACTACTATCTCCTGACCAACTAAGTTTGCTACACTGTCCTGGTTATTTTTGCATGGCTCATGTTAGGCTAGTTTGCTGCTTTTGTTTTGCTTGGCGGAGACAGGGAAGGACTAAAAAAAACCAACAACGGCAGGTGAGGGGGGGGGGGGGGGGAGCAGAGGCTCGAAAATTCAAACAACGGGGGTGTGCGATTATTTTCACTACTCCATTTTAGTCAATAAATACCTTTCATCTGAGGGGATCTATTCCGTCATTTCCAGTATTTGTAGACTGTGACAACATTTTCAGCACCAAGAATAGGAGGGGGCAAACGGATACTCTGCCCCCCCCCCCCCCACCCCCACAATCTGTCAGACTTATCAAGAGGAGCAGAAGCTTGAGGCTCTGTGTGTGTGTGTGTGTGTGTGTGTGTGTGTGTGTGTGTGTGTGTGTGTGTGTGTGTGTGTGCGCGCGCGCGCGCACGTATGCGGGAGTGTGTGTGTGTGTGTGTGTGTGTGTGTGTGTGTGTGAGAGGTGGGTTGGTGGGGTGACTTGTTTACCCTTAGTGTGGGATTATAATAGCGTTTATTGTGGTTTTCTTTTTGAGGTATGAGATTCTTTTGTGTGGGGACGTGGAAAAGCTTATCAGAAAACGCAGCAGTCCAGATGAAATTCCTCTTTACTTGGTCACTATCGAGGAAACATTTGATGTCATCAAACGTGCTCACATCTCCACTGGCCACGGTGGGCGTGACAGAATGATTAAAGAATTACAACGCAAGTATGCGAACATCACGACGCCATGTGTGGAATTATTCAAGTCCCTTTGTGAGGAGTGTCAGAAGAAAAGAAAGAGGCCGATAACCAAAGGCGTTGTGGTTCGACCCATTCTCAGCAAAGAGTTTGCATCCAGAGGCCAGGTTGACTTGATAGACATGCAAGCCATGTCACGTGCTGATTTCAAATGGATCATGGTGTACCAGGACCATCTTACCAAATTTTGTATTCTCCGACCTCTGACAAGCAAACGTCCTTCAGAAGTTGCGATGCACCTGATGGACATCTTTCTTATGTTTGGTGCCCCAGCCATTCTTCAAAGTGACAATGGCTCAGAGTTCACGGCGCATGTGATCACAGAACTGAAGGATGTCTGGCCAGAGCTCACTATTGTTCACGGGAAGCCGCGTCATCCCCAAAGTCAAGGTTCTGTAGAACGTGCAAATGGTGACATCAAGGATATGCTGGTAGCATGGCTAGCTGACAACAATACTCAAGACTGGGCTTCAGGTATCAGGTGAGTGAGTGAGTGAGTTTTTAGGGCTTAAAGCCGCGCAAGCCACAAAGACTAATTCGCGGCTGAGTGTGCCTGCACTACATGAAAAAAAACAAAAATGTAACGTTGGACAAAGGATGCAAACTGGTCTACGGGGCAATATAAACCTAGGACATGCAGGAGACGCTGCGCCTTCATGGTAATTTCTCGAACTCCCGGTTACAAAAAAAGCGTAGAAAACAAATGACAATTTCAACTAGGTAAAACAAAGATAAATACTAAACGCATATACAGCAAATATTGCAACTTATCATCTCCTAGGCGCAATAAACCAATTCGCAGCATATGCCCAACATCACTTATTCCTAACCACTGGTAGTGCAGACGTAAGTGAGGGGTTAAAAAGAAGAAATATAGATGAAAGGGCCGAACTCAGAAATCAGCTGAGAGAAGAGAGGAAGGACAGAGCGGCTAAATTCGGGAGGTTTTAAAGAGAAAGATACAGGTGAATGGGCTGGTGAGGAGTAGACAGAGAGGTAGGAAGGAAAATTCCTTAGTTGCCAATGAAGACAACATGCCTGGGAGGCAGTTGGAGAACAGACCGCTCCAACACGGAACCTCCCCGCCGTGAGGCGGTTTGGGAAAACAACGCACCAGAGAGGGGTGCGTTGTGAAGGTCTTCAACATGACGGGTGTTCAGCAGCACCAGCAGGGCGCTGCGAACAAAGCCCGCCAGGGTGAAGACCAGGTTAGGGGAATCCAGTGAAGTCGGCCTTCAGAAATGACCCTCAGATGTCTCACTGGACCAAGGGTCAGCAGACACCCGCTTACTGACCTCCCCCCGGAGGAGACTTTAAGAGAGCAAAAGACAGGTGAATGGACCGAGGGAGGCAGAAATAAGAGTAAAGAAAGAGCAAAAGGGGTGGGCAAGCTTGGCGAAATCAGCCCCGCCGCGTGAAGGCGAGCCCATGGGGCCCTTCAGGTATCAAGTTCGTGCAGTTCCAAAAGAACTCAGCTCACCATTCAGGAATAAAGTGTTCCCCATACTCTGCAATGTTTGGCTGTGAGGCTCGCGTGGGACTAACTTCTTCCTCCTTGCCTCAGGAAGTGGTCTCCAGGTTGGAGAGTGAAGATGATCTCCAGGCTGTTGTTCAGACACATGCCACGCCTGCTTCCACCAGCACCGCTACTGTGACTGATGTTCAAGCAACGATAGAAGTCGCAAGTGATAATACCTCAGACAGTCCTTCCAGCAATGTTGTGGAACTCCAAGAAGATATGTCTGATAGTCAGGAACCCGTCGGCTCGCTCGCTGTGTCCGAAGAAAGTCTAGATGCTCACACTACCCACATCAAGAGACGCCGTGCTAACGCATATGCTGCGCAGATGTCACAGGCTGAAAGGATGGTAAAACGAAGCCGTGTTGATCTTAAAGCCGGTGAACCAGGAGACAATGTTGCCATTCCCATTCCCTCAGTGGATCGTGGTAGGGGTGACCCGCGTAACATTCTGGGTATTATTGTAAACAGAGATTTGGACACCGATCTGTACAGAATTGCGGTGAAAGCTGGCGTGCTGAGCGGCCAGTACTCCAGAAATCAGTTTGACTTGTGCCCTCAGCGTCTGCTGTCAGAGCAGGATGTAGACCAAGAAAAGACTGTATCCTTGCGGTCTGCTGTTCGTGTTCAGTCGGCTTCGGGTGGACAAGGGTTCACCAAGTGCAACTGTAACGGTGTCAAGAAATGCCAGACAAATCGTTTAAAAGCCAAACTGAATTGCAACTCGCGATGCCATGGAAGTCTCACATGTGCCAACAAGTGACTTGCGTGTTTTATAACTTTTAATGTATGACCTGTGCGCAAAATGAACTCGCTTGTTTTATCATTTTTTTAACTGTTGTTGTCGTACACGTATGAGTTGCGCGAAATGAACTTGCACATTTTATTTCTTTTACTGTAACTATCTTACATACATACATATTGGTTGCGCGAAACATACTTATATTTTTTCTTTTACTGTGAGAGCTTGTATGTTTTGTTTTGTTTTATACTGTGGCTATCTCATATGTAGAGTTCCGTCAGATGCACTTGCATGTATTTTTTTTTATTTTCACTGTTATTATCTCAAATGTTTGAGTTGTTCGAGATGTACCTCAATGTGTTTACTTTCTTTACCATGTGTGTCATAAGAAAAACACAAAAGATGAGTTGAACGAGATGCACTGCTGTGTTCGACTTAAGAAAATTAAGGGTCAGTGATTTCCTGAAATCCCTGGCCTTTGAAATCAGGGATTTCCTGAAATCCCTGGAAATTTTAGGGATTTCATGAAATCCCCGAGTGAAACAGTAAGTACATGAACTTACTGAAAATTTCAGGGATTTCATGAAATCCCTGATTACACAAATTCACTGTAACATATAGACAGCAAGACCTGTCTGACCAGAGGAGCATGGATCACGGCGAACCAGGGAAAAGTTGGGGACACTGATGGCTTCATCGCTTATGTTGGGGTTTAGACGCGTCTCACTAAAACCAAACAGATGGAATGGTTCAGGGTGGTTCAGATACAGACACACATCAGACATCTTAATAAACAAATGATAAACATTCAAGTGGCCTAGACGTAAATCGTTACGCAGTTTGAATCGAGGCATGGTAGGTATATTGAATGTAAAATAAAAATAAAAATAATATCAGTAACGGAAGTAAAAGAAGGAGACAATCAACAAAATGTATGCACAAGGAAATTGATACCCACGGATATGCAGAAGAGAAGGATAAATCCAGAGAAACTCGCACTACAGTCGGGTACGGCTAGGTAGGTAGTATCCGTGGGGTAGGAGTAATCCGATAAGTGTACAGAGAGAGAGAGAGAGAGAGAGAGAGATGATGATGATGATGATGAAACTTTATTTCTCAACGGTAAAAGTTTTGACAGAAAGTACGTCAGTTTGCAAACTTGCCGTTGCTAATACTACGAAAGATTAGAAATAAGAATAAAAAGACATAAGAAGAGAGACAACAAAATTGAAGAAAATACATCTGGAACAAGAGAACACACACACACACACACACACACACACACACACACACACACGCGCGCGCGCGCGCGCGTACACACACTGTGTCAAGGTCAAACATTTGTAGTTCCATCTGGAACTGAGCGTGCCTGGAACATCAAACATGCATGCATAGAGAGAAAAAAAAACAACAACAAAAAACAGTGAGTCCATCACGCGATCTGAGTAGGAATACGCATTATGGTGAGCATCAATTTGCAAATACTAGTTCGCACTACAGACAGTCAAACAAATACCGTCGTAATAATGCTTTAAATGTTTTTAGAGAAGTTGCTGACTTTATAGGCATCGGAGGTGAGTTCCACAGTGATGCTCCAGCAAATGTGAGACTAGTTTTGTAAAGGTCAATACGAGGTAGGGGTAACGTCAAAATACCGTTCCTCGAGGTCCGTCCACAGTCGTGCCGTGAGGTAAAGAAAGATGATAAGTATTGCGGAGCTGAGTCGTTTAGAATTTTGTGCATTAAAACACATTGTATATGAGCTGTTGTTGAAGGGGGAGTATACCAAGTTTCTTCATTTTATCGATAGTCGGGATAGGTCCCGGCGAAACCATTTTAACGGCTCGTTTATAAAGTGAATTTAGCCTTTTTCTGTGTAGTTCACCACATCCGTCCCACACAGTTGAAATATAATCAATGTGTGATTTGATATGGGCGGAGAAGAAAAGTTTACGACTATTAGAGAGAGAGAGAGAGAGAGAGAGAGAGAGAGAGCTTACATGATCAGTTCGCCGTGCAGAGTCAACGGACTCTTTTAAAGTCGCTTTAAAGTCTCATTTCTTCCAGCAGTATTATACAGACTAACCTCTCTATCACCACCCTTACCATCATTGTCATTTTAGGATGTCGTGTTAGGATGTATCATAGCTGTGTATGTAACGTGTATGTGACGTGTATTTCATGTGTATGTAATGTGACGTATTTCATGTGTATGTATTACCACCCTACTATTGTGAGGCGCCCAGAGATCCAGCAGGAAGTTGGGCGCCAGACAAGTTATTATTATTACAAACAAAACACAAACAAAAGGCACAGCCACGTTCGTAACAACCACACGAGTTTGTTGATTTCGACCGAAAAACTGCGAGTTTTATCAATTATCAATATCATTCGAAGGTAGAACATAGTAAACACAATCGTTTGTAATACGTCACAGTAACAGTCTTATGCATTGGTATAGTGTGCTTCTTATTATAGTCACCAACGATTTCTGACGATAACTTTTGATGGAGTAACTGACGTATTAAAGGGGAAACGTAGTTCAAGTCCTGGCCTAGTGACCTAATTCATTTTATGACAGTCGGGCTTCTCAGTTTTGCTTTCTTCATAAGTGAAACTTGAAGTGAAAGCACGAGCTGAAAAAATAGCAAAGTATCACAATTAGCCTAAAATTTACCGTCGGAAAGCCTCACGTGACAATCACGTAAAAGATGATCACCCTCAGTAATTGACGTGCGCTTATTAGCCTATATAATTATAAAACCTTCATGAGACAGCAAGACGTGACGTCAGTGAATGACGTGAAAGTATTATTTTATTGTTACAATATTGGAGGGACTTTGATGGTTTACAAAAAAGAAAGAAAGAAAGAAAAAGATAAAAAAAAACAACACCCAAACACACACACACACACACACACACACACACACAGAGTCGCGTTGTGCATACAGTGTTAGGTGATGCCCGCCTAACAGTCTCCAAGAATGATATAATTATAACTCAACGTCCTACAAGTTCGGCTGATTAGCGTGTGCCGCGCGAACGAACCACGTGGCGTGCATGCACTGTGGACGATTTGGCAAACTGGCAATCGCCAGTCTCATAATGACTAGTGGTGTCTTAAGTAGAGACTCATGTTGACACATGTTCACCCTGTGCAACATGAACACATTAATGTTTTGCCGAATTCGCTGAACAAGCCACTGTGAAAATGTCTTTGAAACAACTGACATTTTTACCTATGCATTAAAGAAATGGCCCAGGTCCGAATTTCTGGCTATATGTACAGTAACGATTGGATAATTATATAAGACAATCACTCACCGTCACATTTTGTCCCACTCCACCCTTGCCAACACCTACACGTCCCGTCCTGTTTGTTACACGGGTTGGAACATCCTACACTGCATGTGTTGCCACACGACGCGCCGTAATACCCGTAAGCACACACTGTCAACAAAACGTTCCATTCACAGAAAAGAATATACTCTCATCCAAAATAAACTTGACAACTGGTACTGTCACGGATGCGTGACTTAGGGTAACTCATGTGCCGGTATGATTTCCGTATGACGGGTTGGTATGATTTCCGTATGCATCGTAACTATGTACTGTGTGGCACACGTGCCTTACTTTCTACACGAGCCACGCATGTATCCCTTAGTGAAGGTTTTACACGAGACATTTGTGTAATATGCTGACCTGTCCGTTTCCCTTGTCAAACTGAAGTCGATACAGATCCACTTTTTACACGTGATGCAGGTGTATCCTGTGCGGTACTCACCCTATTGGTATAAAAACCATCCTGATTCACTTGCTATTCGCATTTGGCCCGGTAGTACCGACACGGCCGTTCCAGAGATGGCACGTATTTTCGTCCGTTGTCTTTATGGTCTACCGTCTGTAACCCCTCGCTTCTTGCATATGGAGGGGTTCTAGCCCGAGTGGCTTTTTCGGGAGCCAGTAGCTGCCCTCTAGACCCTTGTCGTGTGGAGGATTTCATGGCCCTGCGACGACTGAAGGGGTGAGAACCTGACTGCCCGTATCCGGGATTCAGCGTGGGTTCTGGTCCGCAAGAGCATCAGCTGTTGTGATGCTGTTGTAGAGCTGCCGAGCCAGTTCTATTTTCTGCCGCCTGTGGTATTGTCTGCGGCTTGTGAACTGCACATCTGCACGTCTGCGCGCTTGACCATCGTTGGAGGTACCATCACCAACACAATGTCATAGAGAACCCACTGCACACGTACTGTTCTTGCTGGAAATCTCTTGAAGGACAACGAAGATGGTTGCATGCTTTGTATTGTAGTCTAATAATCTACAGTTTCATATAAATACTTGGACTCACCATCACATCTTGTGCCATCCCATCCAGTTCTGCACGGCGAGCACGTCCCCCCGTTCTTATTACAGGCTGTGTCCCGACACCCGACACTACATGTATCCTGACAGTTTGGTCCGTAACGTCCTGATATACACGCTGTATCACACACACACACACACACACACACACACACACAGAGTCGTGTTATGAATGTAGTGTTAGGTAATGCCTACCTAACAGTCGGGAAGAGTAAAATATAGGCCTAACTCCTCGTCCTACAAGTTCGGCTGATTAGCGTGTGCCGCGCGAACGAACCACGTGGCGTGCATGCACTGTGGACGATTTGGCAAACTGGCAATCGCCAGTCTCATAATGACTAGTGGTGTCTTAAGTAGAGATTCATGTTGACACATGTTCACCCTGTGCAACATGAACACATTAATGTTTTGCCGAATTCGTATGAACGAGCTAATGACAAAACGACCTAAAACAGCTGAAATACATTCTTACCTATGCATTAAAGAAATGGCCCAAGTTCGAATTTCTGGCTACCTGTACAGTAACGATTGGATAATTATATAAGACAATCACTTACCGTCACATTTTGTCCCAGTCCACCCTCCCCGACAACTACACGTCCCGTCCTGTTTGTTACACGGGTTGGAACATCCTGTACTACATGTGTTGCCACACGACGCGCCGTAATACCCGTCAGCACACACTGTCAACAAAACGTTCCATTCACAGAAAAGAATATACTCTCATCCAAAATAAACTTGACAACTGGTACTGTACACAAAAAAACTATTCACAGGTCACAATGTTTGGAGAGTAGGTCGCATTACAGCAGAAGAAGGTCAAACTGTTCAGTCCATATTTGGAAAAGCCACTCTAAGCCGCATCCAACCAAAATCTGACAGTCCGCTGTTTCTAGCCGTGCAGGTTCTTATTTTACGAAGGACGACTGGTAATCTGACTAATACCAATGTCAGGTAGTGTCATAAGATTACACGGACGTTAATGAGGTTATAGAAAGGCAACCACAAAATAACGTCAATAAACTTTAGTCAGCTAAGCTTTTGGGATTTCTAGTTCTAATTTCTAATTTATAACTAGTATAGGATATATATATATATATATATATATATATATATATATATATATATATATATATATATATATATATAAGCTGGCCGCTCACCGTCACATTTGTCTCCACTCCAGCCTGTCTTACAGCTACACGTCCCGTCCTGTTTGTTGCACATGTTAGAACATCCTGTACTGCATGTCCCACTACACGACGCGCCGTAATACTTGCCAGGACACACTGTCACAAATGTATGAATTATTGCTTTCAGGTTCAATTCCATTTTATGACTGTTGTTTTATTCCTATTTTTATAGATCTTATTTTTTAAATAAAAATTATCATTTGAACAACATACTGCAGAGCTTAGATAGTACACAGACAGCAGTGGTCATTATTACTCGTTACATCATTTCACTGATGTCGGTGGTGTTATCGCTGGAAGCCTTTCGTAACACATAGGAAAAAGGTCGCTTGCTTTGTATGGTAGTCGAATGATGGTCTTTTGGTATGTGGGTGTGGTAATGCTTAGGCCCTGACGTTAGGTCCAGTCATTTGGAACAGCCTGCCTGCCCATGTTCGCCATGCAGAGTCAACGGACTCATTTCTTCCAGCAGTATTATACAGACTAACCTCTCTATCACCACTCTTACCATCAATGCTTTATTTGTCAACGGTAAAAGACATTGGTCCAGTGGTCCAGTTTTCATTCTTGCCGTTGCTAATGCTACACACACACACACACACACACACACACACACACACACACACACTATCAATCTACGTCCGCTCACACTGCCGACACGACATACAAAAGGATGCAAAACACATGAGAGGTAAAAGGTACAGTATATAAGCAACACATGCACGTGACAGTATATAGGTATCAACACACACACACACACACACACACACACACACACACACACACACACTATTCATGTACCAACATGAGTGGTCGGATGCATGGTGTTGTTTACGTAAGTGGCTGCGAACCCGCATACATTAGATGTTTGAAGAGGCTGCTCTTAAAGGAAGAGAGTGTTTTGGCGTTTCTAATATGGATGGGAAGTGTATTCCAAAGTGCACTCCCAGAAAAAGTTAAACTGGTTTTGTAAAGATCTATTCTAGGGCGAGGAACCCTCAGGTATAGCCCTAGTCTGGAATGATGGGACATTAGTTCTGAAGCTAGACATCTAAGGTATGGTGGACTTAATTCCTTGAACATTTTGTATACAAGGACACCCTTATTAAACCGAAAATGTTGTTTTAAGGGGGGTATTTCTAGCGCATTGAGTTTTTGGTCTGTTGACAGTGCTGGGTTTGGTAAGATCAGCTTTGCTGCTCTTCTGTGCAAAGAGTTCAGCCTCTTGAAATGAACGTCACCTGAACCATCCCATACTGTCGACGAATAACCAATGTGAGACTTAATGTGGGCGTTGTAAAACATTCTACGAGTCTCAGTGGTAGTGATGGACTTCAACCTGGACAATAAATAGAGATTTTTGGAGACGAGTTTACAGACATTGCTGATGTGCTGCTGCCACTGAAATTGATTATCAACAGTTAGCCCGAGCAAGCGATGCTGAGCTACCTGTTCAATCTGTTTGCCGTTGATGGACAGGTTTAAGGACAGGGGGGCCAGCTGGTGTTTTTGGCGCGTGGCAAGCACCATGCACTCGGTTTTAGATGGGTTCAGTACCATTGCATTTGTAGCACACCAGCTTGAAACTTCATGTAAACTTTGATTTAGACGTTGACTGACGACCTCAATGTTTTTATCAGGGGTATGGGTAGTTGTATCATCGGCAAACATGTCACAAGTGATCTAAGTAGTAAAATGGAAAGGAAGATCATTTATGAATATACAAAATAGCAAAGGTCCTAAGACGGAGCCATGGGGAACGCCATATTTTACTAAACCTTCATTAGAGTAACATCCATTTAGCAGTACTTTCTGTCTTCTCTCCACTAAGTATGATTCAAACAATGGTATAGCACTAGAATTACAAAGATACTGACGTAGTTTTGTCAGTAGTACAGAGTGATTTACTAGGTCAAACGCTTTCTTGAAGTCGAGGAAAATTGTTCCAGTAATTTCTGATTTGTTAATAGAAGTTAGCCACGTGTCTACTAATCTGGATAAGGCAGTATGGCATGAGTGTGCAGGGCGGAATCCGGATTGGAATGGGTAAAGCAGTCCACGTTTTTCTAGATACTGAAGAAGGTGTTTGTGGGCATGCCTTTCTAGTGGCTTTGATAAAGTTGAAAGGAGAGAGATAGGCCGGAAGTTATTGACATCCGTGAGATCCTTTGTTTTAGGTAGGGGGATTATTTTGGCAGTTTTAAACTCAACTGGGAAGGCGTTATGCTGTATACAAAGGTTATATATGTATGTAATGGATTCGACAATATACGGGAGAGACAACTTTAGGACATTAGGGCTTATTTCGTCTTCTCCGGACGATTTTTTATTTTTCATTGAACTAATAAGTTTCCCTACCTCGTGCACTGCTAGAGGGGGTATACAAAATGGAGACGTTCCAGCTGTTCTTTGTTGACAGAAATTAAGTAATGATTGGGGGCAAGTATAGGGAGGGGAATCATTGCTAGAAGGAACAAGCGATTCTGCTACAGAAATAAAATGATTGTTGAAAGTATCTGCGGTGATGTTTGAGGGGATGGCTTCCGATTTCTTATTGCTACCTCTAGTGACTAAGTTTACGGCAGGCCATACCGAGGATGCGTCTTTTCCGTCCCTTATTGTACGATCACATAGATCCCGTTTAGCTTTCCTGACCATATTCTTCACACGATTTCTTTGCTTTTTGTAATCACAAAAATGTTTCTCTTCTTTTAGCTTGTCCCTATATTTCATCGCCTGAATGATTTCCTGAGTGATCCAAGGGGATAAAGTGGGTTTTTTTTTGTTTTTTTTTACTCGTTTTCGCTGTATCGGGGCATGCCTATCAAGCACACTGCTAAACAAACTATACCACTTTGAGACAGCTGATTGAGGATCAGTTTCATTGTAAACATGAGCGAAAGGAGTGCTGTGTAGTTCAGCAAGGAATGCTGCTTCATTAAACTGCTTGAAAGATCTGTGAGTGACTGTTGTGTGTCCACCCTTGTTGTTGATTGGAAGTGCCGATGACCACGAGCAAACAACAGGATAGTGATCACTAACACTTAGATTACCAACCTGCACACCCGAGACAGTATCAGGCCGGTTAGAATAAATGTGGTCGATGAGGGTTGATGTGGATGCGGTGACTCTTGTAGGAGATTTGACTAACTGGTGAAGACCTACCAAATTAATCGTACAATCCCATGCTGCATGAGGTTTAAACATATCAATATTAAAATCGCCCATTACAATTACGTCATTGTCAGGTAATCCTACATTTTCAACATTGTGCAAAAAATCATCGTACCAATCGAAATTGGCAGCGGGGTTACGGTACATGAAACTAACAAACAATGGCCGAGTTTTGTGGCTTTTTACTTCTAACCATAAACATCCCACATCTGGAGTCTTTAAGTCCTGACGCCTGTGAACTAAATGTTGGATGGAGTGATGTATATAGACAGCAAGACCCGTCTGACCAGAGGAGCATGGATCACGGCGAACCAGGGAAAAGTTTGGGACACTGATGGCTTCATCGCTTATGTTGGGGTTTAGACGCGTCTCACTAAAACCAAACAGATGGAATGGTTCAGGGTGGTTCAGATACAGACACACATCAGACATCTTATTAAACAAATGATAAACATTCAAGTGGCCTAGACGTAAATCGTTACGTAGTTTGAATCGAGGCATGGTAGGTATATTGAATGTAAAATAAAAATAAAAATAATATCAGTAACGGAAGTAAAAGAAGGAGACAATCAACAAAATGGTTATGTAAGATGATGACAAGAATCAGTGTATGCACAAGGAAATTGATACCCACGGATATGCAGAAGAGAAGGATAAATCCAGAGAAACTCACACTACAGTCGGGTACGGCTAGGTAGGTAGTATCCGTGGGGTAGGAGTAATCCGATAAGTGTACAGAGAGAGAGAGAGAGAGAGAGAGATGATGATGATGATGATGATGAAACTTATTTCTCAACGGTAAAAGTTTTGACAGAAAGTACGTCAGTTTGCAAACTTGCCGTTGCTAATACTACGAAAGATTAGAGAAAAGCAAATAATAAGAATAAAAAGACATAAAAAGAGAGACAACAAAATTGAAGAAAATACATCTGGAACAAGAGAACACAGTCACACACACACACACACACACACACACACACACACACACACACACACACACACACACACACACGCGCGCGCGCGCGCGCGCGCGCGTACACACACTGTGTCAAGGTCAAACATTTGTAGTTCCATCTGGAACTGAGCGTGCCTGGAACATCAAACATGCATGCATAGAGAGAAAAAAAAACAACAACAAAAAACAGTGAGTCCATCACGCGATCTGAGTAGGAATACGCATTATGGTGAGCATCAATTTGCAAATACTAGTTCGCACTACAGACAGTCAAACAAATACCGTCGTAATAATGCTTTAAATGTTTTTAGAGAAGTTGCTGACTTTATAGGCATCGGAAGTGAGTTCCACAGTGATGCTCCAGCAAATGTGAGACTAGTTTTATAAAGGTCAATACGAGGTAGGGGTAACGTCAAAATACCGTTCCTCGAGGTCCGGCCACAGTCATGCCGTGAGGTAAAAAAAGATGATAAGTATTGCGGAGCTGAGTCGTTTAGAATTTTGTGCATTAAAACACATTGTATACGAGCTGTTGTTGAAGGGGGAGTATACCAAGTTTCTTCATTTTATCGATAGTCGGGATAGGTCCCGGCGAAACCATTTTAACGGCTCGTTTATAAAATGAATTTAGCCTTTTTCTGTGTAGTTCACCACATCCGTCCCACACAGTTGAAATATAATCAATGTGTGATTTGATATGGGCGGAGAAGAAAAGTTTACGACTATTAGAGAGAGAGAGAGAGAGAGAGAGCTTACATGATCAGTTCGCCATGCAGAGTCAACGGACTCTTTTAAAGTCGCTTTAAAGTCTCATTTCTTCCAGCAGTATTATACAGACTAACCTCTCTATCACCACCCTTACCATCATTGTCTTTTTGGGATGTCGTGTTCGGATGTATCATAGCTGTGTATGTAACGTGTATGTGACGTGTATTTCATGTGTATGTAATGTGACGTATTTCATGTGTACGTATTGCCACCCTACTATTGTGAGGCGCCCAGAGCTCCAGCAGGAGGTTGGGCGCCAGACAAATTATTATTATTACAAACAAAACACAAACAAAAGGCACAGCCACGTTCGTAACAACCAAACGAGTTTGTTGATTTCGACCGAAAAACTGCGAGTTTTATCAATTATCAATATCATTCGAAGGTAGAACATAGTAAACACAATCGTTTGTAATACCTCACAGTAACAGTCTTATGCATTGGTATAGTGTGCTTCTTATTATAGTCACCAACGATTTCCGACGATAACTTTTGATGGAGTAACTGACGTATTAAAGGGGAAACGTAGTTCAAGTCCCGGCCTAGTGACCTAATTCATTTTATGACAGTCGGGCTTCTCAGTTTTGCTTTCTTCATAAGTGAAACTTGAAGTGAAAGCACGAGCTGAAAAAATAGCAAAGTATCACAATTAGCCTAAAATTTACCGTCGGAAAGCCTCACGTGACAATCACGTAAAAGATGATCACCCTCAGTAATTGACGTTCGCTTATTAGCCTATATAATTATAAAACCTTCATGAGACAGCAAGACGTGACGTCAGTGAATGACGTGAAAGTATTATTTTATTGTTACAATATTGGAGGGACTTTGATGGTTTACAAAAAAGAAAGAAAAAAAAAAACACCCAAACACACACACACACACACACACACACACACACACACACACACACAGAGTCGCGTTATGCATACAGTGTTAGGTGATGCCCGTCTAACAGTCTCCAAGAATGAAATATAACTCAACGTCATACAAGTTCGGCTGATTAGCGTGTGCCGCGCGCCCGAACCACGTGGCGTGCATGCACTGTGGACGATTTGGCAAACTGGCAATCGCCAGTCTCATAATGACTAGTGGTGTCTTAAGTAGAGACTCATGTTGCAACATGAACACATTAATGTTTTGCCGAATTCGCTGAACAAGCCACTGTCAAAATGTCTTTGAAACAACTGACATTTTTACCTATGCATTAAAGAAATGGCCCAGGTCCGAATTTCTGGCTATATGTACAGTAACGATTGGATAATTATATAAGACAATCACTCACCGTCACATTTTGTCCCACTCCACCCTTCCCAACAACGACACGTCCCGTCCTGTTTGTTACACGGGTTGGAACATCCTACACTGCATGTGTTGCCACACGACGCGCCGTAATACCTGTAAGCACACACTGTCAACAAAACGTTCCATTCACAGAAAAGAATATACTCTCATCCAAAATAAACTTGACAACTGGTACTGTCACGGATGCGTGTCTTAGGGTAAATCATGTGCCGTTAAGATTTCCGTATGACGGGTTGGTATGATTTCCGTATGCATCGTAACTATGTACTGTGTGGCACACGTGCCTTATTTTCTACACGGGCCACGCATGTATCCCTTAGTGAAGGTTTTACACGGGACATTTGTGTGTAATATGCTGACCTGTCCGTTTCCCTTGTCAAAGTCGATACAGGTAACCCGTTTTACACGTGATGCAGGTGTATCCTGTGCGGTACTCACCCTATTGGTATAAAAACCACCCTGATTCACTTGCTATTCGCATTTGGCCCGGTAGTACCTACACGGCCGTTCCAGAGATGGCACGTATTTTCGTCCGTTGTCTTTATGGTCTACCGTCTGTAACCCCTCGCATCTTGCATATGGAGGGGTTCTAGCCCGAGTGGCTTTTTCGGGAGCCAGTAGCTGCCCTCTAGACCCTTGTCGTGTGGAGGATTTCATGGCCCTGCGACGACTGAAGGGGTGAGAACCTGACTGCCCGTATCCGGGATTCAGCGTGGGTGCTGGTCCGCAAGAGCATCAGCTGTTGTGATGCTGTTGTAGAGCTGCCGAGCCAGCTCTATTTTCCGCCGCCTGTGGTATTGTCTGCGGCTTGTGAACTGCACATCTGCACGTCTGCGCGCTTGACCATCGTTGGAGGTACCATCTCGTGCACGTTAAAACGTTCAATCTAGAACTGAGCGCTCTTAGATATAATTATTATTTATATCTTTTGTATCTCTTAGGTACATTATTACCTTGACATCTTTCGGTGCATCGTTTATTCTGTTTAATATCATTCGTGTTGTAACTGTACTGTTGACGCGTTATGCTATGACTGTTCGTCTTGCCAATAATATTGTGGTGGTGTAAATCCCCGCACGTCTCAATGTCAGTTACTGTCGTGCGACTGCGTGTGAGTGAGAGTTAAGAAAGAGCACGCACCTCTTACACCTACACTTTGCAGCACACACGGTCGTGACAGGCACAGTACACAAAAAAAACTATTCACAGGTCACAATTTTTGGAGAGTAGGTCGCATCACAGCAGAAGAAGGTTCAAACTGTTCAGTCCATATTTGGCAATGTCACTCAGCCGCATCCAACCAAAATCTGACAGTCCGCTGTTTCTAGCCGTGCATGTTCTTATTTTACGAAGGACGACTGGTAATCTGACTAATACCAATGTCAGGCATTGTCATAAGATTATACGGACGTTCATGAGGTTATAGAAACGCAACCACAAAATAACGTCAATAAACTTTAATCGGCTAAGCTTTTGGAATTTCTAGTCAATTTATAACTAGGATAGAATATATACTGACCTCCAAAAGAAACGCGAAAAATATCTTCCATCTTTCAATTCATTTTTTTCCGGTATTAACAAAAGTTGCGTTATGGTTGGCACCCAGTATATCAAGACCGATGTTTGAGGGAAGCGTTCTGTGAATTTTACCGCATCAGCGCACTTGCAGTCCACGTGAAGCCCGAGTTAGCTGTGACACATTTCGTGTGCAGTTCAGCTGCATCTGCAAGCAAAGCACAAAAGCTGAGCAGTGAGTAGTGTTCACTGTCACTAGGGGATAAAAAGGGCACAAAGATACAGGTTTCATCAGTCCCTCATTCGACGCTGTCACGATGCCACGACTCACTTCTGCACAACACGAGAGGGCCATTGGACGTCTGCAGTCTGGGGACACGCCAGAAGCCTTGGCTGCGACTTTCCAATGCCACATTTCCACCATTTATCATCTCCAGCATCGGTTCGTGACAACTGGCGCTACTGCTGATGCCCAGCGGAGCGGGAGACCTCGAGTGACCACGCCAAGGCAAGATCGCCACATTTTCCGCATCCATGCTCAAGATCCCTTCAGAACAGGTGCAGAAACAGCCAGAACTGTTATAGTGACACACCAGGCACCCATTTCTAGGCAAACGGCCAGCCGGCGACTGCGCTCCAGGGGTTTGAGGAACTGCCGTCCAGCCAGGGGACCCGTCCTCACCGTGCGCCATAGACAGGCACGCCTGCAGTGGACGCAGGGCCACCTCAACTGGAACAATGTTCGCTGGCAGAACGTGCTTTTCAGCGATGAAAGCCGTTTCTGCATTGACCATGCCGACGGGCGTGTTCGGGTATGGAGAAGAAGAGGTGACCGCTATGCTGACAACTGTTTCGTGGAAAACAACGCCTGGGGCGGGCCCAGCCTCATGTTGTGGGGCGCCATTGGCCACAACCAGGTGCTGGGACCCGTCATCTTTCAAGGCCTGGGTCCTGGACGCAGCAACGGCATCACAGCGCAGCGGTACGTGGACCAGGTGCTGCACCCTCATGTGCTGCCCTTTTTTCAGGCCCACGGGAACTGGGTTTTCCAGCACGACAACGCGCGCCCCCACACTGCCAGGGCTACCCAGGACCTCCTGCAGCGCTCGGGCATCCAGGTGATGCCTTGGCCAGCGTTATCTCCTGACATGAACCCTATTGAGCAATTTTGGGATTTGCTCCAGACACAGCTCAATAGGGTGGTCCCAAGGGCCACAACTGTCGCTGAACTTGATCGGGCCGTCCGGCAGGCCTGGGCCAACATTCCCAGGGCAGCCAGCAACACGTTGGTCCGCTCAATGACCCGCCGCTGCCAGGCCGTCACCGATGCTAATGGGGGCCATACTCTCTATTGACTGTTCTGTTAAGCGCAACTGGCGCATCGTCACCGCAACCTTACTGTGTTATGGACAATACGTCAGTGTTGTGCTGTACAAAAAAAAATGGACATTATTAATGAAATTTGAATTTTGTTAGGATTTTTTCATTATGCAATAATTGAAACAAGACACTGTTTCTCGCGTTTCTTTTGGACGTCAGTATATATTAGTCACATCAAGTTAAGCACAGTTTACATGCACCCGCATATTTTCAAAAATATAAAAGCCACGATTTTGAAACTGGGAACACATTTACTTCATTATCTTGTTCAAACGTACAGTGAATTTCATTGGGATCGAAGAAACGGTTGTTGATTTACACACAATGAAACTGAGGAGGGGTCTCAGCTTAAAGTTGTCAAACCTTAGTATATTGTACAGATTGACCATAAAAGTTTTATTTCCGACATTGGAACTCCGTCAACGCTACTGCTATTATTGTTTTTTTTTTAAACACGCTTTCCTGTTCCCAGAAATAATCAATCAATAAGAAAGATATGTACAAAAAGAAGACAAAGGATTACGAAAATGTTCACAAAAAACATGCTTGACTATGCATCACGCAGTTGCTATAAACCAATGCCAACATGTTACTATCCGTTATATAAATGTCACAAGTGCAAAATAACAGCTGTTGGAATAAAGCTGATTTCTAGCTAGTAAAAATAATCAGGCAGTCACTCACCGTCACATTTAGTCCCACTCCAGCCTGTCCGACAGTTACACGTCCCGTCCTGTTTGTTGCACGTGTCTCTACATCCTCTACTGCATGTCTCACTACACGACGCGCCGTAATACCCGTCAGCACACACTGTCACAGATAATCGATTTCTTGGTTTATGTCACAATGCCGACCGAGTTTATCAGACATTGCATTATTCTTGTTTCTACCAACTACTGTCGAAGTCTGTAGTAATACGCTGACAGCAGCTATCGTCGTGGACTACATTATCAGGCGTTACGTGATTTCATAGAAACCCGGCTAAACAGGTACTGTCCTCGCTGGAATGGTCGCATTGTATTCTAATTGACTAACACACACACACACACACACACACACACACACACACACACACACACACACACACACACACTTTTTGACTCCGTGGGGGAAGAATCTGTCACAAAACTGTTAAAACAAGATGGTCACCAGCCCAATATGTAATTGTTGTTTCATTCAGTGACCTGCTGTAGTCACAGTCGCAGTCGTTGTGTCATGTATGCAGCCCGCGCGCACACGAACGCAAGCTCTCTCACATCAAGCATGCTGACATAAAGAAAGTACTGGAAACCCTTTCCGTGCCTCTATGCACTCGCAAAACCCCAAACGCATGAGGTCGTGTGAGCTCGCCTAGCTGGTTGACGTCACTAACTTTTTGGCGTATGCGAGGTTCTACATGGGTGAATGAATTCTTGTAATAAAGTCGTTCCCCTTTGACAGAGTTACTTCCCGCAGACCTGACTGGCAGACGATTGCTTACTGGTATCGGAGAAGACACCCACTCTCTCTGACGCACGCACGCACGCACGCACGCACGCACGCACGGCACACACACACACACACACACACACACACACACATTATGCTTCTGAGTGTGAGTCAGTGGCAAAAACGAAACCCACTACAGAAGAAACGGAAACGGTAATGACTGCGAAGTGGTTACAAGTTAAGCAAATAAAAGCGACATAAAAGGGACAGAAACCACTTAACTTTGACAAAGGACGGCACAGGTCGACGTTTCGGCTTTCGCCTTCTTCAGGACATGAGAAGAAGGCGAAAGCCGAAACGTTGACCTGTGCCGTCCTTTGTCAAAGTTAAGTGGTTTCTGTCCCTTTTATGTCGCTTTTATTTGCTCCACTACAGAAGGCAAAAACGAAACCCACTGAAATTCCCGCTTTCCACGTGTTGTAGAGATCGCTAAAAGATACTGCATTTCGATGCAAAATAATTTCTAGACCATCCCAGAACATGCTGGTGCAGTAACGTCAGTAGATTACGTCACCTTCGAAAGATTTCGAACCTTTGTCACGGATGCGTGACTTAGGGTAAATCATGTGCCGTTAAGATTTCCGTATGACGGGTTGGTATGATTTCCGTATGCATCGTAACTATGTACTGTGTGGCACACGCGCCTTATTTTCTACACGGGCCACGCATGTATCCCTTAGGGAAGGTTTTACACGGGACATTTGTGTGTAATATGCTGACCTGTCCGTTTCCCTTGTTAAAGTCGATACAGGTAACCCGTTTTACACGTGATGCAGGTGTATCCTGTGCGGTACTCACCCTATTCGCCCTAACAGTATAAAAACCATCTTGATTCACTTGCTATTCGCATTTGGCCCGGTAGAACCGACACGTCCGTTCCAGGGACTGACACATCTTCTCGTCCGCTGTCTTTATGGTCTACCGTTTGTAACCCCTCGCATCTTGCATATGAAGGTAAATATACTGACGTCCAAAAGAAACGCGAAAAATATCTTCCATCTTTCAATTCATTTTTTTTTCGGTATTAACAAAAGTTGCGTTATTTTTGACACCCAGTATATCAAGACCAATGTTTGAGGGAAGCGTTCTGTGAATTTTACCGCATCAGCGCACTTGCAGTCCACGTGAAGCCCGAGTTAGCTGTGACACATTTCGTGTGCAGTTCAGCTGCATCTGCAAGCAAAGCACAAAAGCTGAGCAGTGAGTAGTGTTCACTGTCACTAGGGGATAAAAAGGGCACAAAGATACAGGTTTCATCAGTCCCTCATTCGACGCTGTCACGATGCCACGACTCACTTCTGCACAACACGAGAGGGCCATTGGACGTCTGCAGTCTGGGGACACGCCAGAAGCCGTGGCTGCGACTTTCCAATGCCACATTTCCACCATTTATCATCTCCAGCATCGGTTCGTGACAACTGGCGCTACTGCTGATGCCCAGCGGAGCGGCAGACCTCGAGTGACCACGCCAAGGCAAGATCGCCACATTTTCCGCATCCATGCTCAAGATCCCTTCAGAACAGGTGCAGAAACAGCCAGAACTGTTATAGGGACACACCAGGCACCCATTTCTAGGCAAACGGCCAGCCGGCGACTGCGCTTCAGGGGGCTGAGGAACTGCCGTCCAGCCAGGGGACCCGTCCTCACCGTGCGCCATAGACAGGCACGCCTGCAGTGGGCGCAAGGCCACCTCAACTGGAACAATGTTCGCTGGCAGAACGTGCTTTTCAGCGATGAAAGCCGTTTCTGCATTGACCATGCCGACGGGCGTGTTCGGGTATGGAGAAGAAGAGGTGACCGCTATGCTGACAACTGTGTCGTGGAAAACAACGCCTGGGGTGGGCCCAGCCTCATGTTGTGGGGCGCCATCGGCCACAACCAGGTGCTGGGACCCGTCATCTTCCAAGGCCTGGGTCCTGGACGCAGCAACGGCATCACAGCGCAGCGGTACATGGACCAGGTGCTGCGCCCTCATGTGCTGCCCTTTTTTCAGGCCCACGGGAACTGGGCTAGATGTCTTTGAGCCCCCGTGTCATTGGGCCCCCGCGTCATTGGGCCCCCGTGTCTTTGGGCCCCCGTGTCATTGGGCCCCCGTGTCATTGGGCCCCCGTGTCATTGGGCCCCCGTCTCTTTGGCTCCCGTCTCTTTGGGCCCCCATTTTTCAGTTACTATGTAGACGTTTCTCAAGCTAAGAAACTTTTGTGACCCTAGCAGGTATGAAATGTGCAAGCTCCAGAAAAAAGTATTTCTGCAAAAAAAGGTTTTTCCGCGAAAAAAGTAAAAGCAGTTTTTTCGCGAAAAAGCATCCGTCAGTTTTTTCGCGAAAAAACAGGGCGGTGTTTTTATCACACAAAAAATGACGGCGTTTTTTCGCGAAAACCTAACTGAGTTGGCTAGTTTTGGGGTTGTTTTTTTTTCGCCAAGAAAACGGACACCAACTTCTGCAGAAAAAGTGCGACAGGTTTTTGTTTTGTTTTGTTTTTTTCGCGGAAAGATTGAAGCGGTTTTGTCGCGAAAAAAACGTATTGTTCGCGAAAATTTTTGTCTGTTGCGACTGAATTTTGTCTGCTTTCGCCAATCATAGAACTGACCCACGTTTGAACTTCAGGCACGATCACGTGCAAAAGTCCGAATAAGTCAGTAAAACTATTCTTAGAGCGGCATAGGCTAGATCCCCGATCGCGCACGAGTACCGGCGCCCAGACTGCCTTCTTGATCGTGCCTGAAGTTCAAACGCGGGTCAGTTCGACTCCTGCTATTTTCTTCCTGTTTTGCATTAATAATGGACCATGCAATCAAAATTCATCCTTCTGGAGCTTGCACATTTCATACCTGCCAGGTTCACAAAAGTTTCTTAGCTTGAAAAACGTCTACATGGTAACTGAAAATGGGGGCCCAAAGAGACGGGGGCCCAAAGAGACGGGGGCCCAGTGACACGGGGGCCCAATGACACGGGGGCCCAATGACATGGGGGCTCAAAGACATCATCCCGTTTTCTTACTAGTGTGGGGGCCCAATGACATGGGGGCCCAATGCCACGGGGGCCCAATGACACGGGGGCCAAATGACACGGGGGGCCCAATGACACGGGGGCCCAATGACACGGGGGCTCAAAGACAAAACCCCCGGGAACTGGGTTTTCCAGCACGACAGCGCGCGCCCCCACACTGCCAGGGATATCTAGGACCTCCTGCAGCGCTCGGGCATCCAGGCGATGCCTTGGCCAGCGTTATCTCCTGACATGAACCCTATTGAGCAATTTTGGGATTTGCTCCAGACACAGCTCAATAGGGTGGTCCCAAGGCCCACAACTGTCGCTGAACTTGATCGGGCCGTCCGGCAGGCCTGGGTCAACATTCCCAGGGCGGCTAGATGTCTTTGAGCCCCCGTGTCATTGGGCCCCCGTGTCATTGGGCCCCCGTCTCTTTGGCTCCCGTCTCTTTGGGCCCCCATTTTTCAGTTACTATGTAGACGTTTCTCAAGCTAAGAAACTTTTGTGACCCTGGCAGGTATGAAATGTGCAAGCTCCAGAAGGATGAATTTTGAGTGCATGATCCATTATTAGTGCAAAACAACATAGCGGGAGTCGAACTGACCCGCGTTTGAACTTCAGGCACGATCACGTGCAAAAGTCCGAAGTAAATCAGTAAATCTATTCTTAGAGCGGCAGACGCAAGATCCCCGATCGCGCACGAGTACCGGCGCCCAGACTGCCTTCTTGAAACGGTAGCTTTACTTTAATCTTCTTATAAAAACTTATCCAAAAGGCAGAGTTCAGCCTCTTGAATGAGTTGAAGGAAGTTAGGTGATGTTAAGTGTCTGTTACCTCTTCTTGGTCTTGGTAGACGAGGAAAAAAACAAACTTGGTGAACCCTCCTGTGGGCGACTTAATCCCAATAGATACATGCATACACATACAAAGTAGGTACAAGATTATATTGTTTATTCTGTCTTTTTTATTTTGAGGCAGAATCATCATACACAACTGAAAACACTTCCACTGTACACGTGAAACGAGAAAATCAAACATGATCATGCTGATTTGCAAACTGGAAACAACTTTTTTTTTCGCCAAAAAAACGGACACCAACTTCAGAAAAAGTGCGACAGGTTTTTTGTTTTTGTTTTTTTTTTTTTTCGCGGAAAGATTGAAGCGGTTTTGTCGCGAAAAAAACGTATTTTTCGCGAAAATTTTTGTCTGTTGCGACTGAATTTTGTCTGCTTTCGCCAATCATAGAACTGACCCACGTTTGAACTTCAGGCACGATCACGTGCAAAAGTCCGAATAAGTCAGTAAAACTATTCTTAGAGCGGCATAGGCTAGATCCCCGATCGCGCACGAGTACCGGCGCCCAGACTGCCTTCTTGATCGTGCCTGAAGTTCAAACGCGGGTCAGTTCGACTCCTGCTATTTTCTTCCTGTTTTGCATTAATAATGGACCATGCACTCAAAATTCATCCTTCTGGAGCTTGCACATTTCATACCTGCCAGGTTCACAAAAGTTTCTTAGCTTGAAAAACGTCTACATGGTAACTGAAAATGGGGGCCTAAAGAGACGGGGGCCCAAAGAGACGGGGGCCCAGTGACACGGGGGCCCAATGACATGGGGGCTCAAAGACATCATCCCGTTTTCTTACTAGTGTGGGGGCCCAATGACATGGGGGCCCAATGACACGGGGGCCCAATGACACGGGGGCCCAATGACACGGGGGCCCAATGACACGGGGGCTCAAAGACAAAACCCCCCCAGGGCAGCCAGCAACACGTTGGTCCGCTCAATGACCCGCCGCTGCCAGGCCGTCATCGATGCTAATGGGGGCCATACTCGCTATTGACTGTTCTTTTAAGCGCAAATGGCGCATCGTCACCGCAACCTTACTGTGTTATGGACAATACGTCAGTGTTGTGCTGTACAAAAAATTGGACATTATTAATGAAATTTGAATTTTGTTACGATTTTTTCATTATGCAATAAATGAAACTAGACACTGTTTTTCGCGTTTCTTTTGGACGTCAGTATATACTAGTCACACCAAGTTAAGCACAGTTTACATGCACCCGCATATTTTCAAAAATATAAAAGCCACGATTTTGAAACTGGGAACACATTTACTTCATTATCTTGTTCAAACGTACAGTGAATTTCATTGGGATCGAAGAAACGGTTGTTGATTTACACACAATGAAACTGAGGAGGGGTCGAAATTAAAGTTCGCAAAATCTGTCCAGTTCACCAAATCATTTCAACAGTGGGTGTGGCCACCGCCATTGGCGAGACATTCCACGCAGCGACTCCTCAGCGAGTTGACCAGTGTTCTGATGACCCTCTGAGGGATTCTCTGCCATTCCAGTTGCAGCATTCGGACGAGATCCTGACGGTCCCTGGGAGGTGGGTGGTTTTCCTTCACACGTCTCCCCAACTCATCCCAAAGATGCTCGATGGGATTGAGGTCGGGACTACACGCGGGGAAGATCATCCTGTTGATGCCGGCCTGCACAAGGAAGTTTTCGGCCGCCCGGGCCCTATGTGGCCGATGCTTGCGCGGCGTTAAGCCCTAAATAACTAACTAACTAACTATGTGGCCGAGCATTGTCGTCTTGGAAGACTGCCATGGGTCCTATCCGTTGCATGGTCGGAACGACGAAAGGCGCCAGCATTTCATCCCGATAGCGGAGGCCTGTCGGGTTTCCGTCAATATGGTTGTCACGACCCGCTTCGGGTCCCTATGGCAAGAGGGTGGTGGTGGAAGTTGTAATCCAGCTATACCAATAAATGTATACGCTGCGGCGGAGTTCTTACCCTGTTTGCTGTGTTTTCTGTTGCACGGGTGGATACCGTTATGTTGTGTGATGCACGGGTGGTTGATTGGGCTGTGCATTCCGGGTAGATCGGTTTGCACGGGCAGTGCGATTTCTAGAACGTTCCGGTAAACCCTTTTCCGACCGGTAGGCTAGGGTCCCTGGCATTCTCCCGCTATACTTGCAAGGAGCCACTTCATTGTGGGGCTCAGTTCGAAGCTGAGGAAATTAGTTTCGCCGACTGATTTGTTGTTAGGCTGTTCAGTCAGCCGGGTTGCAGCGCCGAGGGTATTTTCGACGCTGGTTGCCGTGGGCCGGACGGGTAGGTTGTCAATTACCTAGGTGGTCCTTAATTCAGTGCGCCGTCCTGGGTGCGTGTAGCGGGCGGGGCGTGAGTCAGCCGTGTGTGGTCGGGGTGGGGTGTGGGCTACCCGGGGTCCAGTGCACCAGTGTGTTTGGCGTGTTGTTTTGTCTGTATATTTAGTTAGGTGTAAATCGTTGGTTGTTATTCCTAACCTAATTATTGAATCATTTTAATTACAAACACTTAGGCCAACTGTCTTCGTTAAGTTTGTTTTGGCAAGAAGGAACCACGGGGGTAGGTGTGGGGACTACAGTTCTGGAACAACGAACTGACTTTGGCCTTTAGGCCTTTCCTTTCCTTTCTGTTCTCTTCTCCTCTCATCTCGGACGTCCTTACCGCTCGACATCGGGGTCTCCATCTCCGCCCAGGAGGACCACCTTCAGCGGCGTTGGGACGGGTACTGAGCACGGGCCGAGCAAGTTCACCACTGCTGGTTACCAGGGAGGCTGTCAACGCACGACGTGGGACTTGAGCGCAGAGAGACGGACGGACGACACCGGCAAGAGGCCGCTGCCAAGACCGTGTGACAATTTCAGGGAAGTCAGTGCTCCCCTCCCCCCGTGACCCCTGTCTGTGTCGTGCGCTGCTGTGGCCCTCCTAGACCCTCTAGCCCTGCTCCGTGCCTAGAGTGTATCCCTTCACCCGCGTAGACGGGCAAGAACTGACTATATTAGTTTAGTTGTTAGTTAAGCTTAGGTTAGTTAAATTAGTTAATTAAGTTAAGTTAGTTTAAGCTAGTACATAAACCTCGTAAACATTGTTCGTTCACTTGTTGAGTGCGTTTGTGAGCGTGTGTGTGTGTGACCGTCCGAAAGCGTGCTGAGTGAGTGCGCGTGTGACAATGGTAGAGTAGTGTCTTGTGGTGGAGGCTGAAGGCACCCCATACCATAACTGATCCTCCCCCGAAGGCCCGGGTCTCGCGTACAGCTGCATCAATGTAACGTTCACCAACACGCCTCCAAACTCTAGTTCGGCCGTCATTGTGTTCAAGAGAAAACCGCGACTCGTCGGAAAAGAGGACCTGAGACCACTGTTGTTGGTTCCATCTGACATGACGCTGGCTGAAAGCTCGGCGAGCCAGCCTATGGGCTGCTAGCGGTCGTGGTCGAACAGCTGGGCGACGTGATTTGAGGCCGAAGTGGTGAAGACGGTGTCGTATGGCTTGACGGCTGAGGATGGTGTTAGTTGCCATACGAAGCTGCCTTTGGATGCTGGTCGAGGTGGCATCCCGCTGCAGTAGGGCCTGCCTCTCAACGAAACGATCTTCTCTTGGAGTCGTCTGCCTAGGCCGACCTGACCGTGGCCTCTCTTCAATGCTGTTGGTCGCCCTAAAACGCTGGTGCAGTCTAACAATAACTGAATGATGCACACCAAGTCGTCGCGCCACTTCAGCCTTTGCAATGCCATCTTGCATCCACGCAATCGCTCTGGATTTGTCAAAAGTGCTAAGCTTTCTTCTTGGTGGCATGGTGTGAAAAGGGCTGACAGTAACCAAGCCGGCGCTTGGAAAGCCAAAAGGAAGGGGCATAAAACTCACTCAAGAGACTGCTCTTGCACAGGAAAAACAAATTTTCCATTTTACACACCTTGTGTCCCCAGCAAGCTTGCTGCAAAACAGGCACAGTTAACGCAAATTTGCACTTTTTATCCCGCGCGATAACTGACGAGGTCACCAAGACCCCCGTGCGTACTACCAGTTGACACAGGCTCGCTTACACACTGCTGTTTGAGATTCCATCATTGGTTGCCGCATAACAAAAAAAAAAGTTTTCTGATGGGATGAATCAACCCCCTGTGTGCGAGGACATGTGCTTAACTTGATGTGACTAGTATAGTTCATATCTGTTATTTCCCGTATTATGTTTAAGGCTATTTTCTCTTGTGTAGATATTACCAACGGTCAGGAAGTTAATATGAAACTGTGGCCGAAATGTTATGTCGGCTAAGTATGTTTGGTTATCAGCCGTTTTACCAGTGAGTTTGTTAACACTGACCTGTCTGTATATTTTGCTGACTTGCCCGATGTGACAGCTGTAGGCTTCTACCTTTAGCGTTTCATAGTATGTGCAGTTTCCTTTAGCGTTCGTAACATAGGAGCGTTCGCTGGTTTGTGCCATGGGTTAATATTATCCCATAGATAGGCAGTATGTGCTAGTTGAGCCCAAGGACTTACAATAGTGAATTGTTGCACAGGGGTTCTAGCCCGAGCGGCTGTTTTCGGGAGCCAGAAGCTGCCCTGTAGTCCCTTGTCCCGTGGAGGATTTCTTGGCCCTGCGACGACTGAAGGGGAGGGAGCCTGACTGCCGGTATCTGGGATTCAGCGTGGGTGCTGGACCACTAAAGCATCAGCGGTTGTGATTCTATCGTAGAGCTGCCGAGCCAGCTCTATTTTCCGCCGCCTGTGGTGTTGTCTGCGGCTTGTGAACTGCACATCTGCACGTCCGCGCGCTTGACCATCGTTGGAGGTACCATCTCGTGCACGTTAAAACGTTCTAGGACTGAGCGCTCGAAGATATAATTATTTATATCTTTTGTATCTTAGGTATAGTATTTATAGCCTTGATTTCACCGTTTATTCTTGATATCATTGGTATTGTAACTGCACTGTTGATGTGTTATGCGATGACTGTTTGTCTTGACAATAATATTGTGGTGGTGTGAATCCCCGCACGTCTCAGTGTCAGTTACTGTCGTGCGACTGCGTGTGAGTGAGAGTTAAGAAAGAGCACGCACCTCTTACACCTACACGTTGCAGCACACACGGTCGTGACAACCTTCCAGTAAGTTGAGGAATGTTTTAGATCTGACCTGTTCAGTATGTAAGCAGCCCTGCACAGCGTTCTGGGTTCTTCTTTCATGAATTTGTTCTCCGCGCATATTCTGTTCATAAAGTATTGGAGTTGTATTCTGTTGTATCCCGTGTCTTCTCTGCGATTGCACGAAGATGGTGACATAGCAGAAGTAAAATACACCACCACGTCTCCAAACAGAGGAATTCGGAAAGAAAGTGGCGAGACATCCCCAAGAAAAACTAGCATCACGTCAATCAAACATGACGCTCTTACTTTACGTCAGTGCGCGTGCGTCTCTTCTTCGATGTTTGTGCGGCGTGTGGCTTGTAGAGGAAATGTGCTTTGAGTACAAAGTTTCGAGTCAACTGACGATAACGGCTGCAGGGAATTTTTCTATTTTTTTTTTAAATATATTTTTTATGGCACCCCAGACACATTATATATAGTAGGAGCGATTTTGAGATCTAAAATGGGTTCTCCAGCACTTTAATGGGGTACGGTTTACGTCAAAAGTATAATAGCGACTACCTCCAAAATTCACCCTGTTTAGGGTCCGTATTTATGCTATCTATTTCCCCAAAATGGAGTGATTTAGAAAAATATTACGCCTTTAAACTCCAGAAAGAAATCTCAACAGCGTCTGTTTCTACTGCGAAAACTTAAAAGTTTTGATGTCAGCCCTCACGTCCTCGAACTTGTGTACAGAGGCCTCATTGAAAGTTTACTGGCATTTAACATCTCAGCCTGGTTCGGACAGCTAACTATCAAACAGAAAACTAAACTGGGCCGAGTGGTTAACATGGCCAGCAAACTGATTGGGCAACAACAGCGACAGGTACAAGTCCATTTTATGACTGTTGTTTTATTTTTATTTTTATCGATCTTATTTTTGAAATCAACATTATCATGTGAACAACATACTGCAGAGTTTAGATAGTACACAGACAGCAGTGGTCATTATTACTCGTTACATCATTTCACTGATGTCGGTGGTGTTATCGCTGGAAACCTTTCGTAACACATAGGAAAAAAAAGGTCGCTTGCTTTGTATGGTAGTCGAATGATATATACTCGCGTCCAGAAAAAACGCAGAAGCGTTAAAAAAAATTCACCCAAAACCGATTTTCGAGTCAAAATTTAATTCCTTCAACAATAATGTAGAACAATCATGTCTGCGTGTAATCAATGCATTGAAGTTGCGTAAAATGCAAAAACAAAGGAACCGGAAGCCGGAATGTCACATGGGGGTCAATCACTGCCATTGCACCGAGTTGGAAGTGCCTATTCAGTCCTCGTTTTTTCAATACCTGGTGTGTCCACCATTCGCAGCAAGGCAATGCTGTAAGCGCCGAGGCATGGACATCACGAGGCGACGGATCTCCTGCTGCGGGATGTTGTTCCAGTGGTACTGGAGGGCGGCAATCAGGTCACCCCTGGTCTGGACTCTAGGGACGTGGTGGTCGATTCCCCTGCCCAGTATGTCCCAGAGATGCTCAATACATTTCATGTCAGGGGACATGGCAGGCCAGGCCATCACTCTGACTCCGTTCTGCTGCAAGAACTGCTGCGTAACTCGAGCAGAATGAGGTGTGGCATTGTCCTGCTGAACCTGTTTGGTCCACCATGCTGAGCCAAGAACGGAAGTAGAGTCGGCTGGAGCACATTGTTAATGTAATGCGCTGTGAGGTTGCCATTGATCACTACCAGCGGTGACCTGAAGTCCCTGGTGATGGCATTCCACACCATCACCGAGGGGCCACCAAACCGGTCGCACTACCTAATGCATGCGTCCTGGAATTTATGTACGTCAATCAAACATGTACGCATCCTGTACTACATCTGTTACTACACGAGTTGCCATACCAACCGTCAGCACACACTGTCACAGATATTATTTCATAATCTACCTTAATCAACCTAATGCAGGGGTATTGCCCTCCCCGACAACCTTCCGAACACCATGAGGATTTTGCCTGTATGTAGGGGTTATAGTGGCCGCCTGCGGATCTCAGCTTAAAGTTGTCAAACCTTAGTATATTGTACAGATTGACCATAAAAGTTTTATTTCCGACTTTGGAACTCCGTCAACGCTACTGCTATTATTGTTTTTTATTATTGTTTTTTTAAACACGCTTTCCTGTTCCCAGAAATAATCAATCAAAAAGAAGATAAAGGATTATTACGAAAATGTTCATAAACTAGACAGGCAGAAGCCTCCTTGGCTCCCTTGTGACACAGATCAAGGTCATTCACAAGAGTATGTTTGTAAAGCTCTTATCACTATCCATTACCATGCTAAGTAAAGTGTCTCTGGCGCTCTGAGTTCCTGGCAATATTACAATTTTCCCTGAAACAGTTTGTATGGCCTTGACCTTTGGTCACACACACACACACACACACACACACACACACACACACACACATCAATGTCTATCATCATGCCAAGTTTGATGCCCCTAGTATTTGTAGTTCCTCCGAAAACAGTAATGTTAAAATTCACAACAGACAGCTTTAATGACCTTGACCTTCAGAAAGGTAGGTCTCATTTCCGTCTATCATCATGCCTCGTTTGGTGCCTCTACTGTCTGTTCTTTTGGAGAAAATGCCAAGGTTAAAGTTTCCCCAAAAACGCTTGCATGACCTTGACCTTGACTAAAAGTCACTGAACACAGGTATGTCTGTAAAGGTGCTGCCAATGTCAATCATCGTACATAGTTTGATGCTTACGATTCTTCTAGATACTGAGAAAATGCAAATGTAAAATTTCCCAACAGACTGTTTTAATGACATGACCTTGACCTTGAGTCAAGGTCATTTAAGATGGTATGTGTTCATAGGTCTTATCACTGTCTATCAGCATGCCAGGTTTGGCACCTCTGCTCTTTGTTGTTTCTGAGAAAATGCCAATGTTAAGGTTTCACAAAAATATCTTGTACGGCCTTGACCTTGACACAAGGCCACTGACTACATGTATATCTGTAAAGTTCTTATCAATGTCTATCATCATGCAAAGTTTAAAACCTCTGGCATTTGTAGATTACGAAAAAATGCCAATGTAACATTTTCAAACAGAGAGCTTTAGTGACCTTGACCTTGAGTCAAGGTCATTCAAAATGATATGTTTTGAAAGGTCTTGTGGTTGTCTATCAACACGCCAAGTTTGGTGCCTCTACTGTTTGTAGATTCTGAGAAAATGACAATGTCAAAGTTTTCTGGACACACACACACACACACACACACACACACACAGACGACGGAGGGTTAATACATAGACTCCCATTGTTGCACAAGGGAGCCAAAAAAGCAACAACAAAAAAGCTGTGAGGATGCATGAGGGACTGAGCTTCAAAGTAACATGTACAGTTTCCAGCTCTCCATCATTACCAACATTATGTTACTGGCTTACTATACCAGTTGTTAATAAAGTTGTCTACATGAGATATGGAACTGACTAGAGACCAATGGAGAAACATTTTGAACTGTACTCACAATATGTCCGACTGCATGACTTGGTGAACGCCGTTGTATCTGCATCCTTTGGTGCGGGGCCAGTGTTTGACTCGGTGTGGAGAGAACATTGACCAAGATTTGTAAAATGCACAGCAGAGTAGCAATCATCACGGTCAATACACTTTTGCTTGCATGTTTCTTCGTCTACTCCGAATGAGTAATCCAGCTGTTTATCCGTATCAGAGTTGTAGGTTATGTCTGCTGGCACCATCTCACACTGCTCATCTACAAACAGAAAATAATGTCATAGATAATGCGGCTCACACACATTTCTAACAACCAATACGAAAGGGCAAGTCACAAGCTGCTATGGGCCTGTTTTCCGTGACTGACGAGTTTTCACACTTTTGTTGTCACGCCTAAAGCTATTCTGGCCCAGAAAATCACCCAAATTAGGGCTTATCTGTCAAGCATGACATTGATCTTTAGAGTTTCACATCCATGGAAACTGTAACAGGCCAAATATCCTGGCTGGCCGTAAAAGTATGTGACATTTGTCTGGAGTATTGTCCACTGGGGCGCAACCACAATAGAGCATATTCCAACTTGGAAAGTAATGGTACATTAAAAAAAATTATTAGGTCTATGACCAACAGACAGCTTTAATGACCTTGACCTTCAGTCATTCAAAAAGGTAGGTCTCATTGCGGTCTATCATCATGCCTTGTTTGGTGCCTCAACTGTTTGTTGTTTCAGAGAAAATGCCAAGGTTAAAGTTTCCCAAAAACAGCCTGCATGGCCTTGACCTTGACTAAAAGTCATTGACCAAGCTGAGAGCGTTCCCTAGATCTAGGAGGCGTGTGCTTTGTATGCCATTGGAGAAGTCCGCCTTGCCCTATATTGGCTACAAGCCACAATGGGGGGGGGGGGGGGACCTACCATCATACCGCTGAAACGTCTAACAGATCTAAGGGTATCTCACCATTCATAGTGCCCCCATTCCCCTCCCACATATATAATATATATTTTATACTCTACCAGTATTACAAGTCATGGTTTAAAATCCATATTTCACCACACGTGGTGTAACATTGTACCCATGACAACCAGGCGTGAATTATGGCTGTACCTAAAGAGTGAACATGTACTACCCCTAGCAGTGTTTCAGCAGTGTGTTCTGGTGAAAGGATTTGCGTCACGATATGACGCGAAAAGCGACTAAAGAATAGAAAAGGAAACGGTGATGATTGCGAAGTGGTTACAAGTTAAGCAAATAAAAGTGACATGAAAGGGATAGAAACCACTTAACTTACACAAAGGACGACACGGGTCAACGTTTCGGCTTTCGCCTTCCTCAGGACACAAATAAATGGGACATAACTTCAACAAACAAACAAAAGGTAACTCTGCGGACGTACTGACATACACGGCGAAAAAAAAAAAAGGTGGGGGAGAAAAGGACCAGAAAACAATAGTAAAAATATCACAACACCCATCCTTTGGTGACACAAGACCATGGACTGTGTGTGGAAAAAAGTTCAGAGGGTTATGTTACGGCTTTTCGTTCAAACCACCCGTGGCCTGGCTTCCCAGGCGCTGAATAATATGCGACTCCATCTCACGTCTGTCTGTGGTGTCGCCGTGCATAAGCCACAGGCCAGTTACTGTCATATTTAAGATGGAGTGGCCTGCAGAGTTGAAATGCACGGCAACGGGTATCATTCTGTTGTGTCTGGTGTCGGCGATATGTTCAGCAAAGCGTGTTGCCAGGCTACGTCAAGTTTCCCCAACATCTAATTTTCCCCAACAAAACATCTCACAATATCTTGACTACATCCTGCAACCGTTTGTCCAAAACCTGCCAACCTACGCCAAAGACACCAGTCACGCCCTACATATTATTGACACCATCAGCTTTAGTCCCACCATGCTCTTCACTGTAGACGTCACTGCGCTGTACACATGCATTCCGCACACCGATGGGCTCAAAGCCCTGGAGTTCTTCTTGAACAAACGTCAAGTCAAAAACCCTCCAACCCATACCCTCCTCAGCCTGGCAGAACTGGTCCTCACATTGAACACATTTGAGTTCAATGGTGAGATATTCTCACAGATCAGCGGTGTTGCCATGGGCACGAAAATGGGCCCATCCATCCTACGCCTGCCTCTTCATGGGGTACCTGGAGCATAGAATGCAGTCTTTGTACACAGGCCCGGTCCCTGAGCTGTACAAGAGATATAATGACGACGGGTTTGGAGCGACCTCTCTTTCCGAAGAACAACTCCTGGAATACATCGATTTCTTGCGAAACTTCCACCCAGCCATCAAATACACCTACGCCATCTCAGCGACTACAGTCAACTTTCTTGACATCACAGTAAATCTTCACAACGGTTCACTCTCCACCTCAGTGCACTACAAGCCCACAGACTCACATGCATACCTGCATTACGATTAATCACAGTCCTGCTACCAAACACAGCCTCCCATATTCTCAGTTCCTTCGCCTTAAGAGGCTTTGTTCAGATTCAGAGGATTTTCAAGAACGTTCAGTTGAAATGTCACAGTTCTTTGTAAAGAGTTGCTATCCCCAAACCATCATCGGTGCAGCCCTTTTGAGAGTTACAACACAGCACAATCCTAGCACCCTGCTCACCTCTTCCAATACAGTTGCCCAGGAACGTCCTGCTTTCTCCATCCTATTTCATCCTCACAATATACCAGTCAAAAGTATCATGTCCAACTGGCATATTCTGTCGAAGAGTTGCACAGCTGGACAGACCTTCCACACCCCAACCCTTCTTGCTTACAAGAGGGATACAAACTTACGGGACCTTCTGGTTCGCGCCAGTGTCAGGCCCCACAAACCCCTACCCCCTGGTACAACTCCATGCAAAAAAATCAAAATTGCAAGACTTGCTCTCATGTCTCAACAGTGACTTCTGTCAAGGGCCCTAAAGGAACATGACTATCAAACGCCATTTCACATGAGACAGTATCAACCTCATCTACGTCATCATCTGTACCGCATGTCACAAACTGTATGTTGGGGGGCCCCATGGGCTCGCCTTCACGCGGCGGGGCTGATTTTGCCAAGCTTGCCCACCCCTTTTGCTCTTTCTTTACTCTTATTTCTGCCTCCATCGGTCCATTCACCTGTCTTTTGCTCTCTTAAAATTTCCTCCGCGGGAAGGTCAGTAAGCGGGTGTCTGCTGACCCTTGGTCCAGTGAGACATCTGAGGGTCGTTTCTGAAGGCCGACATCACTGGATTCCCCCCACCTGGTCTTCATCCTGGCGGGCTTTGTTCGCAGCGCCCTGCTGGTGCTGCTGAACACCTGTCATGTTGAAGACCTTCACAACGCACCCCTCTCTAGTGCGTTGTTTTCCCAAATCGCCTCACGGCGGGGAGGTTCCGTGTTGGAGCGGTCTGTTCTCCAACTGCCTCCCAGGCATGTTGTCTTAATTGGCAACTAAGGAATTTTCCTTCCTACCTCTCTGTCTATCCCTCACCAGCCCATTCACCTGTATCTTTCTCTTTAAAACCTCCCGAATTTAGCCGCTCTGTCCTTCCTCTCTTCTCTCAGCTGATTTTTAAGTTCGGCCCTTTCATCTATATTTCTTCTTTTTAACCCCTCACTCACGTCTGCACTACCAGTGGTTAGGAATAAGCGATGCTGGGCATATGCTGCGAACTGGTTTATTGCGCCTAGGAGATGATAAGTTGCAATATTTGCTGTATATGCGCTTAGTATTTATCTTTGTTTTACCTAGTTGTAATTGTCATTTGTTTTCTACGCTTTTTTGTAACCGGGAGTTCGAGAAATTAGCATGAAGGTGCAGCGTCTCCTGCATGTCCTAGGTTTATATTGCCCCGTAGACCAGTTTGCATCTTTTGTCCAACGTTACATACAGCGTCTCTTGAAATCCGTAGGATCTCTTTGCTCCGTCCATTCCTGTCAGAGAGTGCGGCTACAAGATTAGTCCATGCCTTTGTTATATCCAGATTGGACTACTGTAACTCTGTGCTTACCGGACTATCCGCCGAGCAACTTTCCCGTCTGCAGAGAGTCCAGAACAATGCAGCTCGTCTCATCCTTAAAAAGCGTAAGGGTGAGCATGTGACACCCCTGCTGAAATATCTCCACTGGTTGCCGGTTAAGTTCCGCTGCCAATACAAACCTGCCGTCCTTGCTTACCGTCATTTCACCGGATCCTTACCTCAGTATCTGTCAGCTGCACTCTCTACTTATCAGCCCTCCCGCAGACTGCGATCCTCCGATGAAAAACTTCTTAAAGTTCCTCTGCGAAATATGAAAACCACCGGCGAACGCGCGTTCAGCTACTTCGCCCCGACAATCTGGAACTCACTACCTTCTGCCCTCCGTAATGTCCCCACACTGTCAGCCTTTAAATCACAGCTCAAAACGTACCTGTTCCGTCAGGCCTTTTCATAGATAACTGGGTCCCTCTGTCCATGTTCATGTGTGTGTGTGTGTGTGTGTGTGTGTGTGTGCGTGTGCGTGCGTGGTGTGGTGTGTGTGTGGGTGTGTGCGCTCTGAGTCTGCTTTTCAGAGACGGGCGCCTTATAAATATGATGTATTATTATTATTATTATTACATTTTTGTTTTTTTCATGTAGTGCAGGCACACTCAGCCGCGAATTAGTCTTTGTGGCTTGCGAAGCTTTAAGCCCTAAAAACTCACTCACTCACTCCCCTGTATGTTGGGGAAACTGGACGTAGCCTGGCAACACGCTTTGCTGAACATATCGCCGACACCAGACACAACAGAATGAAACCCGTTGCCGTGCATTTCAACTCTGCAGGCCACTCCATCTTAAATATGACAGTAACTGGCATATGGCTTATGCACGGCGACGCCACAGACAGACGTGAGATGGAGTCGCATATTATTCAGCGCCTGGGAAGCCAGGCCCCGGGTGGTTTGAACGAAAAGCCGTAACATAACCCTCTGAACTTTTTTCACACACAGTCTATGGTCTTGTGTCACCAAAGGATGGGTGTTGTGATGTCTGCTATTTTTTACTATTCTTTTCTGTTCTTTTCTGCCCCACTTTTTTTTCACACACAGTCCATGGTCTTCTGTCACCAAAGGATGGGTGTTGTGATATTTTTACTATTGTTTTCTGGTCCTTTTCTCGCCCACCTTTTTTTGCGCCGTGTAGGTCAGTACGTCCGCAGAGTTACCTTTTGTTTGTTTGTTGAAGTTATGTCCCATTTGTTTGTGTCATGAGGAAGGCGAAAGCCGAAACGTTGACCCGTGCCGTTCTTTGTGAAAGTTAAGTGGTTTCTGTCCCTTTTATGTCGCTTTTATTTGTTTGACTAAAGAATAACCTTCGCCACGACATGACTTGTTTCGACTTCGTACGGGAATGGGGACGAAGGAGCTTTGCCAATCGCTTGACGTGGAATTGTTGAAGTTTTGGTGCGTTTTGTCAACAAGCGGTCGTGTTTGTGACAAGCGTAAGCCTAGTTCCAGTTCTCTGCTAAGACGGAGGCTTCGAAACGGACCAGCTGACTTCTCAAAGCCTATGGACAAAGCGAGGTAAAGCACCTCAGTCAGTGATGTCGCGTGAAGCATTTGGATTGCCGATGTCAGCTTCCAAATCAAAGAAATGCAGGTAGGGACGTGGTATAAATAATTTTTTCCAGTTCGGTGCCCCCCGATTACGGAAAATACACCACACGAGTTTGTTGATTTCGACCGTAAAACTCTGATTCGCCGCAATACATGTCGAATGTGTTTGAATCTGCCCGTGCGTACAGTTTTTGCCCCCTTTCGCTACGGAGGCTGACGCCAGCAGCCACTTCTACACCGAACTTAGCGCATGAATCTGGCCACCCAGATAGTAGACTTTGAAATTACTCTTTCATTGTTGAATTTACTGAGATGGCATTTTGTTGCAACAGTGTCATCTTCACATTTAATGTTGTTCGTCAAACCCGTAAAACAAGACAGCACACAGTGATTTTGAATGGAACTACTTCTTTTCTCGGTGTCGCTGGAAATGGTCTATGTAAAAAGGTCTGTCGAAAATGAACGCTTGGATCAATAGATTGGATTTTCGAAAAGAAAAGAAAATGCTCGTGGTATAAACAGCTTACATGATTAGTTCGAGTGGTTTACGGCGAAAGACTAACCCCTCGATGATTCGATTGTTTGAGTAGCTACCTCGCCGGAGGCTCGGTAGCAACTCAAACGATCGAACCATCTCGAACCAGTCATGTAAACCACTCGAACTAGTCATGTAAGCTCTCTCTCTCTCTCTCTCTCTCTCTCTCTCATATATATATATATATAGAGAGAGAGAGAGAGAGAGAGAGAGAGAGAGAGAACAAAGGCGTCGCCACAACCGAAAACATGCGCTCAATCAGGTCAATTTCAAAGTAGGGGAAGTAAGAAAAGCTGAGAGGACTACCTAGATCTAGGAGATTTGTGCCTTGTGGGCCATTAAACAAGTCCCCCTTGCTTTACACTGGCTACAAGCCACAGTAGAGGAGGAGGGGGGGGGGGGTACCTACAATCCTACCGCTGAAACACCTAACAGATCTAAGGATATCTCACCATTCATAGTGCCCCCATTCCCCTCCCACCGGGAGGAAAATGGTCAATACAACCAAAGCCGTATGAACTTGTGATTTTAGCCGCTCACGACCATGGTTTCGGGTCAATGGGACCCTCATCAGGTGAGCATGCGGCGATACCCACGAGGGATGCAGCGTTCAACCAGCACTGAAGGGCTGCCCCAGAATGATCTGGTGCATCTCCAGTACTAGCAGACGTCGCCACCCTAAAGCTCTGTGGTCTATATACCACAACTACATACAAGAAGACACACGTAGAAATGTGTAACAATGATATTTATTATATGAACTTAAAGCTCTAAAAACTCACTCACTCTTCGTTGTCTACTGACTTACCGATCTGCTGATACTGACAACATCCCGGTTGAAGATATGACGACAAGAAGAGACTGAGAAACACACAGACAACACTGCAGTCCGCCATCATGATGGTCGTGTGTGAACGTATTTCTGTGTCTTGCTCAGCGCAGATAAGACCAGGAAGTGTACGGTCGCGTGATAATTTGACCCTGAAGTGTGTGTATGTAGTGAACTCTGGCTAAACAAGTTATAGTCTACCTGTGCGTGGGATACACCCGAATAACCCCGTGTACACAATATTAGGTGTATGTCGTGAGCGTCCGTTCCGCTCGCTGCATCGTGTTCTTTTGATTGTGACTCGCCTGAAATATAATAATAATAATAATAATAATAATAATGAATATTTATTTGTGCCTATTCTCTGCGAGCTCTAAGCGCTTACAGAGAAGTTAAAATAACTAAAAGAAACTAAAAAGCTACTAGAAGATAAAAAGCACTAAAACAGCTAAAAGAACACACACACACACACACACACACACACACACACACACACACACACAGAGTGTCCGCCATTCACTCATCATTGTTGTTGTGATAAAAAACAGGTGTGTTTTAATATCTGAACAAGTATTGAGGTTCGCGTAACAGTAAACACAGGAAATCAATGTGAATACATTCACCAGTGTCCACGCAATTCTCTTTCCTTTGAGTCCAGCACAGTTAATGTGATGTGTACAATATACTGGTGTAATCTGATAGCAGGGCCTATTATTTATTGTAACTTTGACACTGAGAAGTCTGGATTTACGCTTATTAACATGTCAATCGGTTGTTCAGTTTTAATAACGTAGAACGGTACTTAACTCAGGCTGTACCGACGACCGAGCAGTGCATATCTCGAGTCATGTTTGCATTTCAGTAAAGACGGTGCATGACTAGATGGGAGTGGTACACCCATACATTATTTTGTACTTAAAATTTGTATCAATGATTCGGGCTCTGTGTGTGTGTGTGTGTGTGTGTGTGTGTGTGTGTGTGTGTGTGTGTGTGTGAACATTTGTGAATTTGTGAGTGGGCTGAGTCTGGCAGGAAAACCCCGTAAGCGAGCTAAAGCCATAGCTAAATACAGTTCAGATCAGATCCAAAATAATCTGGAAACAAAGACACTTAAACTTGACTGGCGTAACTATGACTTTAACATGATAATATGCTGATTTAGTCTGTATGCTTTGATTGTTAGCTGACGTTGCGTCCGTACCGAGGCGTCATGGTAACCTCATCATGTCCAAACTAAAGTGCTCGGTGTTTGCTAGTCCGGGTAACCCATGAGTGATCGGGGAAGTCACATCCTGGGTCAGGGATCCAAGCGAAGAAACTTTTTGGTGGCTACATTTTTTTCGTGGTGGCTATGGCACAGGAAAACGTCAGGCTAATATAAGACAAGATGGCCACTGACCAGCCGAATATGTTGTTTCCATTTAATCACCTGCTGTCGTCACGGTTGTTCTTTTGTAATGCCATGTATTCGGGAGCACACACACACACACACACACACACACACACACTACACTCTCTCTCTCTCTCTCTCTGAATGGAAACAACTGACCGGGCTTGTCAGACCAATCTTGGTTTTGGAAGAGAGACGTCAAGTTGTTTTCTTTGAAATCTATGACGTTTTCCTCATTGGGATGAAGCATAATACATTTGACGTAATAACTTTGACTCGGATACAATTCTTGCAATGAAAGCAGCCCCATGAAAATTGAAGTGTTGCTGCTGCGCAGTGTAAAGATCGAATTTATACCGGCTCAATGTGTTTAACAGACAAGTCTGCGCGGCGAACGTTTTTTCACTATGTGTTATGTCTGCTGCGCGCGCGCGCACACAGACACACACAGACATACGCGCGCGCGCACGCACGCACGCACGCACGCACGCACGCACGCAGACTTGCGCGAGCCGCGTTTGTACATGTGCTCCATTGAGACCTATGTGGTGTTCTCTCACTCTACTATGCTATTGAGTGAGAGTCAGTGGGAAAAACAAAGCTCACTACATCAATGAAACTCCCGCTTTCCCCGTCTACAAATAGAGAACTTCCGAAAAGTGACGACACACCCCCACGTCAATCAAACATGACGTCGGCAAACTGACGCTGATACAGTTTTGCGTCAGTGCGCGTGTGCCTTTTCTGCGATGTTTGTGAGGCGTGTGGCTTGTGTAAAGGAAATGTGCTTCGAGTACAAATTTTCGAGTCAACTGACGACAACGGCTGCAGTGAATTTTTCTAATTTTTTTGTATATTTTTTATGGCACCCCAGGCTCATTATCTATGTATAGTAGGAGCGATTTTGAGATCTAAAGTGTGTTCACCAGCACTTTCATCAGGTACGGTTTACGCCAAAAGTATAAAAGCGACAACCTCCAAAATTCACTCAGTTGAGAGTCCGTATTCATGCTATCTATGTCCCAAAAATGGAGTGGTTTAGGTAAATATTACGCCTTTAAACGCCAGAAAGCCAGGGCGATAACTCGCAAATCATGTGTGCAATCGTACCTGGATCGGGCCTTCTATTCAACAATCTTGATTCATTTAGAAACCCCAAATTTGAAATCGATCGGTTCAGTATTTTCGGAGAAATAGGCATCTGAACTGGGTTCACATGCAATGTCAACTCAGGCTCGGTTTACATGAAAACTATAAGAGCGACCATTTTCTAGTAGTGAATCTGTTCAGAGTCCGTATTCAAGCTATCTACTGCCAAAAAATTGAGTGATTTAAATAAAATATTACGCCTGTAAACGAAAGACAACTAACTTGTCTCAAAAGGGCGATAACTCCCAAATCACTTAAGCAATCATCACACGCTTGAATCGTCTAATGTAACATTTTGATAAATTTGGATACCCCAATTTTTGAAGCCATTCGGTTAAGTATTTTCGAAGAAACGGGCTTGGACACAATTCACACACACACAGCCGCACGCACACACATACGCACAGACGGCACTCAGTGAGGAGGAGAAGCGCGTTCGGAACAGCATACATGCCAGCATCGATGACGCAGGATTTCTTACGTCATTGTCAGAGTTACACTTGCATAATCGTCTCTGCGGGAGATCGGCAGTGACGTGCGTTTGTACCACAGATGCTTGCCTATGAACGTGGAAATTTTAGCCCGTCCTATTATGTTGTTTCCATTACTATGGAAACAACATAAAAACTGACAGCGTACCTAAGCTGTACGATGATGTTTACTAGCTGAACTTGATTGAAATGTTCACGGCTTCAACCGGCCGTCTGCGGAAGTTAGAATGGGATATCTTATAGCGCACAGCGAAAACTGAAGGGAATGAACTCATTGTTATTTCAGAGTTATCTTCCATGTTTTAATTATCTCCCGTGTGCCCCCACACCAATCCGCGCGCACTTTCCTGCGACATTTTTCACGAAAGGATACTAACACGGATACTTCCTCAATCAGTCTCAATCCGCGTTGTGATTTCTTCGTCGTGGTTGAAGGTAAGCAGTGTGTTTGAGTGTACTGTATGTGTACGTCCATTTTCCCCCTTTATTTCAAAACAACATGATCTCTGTCAGTTTAGACAGAGATTGTCGTCTGTGTCCGACAAGGAAGCGTGTGAGCCGACAAGCAAAGTAACGTCGCGTCACTGATACGTACTCTGTCTTAGCAGCCGACTATTTTAGGACACTGACTAGAGTGGTTTTAGACCTTTATATGCTAGAACTGAAAAGCCTGCTTCAAGTTTCAAAGAACGCCTTTACGGATACATGTCTGCAGTTACTAAATTGTACAGACCAGGCAGGAACCAGATCTATCTATTATCTTAAAATGTTCGCACTCGATCACTCATACCAGTAACATACTGCTCCCGGACTGTACTTCACAATGTCGCTGGTGGCGTTTGTATAACTCAGAATTACTGCATATCTTGTCTATTGCTTCCTCAGCAACCGTGTAGAACACGTCAGCGACTTTGGCAGGCAAGATTCAATTTTCTCAAAATATGACGTTAGCGAAATATTCAGTGGTTTAGTTACTGACCTGGGATATTCTGAATAGTTTCGCAAAGTCGAAGGACGCGGTCTCGCTCCTCACATCAAACAGCAATATTTATCTACACGCACACCAAACACGCACTAAACATACCTAACTCAACCCAAACACACCAATACAGCCATCACAAGCAGACCCTTTCTCCCGAAATATACATGGAAAGAAAATACAATTTGACAATTCCACTGTCCACACACGCCCCAAACAAACGCATGCACAAAATCGAACAGTGATCTTTAATTTGTGATGTCATTTTCTTTAAAACTCACGTCACTGAAAATCTGACGTATACACGCCCGCCAAACACAGCCATTTTGCAGCAACAACACTAGGTGAGATATTTCCCCACACTATTTGCTTATTCTCACTTTCACTCATCCTCCATGTTAACATTCCGTCAGTCACGGTATTTCCTAAATATATTTTACCTATTCTTCCCGCTCTGTCTTGACCTAAGGTGGCTGATGAGCCGGTGAAATTCCGGCGAAACGCGTCCCGCTACGGTCAAGACTGTCCAACCTTACTAAACATCTTTTCCTTATATGTAGTATTTCAATGCGTATGAAATACCTCTGGATGGGGTTTCTGGGTAAAGTCGATGTCTTCTTTCCATAAACAAAGCGTTATTCAGCGTCACTTGTATCCTATCATTATTTAAATATTGGTCCAGCCACCACAGAGATATTAATGTGTTAAATTTTTTCCTACGCAAAGAGCCATGACCCTCGATTACAGTAGAGGGGAAACCATGACTAGGTGTTTGCCTGCCCTGTGTATGTCCCGCCACGGTAAAAAAAGCGACATGTGTGTGTGTGTGTGTGTGTGTGTGTGTGTGTGTGAACATGAACTACTGCTATGTAAATGCATTCGGAGACGGGACGAAGAAAAAGGGACGCGTAAGTCCTTTGAGTTTTTCGGGGATGGTGATTGGGACGGGGTGGGGGGGGGGGGGGGTCAATGATGCTGGGACTGTTCCATCGTACTCGAACTGGTAGGAGACTTGATGATGAGCTTTTCATAAACTCTGGATAATTATAAAGCCGGTAGAGATCAACCTCATTGCTTGTGAAGCGGGTGAGTGGGTGGGTGTTTGGGGGTTTAACGTCCTTTTCCACCACATAGGGTGATATCAAAGACGGGGCAACGATGAAAAAGCCAGCACAAATATTTGGCCCCAGCCGGGATCGAACTCACGACCCGAGCATTAGAAGTCCAACGCTCTACCATTCGATCACCCCGGCTTCCCTGCTTGTGAAGCAAATCGGAATGTAGAAATAGACTGTGCACACATATTCGCATGTATCTATAAAACGTCAATCAAAAGGGCCCACATTGCTCACAACTTTGTCGTGTGAAAACGTTGAGTGCTGTGCGCGGTCCGCAGAAATCTACTCTAAAAAGATATCAAAAACATCAGACAGGTAAACACTGCAATAGAGACTTCGAAACGAATCGTAATCATTAAAATTTTAGATCGTCGGCTGTATATAAACTCTTTGTTGAGCAGAAGGATTTATGTCACCAAAGGGAACAAACACGACAACTACTCAGCGTTCCATTCAACTTTCCAACTCAATGTGGAGATGTTTTGGGCTAGGGGTGGCTGTGTAGCAGTTGCAGAAAGCTGATATACAACCAGCAATGGGGCGTATTCTGTTTGCAGCTACAAAAACCTGACCTACAGTTAACAGGGAAGATCACTGTACAGAAGCTCGTTCTATAGTACACGTTAAGCTAGGGAAGTCATATATCTTGGCATATGTCATTATTCACAGGCGTGTTTGCAAAGCGCCTTATCATGGTAGCAAATAAACTGAGCACAAGGATTTGTGTCAAAATTTTTATTTCAAGGACTCCTCTATTTGCGCTATGTAAACATATCATTTGGATGTACATTGAATATTTTATTCACGTAAATGTTGAAAGCGTAATAGGATAAAAGGACATGCAATCACCACAGAATACTCTATATCTAAAGTATATGTCAGGTGCCTAACATGTTCTTTCCCTTCTCTCCCTCAGGTCATTCAGCACTGCATAAAAAAGAGGGATCGGGGGGGGGGGGGGGGGGGGGGGGGGTGGGGGTCCTAGGAGTTTAACTACTTCAAACGCGAATGGGTGAATGATATCAAAAGCAGGGCAACGAGAAAAGGTCAGCACAAATATTTGGGGCCCAGCCGGGATTCGAACGGAACATAAAAAGACAGTGTCTCCATAGGTGGGTGTTCGGGAGTTTCACGTCCTTTTCCACCGGACCACGTAATGTTGATATCAAAACTGGGGCAACGAGTTAGTTAGTTAGTTAGGGCTTAACGGGGGCAACAAGGAAAAGGCCAGCACAAAGCTCGGGCGGTACATGATACTCACTACATACAAGTGGAGTGGCGGCTTTATCCTTTAAAACTCGCCAAGCATGTTTTGATTTACACAATGAACAAGGAAGGTGCGCGGTGTTCATATCAAGCACTTAGGCGACAGCAGGCCTACTTTTGTACGGTTGGTGTTGGTCTTCTCTGCCAAGGCTACTCGAGAAATAGGATAAACGGGGGCTGAGCAGGACGACAGTTAGTTAGTTATTGAGGGCTTTAAGCCGCGCAAACTACAAAGAGTATTTCACGGCTGGGAGGACAACAGACACACGAGTGTGCATTTCTTTGCGACAAAATAATCAAACCGGTGAATTCGAGCGACTGGTCAAATACGGTGACTCCATCAATATTGTAAACGGCATAGTAGACAATAAAAGGTGTACTTTTAACAAGGCGTAAAGGAGCTTGGAAAAAAATCCAAACAAATTATAGAAAAGGGAGAAAAATAATACTGTAAATTCCACTAATAATTTCTTCCAGCTTAAGGTCAAACAGCATGTAACTTAACTCTCTCACTCTCTGATATCTAGTATAAAACAGTGTAACATTATATTAATTATCTATTATATTAATGGAGCAACACGCGAGAGAGAGAGAGAGAGAGAGAGAGAGAGAGAGAGAGAGAGAGAGACTTTGACTTTGATGCTGTATTTAACAACGGTATAAGATGTTGGTTACAGTAACCATTTTTCAAACTTGCCGTTGAACACTAAACTACGAGTTACGTACAACATAGTGGCATTATAAAAGCACAAGAGAATTAAAAAGAACAATAAAACAACCAACCAGACAAACAAACAAGGAAGAAAGAAGGAGAAAAAAAAGGTACTAGATGAGCAAAACAATCAAGCTATGAGATACATGATTAATTGAAAACAACATTAGACCACAACAGGAAGAGCAGAATTAGCAACACTTAACCAAAACGAAGTCAAACAAAGGGTCGTTTGGCTCATGGGCGCCATGTCCACACTTTCATTAGAGAGGTGACGAATGCTTAAATATTAAGATAACAGATACTTGAAGAGCTCCTCTTCAAAACCTGCGAGCGTCGCCCTTGCTGTGATACTACGTGGCAAGGAATTCCACAATGTTGCCCTCGAGAAAGACAGGCTGGATTTATATAAATCTATTCTAGGTAATATGGTATGGTGAAATGTTGATCTTGAATACAGGAGAGAGAGAGAGAGTGTCTGACTTTATCTTTCAAGGACAAAAGGTTATCAGGCACGCAGGCCCACGCTACATGGAAGGAAGACTGCAGAGGGTGTGTGTGTGTGTGTGTGCGTGCGCGCGCGCGCGTGTGTGTGTTTTCTTTAGTTAAACGAAACAAAAACACCCACCCCCCAAAAAACAAACAAACAAAAACAAAACAAGACAAAACAACTCAACCAACGAAACAAACTAAAAATGAAAGGCCAGGAAAGGTTGTATGTTTTCTGTCGGTGTTGGTTTTGTGCTCGTTTGGGGTTTTGTTGTTGTTGTTGTTTGTTGTTGTGTTGTTGTTGTTGTTGTGGCTTTTTGTATTTTTCGGTTCACTTTTTTCTGGTGTTTTCATAATGAACGTCCGATGTTTCGTATACACTGGTATCACTGGGTGTTTTGGTCCGTGTGTGTGGTCCGCGTGTTAAGGGTTGGTTTGCCTTAAGGCTGGTGTAGGGTTTGATGTCGTCAGAGTTTTCGTAACTCGCCAGTTTGTCGTAGTGGTTAACCTCTTCCTCTGTCGTGGATCCATTTGTCTTGTACACAGTGCCAGGCAAATCTATCGGTGTTTCTTTCTCTGGAAAAACAAACAGTGGTGATTTGACATTATCAGACAACATGCATCACAAACAAATACCTCTAACCTGTTCCACCATATCCGCCCCTAAAACAAATCACTAAAACAAATCAGATGATTATGGACAACTAATAATAATAATAATAATGACGACTTATAAGGCGCCTATACATGAAATAAAACAGGCTCTAAGCGCCGTACATCATAAATACATACACCACTTTCATACACAGACTCACAGGGAACATTCAAAGTTAAACAATAACTCACAACAAGCAGACTGACACGGTGTGGAAGGGCAGAGTAAATCAGTAATCAGTTTTAAATAAGTGGGTTTTGAGGCAGCGTTTGA